>CM022777.1:11451229-11636229 GCA_012411365.1 Ameiurus melas | reverse complement strand
AACATCAAATTAATATTTAGATTATAATTATTTGGCTTACTATTTCTGTATTTCCCTGTTTATCAATCCATTTATTTAGCTTTTGTACATTTTAATTCCTGTGTGAAATCACAGTCCTCCAGTTTAATTCAAATTCATTAAACCTCTGGGGTTCCATTCAGTTGCTGGAAATGACTAATCCAGAATAGGTCTCTTTCTCTCGTGCGCAAACAAAACATTTCCTCTGCATTTTTATTATGATTGTTCTGTGGGCAGTATGCTAGACTAGAGGAGGAGCTGCTTTCATGCTTATGGGTGCTAACCGAAATAGTATAGACCCCGTTGGTTTTGTTAACAAAAAGAGATCCATACATAACCTACTTGCCAAAAGACTCAGCAACCTGACAAGAGTTTTATTATCTGACTGAAGAATCCGTCAAGAATTTTATTAAGGAATCGGATTGACATTAGCTAAAGTTGATCAAATCCACTTATAAATGATGGATTACCGCTAAAAGACAGGGAGTGCTATTCAGCTAAACATGATTTCATATAAATGTTTTAATGGTATAACTCTGTCGGGGTCGCAGAGGAGCCACAGTTTATCCCGGGAGCACTGGGCGCAAGTCAGGAGAGTTGGAATGCCAAGATGGAAAGCCAGTCCCTTCACAGAGCTCATAGCTGTAATGCTAAAGTAAAACTGCTTATAGATTTTTCTTTTATTCTTTTTAATAAATGCAAATCTACCAATGTTTTGAGAGCAGAGCAAGCAGCATATGATTCCTCACTATTCATTCGAGCTCTGTTCAGTCTGAGGCAGCTGAAAGTGCATTCAGAGTGCCACCCCGTCTCACAGGCAACATGAAATATCAAATTGAATTACCTTTGTCAGTCACATTCTGCTGGTTGAGAAAATGCGTTGCGTGACAAGATTAAAATCGCTTTGTTCCAGTGCAGCAGCACACACTCTGGCTCTAAACCTCGTGAACGTTCTAACAGCTACAGAGCAATTCAGTAGGGATGAAATCTAATTGAATTAACAAGCTTTATGTGATCATATGCATTTAATAATCTGATGTTCAGTACAGATCCTTGCACATTATACATTTACTAAAGCCGTGCACGAAAGCATTCAGCCACATGTCACTGCTAAATTGGTAGCTAGGCACATGGTTTTTTTATCAGAATAAAGTAAATAATAAAATGTGATATTTTTCTTATAACGAGACAAAATGTACTCGAGTGGTTGTTGGTCTGCCTGGGCTCAAGTGTGGGCGGGCGGGCGCGGGATTGGGGGGTGGTAGCTCTCATTAAAGAGTAAAAACCGCTAAACCATAATGGATAGAGCAAACCTGACGAGCTCCCAGGACGTGCATGTTATGCATTCAATAATTGTGAATCAGCTGGGCAGTTCTACTCATTCTCATCGTATATCACTTAACACAGCAGTTCAGTAGATCAGTCCATGTTACTGTTTTATATGTACCGTGATCGATACCTGTTAACATAGCAGTTTGACACTTCTCGAAATTTGAAAGCTACTAGCTAGTAAACAAACTCGTAGGGCAATTCCTGTTTAAAGTCCCCATGAAATGAAAATGTAAACATTTTGTGGTCGTTATCTATACGCTAATGTGCTCCAGAAACAATTACAAAATTCGCATTCAGTAGATATATGCATTCAAAGTGTATAGTCCCTCTCTTCCACCTCTCTACCATGGATCAACGGTTTTGATGACCTCATTCTGCACTTCAGCTGTGAAGTGAAGTGTCCCGCCCCAATATTCTAAAAATCACCTTGCTGAAATTGCCGTTAGCGAGCGATAGAAATTATATTGGCACACATGGGTTGTAAACATATTTTTGGCTGTTTGAGCTTGCGTGTATGATTTTAGTTTTCCAACTGTAAGTTGGTTAAAAAGGAAATTGGCTTGAATTCGATAACTTTATTGCTCGGGCCCGCGTCCATGTTACTTATTAAGAAGTACGGCTTAACCCGGGCTGTGAGGTAACCTGTGATAATTGTACGTGTCATTAGGAAAGCAGGATGTTTTACCAGCTCCTTACGGTTCTTCTCTTTCATTAGTTCATGTTGTTGCTGCTTTGCCCTTCAACCTCTCTGTACTCTCTGCAGTTAGCCTACATTTATAAACATTCCTCAGCAGTTATGTCTGCTATGTGTTGATAGTGTTGACAGTATCAATATTGTGTCTGTATCATAGTCCGCACAGATGGACGTTTACAAATTATTGAACACTTCACACGGCTCAGGTTGTTTGACGTTTTGAAGGTTAGATGTTGGGTGAGTGTTCGTACCGTCTGAAATCGAATGAAATCAAGCCACAATATCAATATCCTCACTCGCAAAAATTTACATTTATTCATTTAGCAGGAACTTTTATCCAAAGCGAATTACACATGAGAATATACAAGCAAAGCGATATATCAAGCAGAGATCAATGTAAGTAGTGCTACCAACAAGATCCATTCATTGAGTTCCAGAAGAAGCAAAGTGCACAGAGTAGAGGTGTAAGTGCAATTTAAAAAAAAAAAAAATTTATTATGAGTTGGTTAGGTGTTCACAGAAGAGGTGGTTCTTTAGCTGTTTTCTGAAGATGGTGAGAGATTCTGTGGGATTGAGGTTGGAAGTTCATTCCACCACTGAGGAACAGTTAATTTGAATGTTCTTGAAAGGGACTTTGAGCCACGCCGAGTAAGTACTACTAAGTGTCGGTCGCTAATCGATCGCAGATTGCGTGAGGGAATGTAAGCCTTCAGGAGAGAGTTGAGGTAGGAGGGTACTGTTCCAGACTGCTTGATGCGGGCGGCTACAGGAAGCCAGTGGAGGGAGATGAAGAGGGGTGTGACGTGGGTTTTCTTGGGCTGGTTGAAGACGAGGCGTGCTGCTGCATTCTGAATCATTTGAAGGGGTTTGATGGAGCAGGTTGGGAGACCCGAGAGTAGTGAGTTGCAGTAGTCCAGTTTTGAGATAACAAGAGCCTGGACTAGTATCTGTGTCGCCTGTTCCGTGAGGTAGGGTCTGATTTTCTTGATGTTGTACAGGATGAACCTACAGGACCATGCAGTTGTTGAGATGTGGACTGTAAAGTTCAAGCCGTCATCAAGAATCACCCCAAGGTTCCTGGCCGTATTGGTTGGCTTGAGTGTGGGTGAGCCGAACTGTACAGTGTGGTTGTGGTTGATTGAGGGACAGGCTCATATTTTGCCAGGTTGAGCTTAAGGTGGTGTTCCCTCATCCGGACCGAGATGTCCGACAGGCAAGCAGAGATGTGTGCAGAGACGGATGGATTGTCAGGCTGGAACGACAAATGGAAGCCATGAGACTCAATCACCTGCCCTAGAGATGTAGTGTAGATAGGATTCCACCTAGCGCAGAACCGTTCCGGTGATGCCCAGGCTGGAGAGAGTTGACAGGAGGATCTGGTGGTTCATAGTGTCGAAAGCAGTAGAGAGGTTGAGTAGGATGAGGACCGATGATCTAGAGGTTGCTCTTGCTAGTTGTAAGTCTTCAGTGACGGAAAGCAAAATGTCTGTTTGTATTTCAATTGTGTAGCAGGAGAAGCTCTCAAAAAAAAGTGTGTTTGTATTCCAATCCCTCCAAAAATTTGGAGAGATTCTGATATTGTTAACTGATTATTGTCGAATTTCTAGTGTGAATTGTTTGTTTGATTTATTTATTTATTTGTCTTCTTTTTTTGTATTTGAGAGCTTCTCATGCTACACAATTGAAATACAAACGCATATTCTTTGACCATATCAAATGCTTTTATGCATCATTGAACAGGTACAAAATTATTGCCAAGTCTTTTGTGTAAAAACCGAACAGGGCGAGTCCACACACACTCTAATGCCCTCCGTGCCCATGTGGTCATGTGGTCAAATGGTCTCTAATTGGAAAAGCCGGCGTGGTGAAAAACAAGGCCGTGACATCACTAACCCTGGCCTCATCTAATTCCACTTGATATTGTTTCCACTAATCCGTGCTACTTTGTTTATCGCCTCTCTTGTCTCTCTACATTTGTCTCCTCTGTCCTTCAGCAAAATGTTTACTCACTTTCTCTCACTCTGGTTTCCTGTCTTCACTTTCCCACAATCATTCTCCCCATGTGTTCCCCCTCACCAGTAAATGGGGAAATTACACTCATTGTACACACACACACACACACACACACACACACACACACACACACACACACACAGAGAGCGAGAGTTAGACCACCTTTTTCAGTTCTGTTCATTGTCACACACGCATACTGTATATTTTTCCTTCAAAGTTGGATGTTAAGACCATAATAGAGCCTATTTATGACCATTATCTCATTTTTATGTAACAGAGTGGCCGACCATTATTGCCAAACTGTTTTATTATGGCTGTATCATGCCGTCTGTTAGCATTTTTTTGGCATCTTGCTATGTTTTGAATTGAATTGACCTTAAATTGTTTACGTTTCAATAAATGTGAACACAAACATGTTGTGTGTTTGTGGTTTCAAAGCAGATTCCACAGTTTATAGCTTGACTGTGGGCCTTTAAATTCCACAGATGTGTGTGTGTGTGTGTGTGTCTGTACTAAGCATACAGTGCAATTGAAGTGTTGCTTGCTTCCAAACAGTGAAACAAGAACCTCCCATGAGGAGGCCATGTGACTTCCAGATGTTGCCCTTTCTAACATGAACTGTGAAGGAGATGCTACAAACACGGGTCACAGGTCATCTGGCCAGGGGTTAAATCTACCTCAAATTATTTAGACTTCATAAGCAAACTATACCAGTGAAATAGTGAACGAAATTGTTTATTAGTGTAACTGGAAGATAAAATTTGTCAGTGTTCCATTAAAACCCACACTGTTTTGAAGGCAAGGTCATACTTTTGTGCTTTATGTGAGATTTCATTGAAATCTCTTTTCAACATCAGAGCTGTTTGTTGCTGTGGTTGGTGAGGTGTGTGTTTTGACTCAGCTGTGTGAGAAGTATGGCAGGGAAGGCTCGCTGCACTGCAACCGTTTGAAGATGTACTAGATGTGATCAGTTACAGTTGTTCCAGAGTAATGGTATTTTGTTTATTAGAATGAAAGTAGTATTTTATGATTTTAAGTTCAATAGTAATTATGTGGTCATAATACACGAAACTTTGTCTGGAGAAAAAAAGGTTTGGGAAGAAATTATCTCAGTGAGGCATTTCTGGAGTCCAAAGATTCCGTTTTGCATTTTCGGGAAGTAGGGATAAGAATTTCGACTCTTTTATAGGTGAGCTGATCCAAATGATCTGAATCAAAGAGCCGAAATTGAACGTGAACACAGGGTTCGATTCTCGTTTCTCCTTTCCGAAAACGTCCATACGTAGATGTAGGTTAACCTCCTTTCTGTTTCCTCTCTTACAGCGTGATGTTCCTACACACGTCAACACCCTGCTTCATGCTTCAGGTCCTCTGCTTCTTCTAGCCGTGACTGTTCAAACAGGCTTTTCACTCTTTTAGATTTCTGTCAGAGAAATCTAAAATTCACATTATTAATTCACATTATTCACATTATATAAATCTCACATTATTTGTCACGCACCTTATGGGTTTTAGTCATTTAGTAAAACCATTTTGGATGAGTTGTTCTGATTGGTTAACATGTCTGCATGCTGGGAGCCTTGTGATTGGACAGTACAATGCCCCAAAAAAGCTTTTCAAATGTTCTGAGATGTCCAAGATGATGCCATCAGGTCACGGCACAGTGGAAAATCCCTAGGGCCTGACTGCTTTACAAATTACTGAATTTTTCAAAGCCTTTTCTGCATTCTTAATCCTTGTTTTGGCCTATTTATATGGTTTCTGATCAAATAGTTTCTGTTTTCATATTCCTCATTTGTCAGAAGCCAGTAGCACTTCTTGTATGTTGAACATCTGCTACACATTTCATGTTCCTCATTCCTTGGAATCCTGCATCACTTCTTATATCTTGAAGTAGTCTCTGTTACACATTTATATGTGAATGAAATCATATTTGGACACGAGGGAGTTAAGTGGGATTGAAATCTAGAATCTGGTCAGAACACTCTAGTGGATTTCCTCATTTGTAAGTCGCTTTGGATAAAAGCATCTGCTAAATGAATAAATGTACATGTAATTCGTTCATAAACTCCTTCATCTTCAGGAATTGCTTCATCCTGGTCAGGACATGGTGGATCCCAAGAACGCTGGGCATGAGGAATACACCACGGATGGGACGATAGTACATTGATGGCCACTTTAGAGTAGTCCGTTCACACACCGGCATGTTTTTGGGAGGACATTTGAAGACAGATCCTAGCTCTGTTAGACAGCAATGCTACCTGCTGTGCCACAGTGTTGCCACTCTCTAGTGGATGTGTGATGTAAATCCCTTATGCTGTACTACTGTAGATCTCGTGCCAGTAAATTGCAATTTATTTCCCATGTTTTTCTGTATGAAAGTTGAGATTTCATCTGATCAGAAAATAACGTTTTAAGACGTTTATGAACATTATTTGAAATTATTATGGTAAGACTACATACCATTGATTGACGGTATAGGAACTATAGCAGCTGGTGTCCTTGCACCACATTCAGCTGAAACATAATGATCTACGAAAGTTGGGACATCCATCCATCCATCCATCCATCCATCTGTTTTCTCTATCTCTTATCCTGGAGCCTATCCCAGGGGACTCAGGGCACAAGGCAGGATACACCCTGGACAGGGTGCCAACTAGTGCTGCAACAACTAATCAATAAAATCGATAATAATCGATTATGAAAATCGTTGTCAACGAATCTCATTATCATTTAGTTGGTCTGCACGTGGTACATTTACTTATTGTTACTTCTGTTCTGAAAACACGCTCCGGAGAGTAAATACTAAAGTTGTGTTCCAAATGATGTACTGTACACTTACACTATGCGCTGCATACTCTACCGTCCAGTGCAGCGTTTCTGCGGACCCCTAGTGGTCAGTGGTGTAATTGCAGTAGGTCCTTAAGAAACTTTTAAAAATGTTTAAATAATATTATATATTTTTTTGTTAAATGTATCAAAAATATATTCAAATGAGATGTTTTAAAATTGATCAGTTTGTTTATTTGCGTGCATTCACAAATATCACGTTAGCTGAGCTGACGATCGTTCATTGATGGATTTATTTTTAATTTATTGACAAATGAAATGATAATTTGCAAAAACCTATGAGTGGTAGACAAGTTCAAGTGTCACATTGATGGATAAAATAAAGTCCAATTAATTGTCACACCAGCAATAAAATGCAATTTAACCTGGTATTTGAACCAATCCCTGTGGAATGACTGATTCTACCAATCAACCAGGGATTGCTAGGACTGTAGAATGTGTGTGTGTGTGTATGTGTATATATATGTGTGTTGTGTGTGTGTGTGTGTGTGTATATATATATATATATATATATATATATATATATATATATATATATAAAGTATCTCACAGTACTCACCTCTCACATTTTTGTAAATAATTGATATCTTTTCATGTAATAACACTGAAGAAATGAGTTTGCTACAATGTAAAGTAGTGAGTGTACAGCTTGTGTAACTGTAAATTTGCTGTCCCCTCAAAATAACTCAACACACAGTCATTAATGTCTAAACCGCTGGCAACAAAAGTGAAAATGTCCAAATTGGGCCCCAAGTGTCAATATGTTGTGTGGCCACCATTATTTTCCAGCGCTGCCTTAACCCTCTTGGGCATGGAGTTCACCAGAGCTTGACAGGTTGCCAGTGGAGTCCTCTTCCACTCCTCCATGATGACATCACGGAGCTGGTGGATGTTAGAGACCTTGTGCTCCACCACCTTCCGTTTGAGGATGCCCCACAGATCCTCAATAGGGTTTAGATCTGGAGACATGCTCGGCCAGTCCATCACCTTCACCCTCGGCTTCTTTAGCAAGGCAAAATAGATTATCATGCTGGAATACTGGCCTGTGGGGATCATGCTCTGCTTCAGTATGTCACAGTACATGTTGGCATTCATGGTTCCCTCAATCAACTGTAGCTCCCCAGTGCCGGCAGCACTCATCCAGCCCCAGACCATGACACTCCCACCACCATGCTTGACTGTAGGCAAGACACACTTGTCTTTGTATTCCTCACCTGGTTGCCGCCAAACACGTTTGACACCATCTGAGCCAAATAAGTTTATCTTGGTCTCATCACACCACAGGACATGGTTCCAGTAATCAATGTCCTTAGTCTGCTTGTGCTTTCTTGTGCATCCTCTTTAGAAGAGGCTTCCTTCTGGGACGACAGCCATGCAGACTGCGGCGTATGGTCTGAGTACTGACAGGCTGACCCCCCACCCCTTCAACCTCTGCAGCATTGCTGGCAGCACTCATACATCTATTTCCCAAAGACAATCTCTGGATATGACGCTGAGCATGTGCATTCAGATTCTTTGGTTGACCATGGCGAGGCCTGTTCTGAGTGGAACCTGTCCTGTTAAACCGCTGTATGGTCTTGGCCACCGTGCTGCAACTCAGTGTCAGGGTCTTGGCAATTTTCTTATAGCCTAGGCCATCTTTATGTAGAGCAACAATTCTTTTTTTCAGATCCTCAGAGAGTTCTTTGCCATGAGGTGCCATGTTGAACTTCCAGTGACCAGTATGAGGGAGTGTGAGAGTGATGACACCAAATTTAACACACCTCCTCCCCATTCACACCTGAGACCTAACACTAACAAGTCACATGACACCAGAAAGGGAGAATGGCTAATTGGGCCCAATTTGGACATTTTCACTTAGGGGTGTACTCACTTTTGTTGCCAGCGGTTTAGACATTAATGGCTGTGTGTTGAGTTATTTTGAGGGGACAGTAAATGTACACTGTTACACAAGCTGTACACTCACTACTTTACATTGTAGCAAAGTGACATTTCTTCAGTGTTGTCACATGAAAAGATATAATCAAATATTTACAAAAATGTGAGGGGTGTACTCACTTTTGTGAGATACTGTGTGTGTGTATATATACATACAAACGCACACATACATGTGTAATATAAAGTAATATATATTATATATAAGTATTTATGTATTATTACTTTTTTATAGATGCACAAAAGCACGGAATTTATCTACAGTCCTAAATTAATAATATATATTCTGGTGTGTGTCGGTGTGTATTGGGTTCTTATATAATTGAACACACAGTTGTATAAAGTTTTATTCTTAAGTTTATATTTGTAACACTCAGTTTGTTGGTTTTAATTTAAAGAAAGGAAAAAATGTTACTGCAAGTTTGCCCCCCATCCGATTAATCGAATATAATGAAAATAATCGTTAGTTGCAGCCCTAGTGCCAACCCATAGAGACGCCAATCAGCCCACTTTGTCTTTGAAGGAAAGCTTTTTCGGGGAAACCCCCGAAGCACGGGGTCTTAAAGGAAGCTCGTTGGCATGTCGCTTCAGTGAACGCTTCAGTAAATCTCTAAATATATCAGTAAAAAAAAATTTATTAATAAATCGTTAGATAAATCTTTAAAAATAAATTAATAATGTACTTTATTAATGTATTTTTTAGATTAGGATGGAACCACTTTCTTCACTTAGTGAGTATACAATTAATAAAGTGAGAGGAACAAACTTATGAACAAGTTTCACTTTGAACATGTGGTCTAGACCGGACCTTTGATTGTAGCTGCTGTTCACTCCTTTGCGTGTGCTTTGGACACGTTAGCTGAATCCACACGTATGTTGACAGCAGTGTGGAGATAAACCATCCATATTCACAGGAAGCTGATATCTTCTGTGCCTTTCAGGGACCTCTTGACTCATAAGTGGAATTTCCAGTCAGCTAGGTTTATACAAATTTAAATCAAATTGTATTTGAGAATAAAAATATTTTGATGCTTGACTGAAGTCTGAATGTTGGGCTGTGTAAAAAAGAATAGCAGAGGAAACACATTTTTTGAAGTACTGATAACTGGGTGCGTCTTCCTGTCTGTTTCTAACTACATCTTGGGGATTTTTTGGACAAAGATAGTTGACAGAAATACCCACTTTTCCTTTTGCAGAACTTTGGTGGGGTGGGGTTGGGGTTGGGGGAAGGTGGGGACACGAAAATGTTCGCTTTTATGACACCCTGTGTGTGCCATGCCATCACTTGACATAAATCTGAGCTTTCATATACAAGCAGACAAGTAACCATGGTTCTGAAAGGGTTAATGGTGTGTTAGAGGGTTATGTAATCCCAAAATTCTTAGCCATCCTCTGAAGCAGACCGAGAGAGAGATGGGTTTTGGAGTTGAGCTCCCTAGATCGAGATAAGGAGTGCAGTGGCGATAACGGCTGTTCGGGACGTGAAATAGAAGAGAAATAGTGGGTTGGACAAGAGATAAACACATTTGTGTGTGTGTGTGTGTGTTGCAGCCCCATCAAACTGTATAAGCCCAAAGCCATGTTTTGGATTCAGTCCAGTGCTCATTCAGTTGATAAAGGGTTCATTGGGGTTTCAAGCAGGAGTCACTGCGGAAATTCCTGTCTTTTATAAGAGCCAATTTAACCAAGTCCACACACAAATCTACAGTATTCCTTTGAGCACACACACCGCCCCCTGATAGGGAGGCTTTACTATATTCTAGTGGGATTTTCCTTAAATGAAAAAACCCAATGTATGATCCTGATGCTTAACGCTTACGAAGTAAATCATTGTTGTTAAATCTTTAACTTATTGAAGGGCAGCAATTTAGCAGCTGAGTGCTAACATGAAATGAAGTAGCTAGCAGTCAGCTTTCCTAGCTAGCTACCTGACCACTAACTAATCTTGTAGATTCCTCTGTGGCCCCGCTTACATCTAGTATTAACGTGCACCTTGTGTGATCAGATCACAAGAGGTCGGCGCACAGAACCACCAGAATTCAATCGTGGTTACGGACGCGTTTAGGCCACATTGACACTTTGTTACCGGTGTTGCCAGGTTTGTGGTTATCGTGTGGAATCGAAGTACTTTTGAAAAGCTCAACCACCAACTGCACCACTATGCCGTCCCTGATGCAGACATCTATAGTCATAAAATCTCTATAGGCTGTTTAAATGCGTCTTCTTACCATTCTCAACATGAGGGTTAAAATATTTGACCGAAACTAGTTTCTTATAAATTGAAACTAGTTTTAAAAAACATGTTTTGGTATAATAAAAAAAAAAAAGAAAGAAGTGAAAACAGAAGTGAAAACAGCAGCTTGCTTTGAGCAGATGTGATTGTCTGCCCCGCAAACCTACACCTGTGTGGCGGACCTCTTATGTTCCCATAACTCAAGATGCATGTTAATAACCGGTGTAAACAGGGCTCATTTTTTTTTTTGTTTAATGTTTTCCATAATTAAAACATTTTCCTGTGTCTTAAAAAAAATAAGAACCGTTATAGCAACCTTATATAAGTAGCAACGCTGATTTAAAAACCTCATTGTCTTTCCCAAGATGCATTTTACATTACATAATAAAAATCCGCTTTTTTGCAATAATAAGAGACTTGTTATTTTTCTTACAAAATTTGCAAACCTTTTAGAGTTAGTCACGTTTTCTTTATTTTTTATCGTATGTTTTTTAAGGTCCAAAATTCTTTCAAACTGGCCGTCCAAACAACTTTCTTTCTTTCTCATCTGCTCTTCATTACTACAGCTGCTATTGTTTTTTTTTTTGTTGTTGTTGTTTTTTTTTTACTACCTTCTGCCTTCTGGCTAGTTGGCAAACCAAGCAAGAGCCAAACACTAAAACACTCATCTGAATGTTTCCTCCGTTGATCATCTGGCTGTAGGTTGCCGTCGCCTGACAGCGTGAGACAGAGTGAAAGAGACAAATGACTCTGGGTGGTTAGAGGGCAGGGATTAAGTGAGTAAAATTCTGAGGGAGGGAACATGATTGTGGTCCACAAGAGTACTGACTGCATGATTCATAGTTCAGTAAGAATTTTTTGTGTGTTTTCTCTAACAGGACATACAGTCAGAAGAAGGCCACACTGGAGAGGGAGTATGCGCAGGTAAGATTGCACAGTGTGTGTTGACGTTGGGGTTTTTTTTGTTGGTTTTTTGATCCATCACTTTATCTCTCAGCTGCCACTTCACCTCTTTAGAGCTTTTGTGTGCATGGGAATCAAAGAGGTAAAGTGGATAATATGCGAGCATTTAATGTAAATGTTTGTGGTAAAATGGAGAATGCGAGAGTGTTTATGTAAATGTGTGAGGTAAAATGGAGAATGCGAGAGTGTTTATGTAAATGTGTGAGGTAAAGTGGAGAATGCGAGAGTAATGTGTTTATGTAACTCTGTGAGGTAAAGTGGAGAGTGTAAGAGTGTTTATGTAAATGTGTGAGGTAAAACGGAGAATGCGAGAGTGTTTATGTAAATGTGTGAGGTAAAACAGAGAATGCGAGAGTGTTTATGTAAATGTGTGAGGTAAAATGGAGAATGCGAGAGTGTTTATGTAAATGTATGAGGTAAAATGCAGAATCAGAGAGTGTTTATGTAAATGTGTGAGGTAAAGTGGAGAATGCGAGAGTAATGTGTTTATGTAACTCTGTGAGGTAAAGTGGAGAGTGTAAGAGTGTTTATGTAAATGTGTGAGGTAAAGTGGAGAATGCGAGAGTGTTTATGTAAATGTGTGAGGTAAAGTGGAGAATGCGAGAGTGTTTATGTAAATGCCTGAGGTAAAGTGGAGAATGCGAGAGTGTTTATGTAAATGTATTCGGTAAAGTGGTGAATGTGAGTGTTCTGTATAAATGTGTGAGGTAAAGTGGCGAATATGAGTATCTTTTGTAAATGTGTGATGGATGTGTTAATGTGAGAATATTTTATGTAAATGTGTGAAGTAGGGTGGTGAATGTTGTAATATGTTACTGGGCTGCACGATTATTGCCAAAATGATAATCACAATTATTCTGATCAATATTGAGATTTTTCATTGATTTTAGGGACAACATTTTCATTGCACTTTCACATATAAATAAACAGACCGTTGCTTTCAGCTCCATGTTGTACTACATTCCTTCAAATGTATAAATCTTTGCATCAAATTAGACTGGTCCTTAAAGTGCATCATCTCGTAGAAGCAAAATATAAATAAGTAAACCCAAAATATTGGAAAAGAAAAATAGAAATGCCATCAACCAATTGAAAATATGCAATCAAATATAACAATATGCAACCAAAGGAAAACAATTCAGGCCTATGCAGAAAAGTCAATAACAGTGTTTACAGGAGGAGAACGCAGCAAAATCACCCAATAGAGCAGTGACACAGGGATGACAGGGACATTTTTTTACCGGAACATTGACTACTGTCTCCACCCCTGTAATGTCATTGGTTGTTCCCTTATGTGTCATCATTAGTCTTAGCTGTTTTGTGTTCACCCTTAATTACATTTGTCATTTAAACCCCTCGTGTCTCATTATTCAAGCGAAGTATTGTGAGTTTTCCGTGTACCAAGCCTTTATGCATAGTTTCTTGTCTCATAGTTTTGATTCTGTTCTCGACCTCGTTGTTTGATTCTTGTTTTGCCTTGTTTATGCACGTTTGCCCATCGCCTGACCTTTTGCTTGTTTTTGACCACGCTATTGTTTCACGTTTTGTATTTGTCTGCCTCTCTTCAATAAAAAAGCTCTTATCTGCACTTGCATCCGTCCTAAACCCTTATAACGTGACCATTAGCAACTGCTTTTTTAAATACACGTAAAAGCTTTTTAAAAACAATCACGAGTGCACATTTTATGTCGTAGAATAAAACGTGAAAATATTTTGATTGTAACCAAAATCCCATTAAAAAAAAACATTGATTTGGAACGATGAAACCAAAAGGAGAAATTGGTAACTCGTTTCCGGGTTTTGGCATACAAAATGATGCCATCCCTGCACCACTCTATTGTGACTGGCTGTAAGTTTAGGAAGCACTTGATTTGATACGCAGCGGAGTTTTCTATGAGCGGAGGACGAACTTTAAACGTCAATATCGCAGTCGATCATGTTCATGTAATCGTGGGCAGTCAAAATCGTAATCCAGAATAATATTCAATTAATTGTGCAGCCCTTGTATGTTATGTAAATTTATGAGGTAAATTGATGAATGTGAAAGCATTGTAGATAAATTTATGAGGTAAAGTGATGAATGTGAAAGCATCGTAGGTAAATGTATGAGGTAAAGTGATGAATGTGAAAGCATCGTAGGTAAATGTATGAGGTAAAGTGATAAATGTGAAAGCATCGTAGGTAAATTTATGAGGTAAAGTAATGACTGTGACAGCATCGTAGGTAAATTTGAGGTAAAGTGATGAATGTGAAAGCATCGTAGGTAAATTTATGAGGTAAAGTGATGAATGTGACAGCATCGTAGGTAAATTTGAGGTAAAGTGATGAATGTGAAAGCATCGTAGGTAAATTTATGAGGTAAAGTGATGAATGTGACAGCATCGTAGGTAAATGTATGAGGTAAAGTGATAATTGTGAAAGCATCGTAGGTAAATTTATGAGGTAAAGTGATGAATGTGACAGCATCGTAGGTAAATTTATGAGGTAAAGTAATGACTGTGACAGCATCGTAGGTAAATTTGAGGTAAAGTGATGAATGTGAAAGCATCGTAGGTAAATTTATGAGGTAAAGTAATGAATGAAAGCATCGTAGGTAAATTTATGAGGTAAAGTAATGAATGAAAGCATCGTAGGTAAATTTATGAGGTAAAGTGGTGAATCTGAAAACGAAAGTGGTAAATGTGAGAGTCTTTTGATTTGAATTTGAGAGCATTTCAAGTGAATGTTGAGATCTTTTTGTGTATGTATAAGAGGTACTTGTATAATTGATTTATATGTGCTTCTTTGTGTATCGTGTTTGTATAGCAATATGTATGACTGCTTTTTCCTATATTTCTGTGTCCGCATGAGTAATTGATCCCCTATTTCCATTTTGGAAATTTATATAAGAGGCTATTACATTGACCCCTGCTGTTGCTATTTCACCTGAACAAGTACTCTCCAGAACACTGTATTGATTTTCTGTAATGGCTTTCTTTACAAGGGTCATGTTTGCGAGCATGTTTTAACATTGTCACTTGAAATCTTTTATTCACTTCTGCCTTAATCGCAGAGATCATTTTGAAACACGTTGTTCCGACAGAACAGTAAAAAGACCCTACAAATGGCTTTTAACGGCAGGCCGCCAATTAGAATCTATCTAAAGATTCATCAACAGCAGATCGATACGATCTAGTTCACCGAACCACCAGATCAGTGTTTGTTGTTTTGTGGTTTCAGAGTCCTGTCTGAAAATTGCATGGCACGTAAGAGAATGCCTCTTCAGCTCAACAGTCATCTTGCTCTGTCTTGTTTTTTTAATGCAGATTTAACTGCTGTGGAAATTCATCAGGTCGTACCGAGCAACAGCATACAAGCTGATTTCTGCTTCATTAGCATTAACTGTCAATAGCATCCAAATTAAGTGATTTAAACAATGTCCTGGAATACCAGAGAAAATGGAGTAGCTGTTTGTTAAGATGACGTCGTAGCTGATTCCTGTTACAGAGGTTGAACAATGTTTTGGGAAGTCCACAGAAAAGCATGCGTTTAATCACCTCTGGGTTAGATTAAATCGATGGACTAAATAATGGCGTTGTCTGCTTTGAAATGCAGAATCAGAGGCCCAGAAGCTTTATCAGGCCATTTAACCTATCAAAATATATGCAAATAAATGATATATGACTGTGATTAATGGGCACGTTCTCTGATTCATGGCCGGTTGCATTGTATATCCTGGATGTGGTTCAGGATAGGGAGCTGTTTTGACTACAATCAATTTTTTATTTTTTGTCATGCGGCTGATGTGCGTGTCTCACTCGTTAGGAAACTGATCTAATTGTCAAACAGTGTTAATCCTTCTAGAAGTGATTGCTGTGTGACTGAGTCCACACGGTTTAAATTCATATATGCAGTGAATAATTAAGGAATAATTCACGTGTTCTAGGAAAATAATGCATGTTGGGGATTATTTTCCTGTTGCAGCGTGTCCCAACGAGTTTTATTCCTCTTATACCGTAACGATTTGCCAATGGAAGACACATTTGAATGTATTAATGATTGACACATCATGCTTTTTAATCGTTTAGTTGTATTCCTCGTAACTAAGAAAAGGTCCAGTTATCACTTCATTTGTAGCAGACCAAAAGACCAAAAATTCGCTTTCTCGTGTTACCAAGAGCACAAAGTCCTCTGTCCTGAAGACTTTCCTATGGAGGAAAACCTACTGACAGTTAAAACGTGTTCACACTCGACACTTCCATAACTGTTAAATAAATGTTTACTAGCAGAAAGCTTCCGTACAGTATTCCGCTGAGTTTTTTGTGATTGTAAAAATGCTTGATTTCGCTGCAGCTGTTTATTTTTTTTATTTTGTGACTCGACCTTTTTTGCAGAAAACTACTTGAATTGGTGAAATTCCAATTGCACGGAATTGTTTCTCACGGTCTTTCGCCGTGATCTTTGTTGGTAGATGAGTCCCTTTAGCTGTGCTCATGTTCAGCGCACGTGAATCAAAGAGGGATGTCTTTGAGCGTACGTTGCGATGACGCGTCTTGTCCCAAATCCGTGGATATTTTGAAAAAACTCGCAAGCTCCTCTGATTATTGCAGCGTTTGCTCGATTTTGCGTTCGTTTCTGCGATCGCGAAATCAGGAAATGCTTGAGGGACTGGTTCTTCTTTAAGTAAAGACACCTTTTAAAAATCTGTTCATTATTAGCCTTAGCTTATGTGAATTAGCTCTTAAAGTTAGAAACAATACCATATTAGAACACAAACGTTTCTACAAACCTACTTTCAGAGCTGCTGTTCTAGGAAATGAATCCACAACCTTCAGATTTGAGAAGTCACCAGCTCTGTGGTATAATGTAGATTCTGAAAAGGTCAGACAATTCTGATCTCGAGATCTTTGGTGAATTTTGAGGGGTGTTTTTTGTGAAAGGCTACCAGTGGGACGACGCGCACACAGTTGGCATGGGCTATTTTATCACGGTGTTTATTATATTATTAGGATCTGCACTTCATGAAACTCCCAACATGGAATACAGCAGTGTTCTTATGGTGCCTTTCGAATGGGGCAGACTTTATCATTGGAGCACAATAATGCTGTCTACCTAGGCACCCTTATCCTTAGTGGCATGCTGGGGACCTGCCATTTAAAAAATAAAAATAAAAAAGTCTACCAGCAAATGATATTGTATGTATTATATAATTGATTCCCAGGATGTGCTTTATACAACGCAATTCAGATAGTCTAGAATAAATGCTCCATGGAGATTATATTCCCTCGGATTACTAATCCATCAGATTACAATCACGTGTATTCTCTTATTTGTATTTGAATTCCTGACTGTATATGTGTGTGTGTGTGTGTGTGTGTGTGTGTGTGTGTTTTCCCAGTAATGACTGGACTGATCTTGGCTCTGGTTCAGATCTCTAACCAACACCTGGCACCGCCGCAATTGAGAAATACTACCATGCATCCGTTCTCACACACACACACACACACACAATAGTGCACAGTCATAAATGTAACTGCTACAAGGGCTCGCAAATCAGAACACACACACACAGAAACGTCAGATGGAGGGCCAGCTGAAGCCATGTGCAGATGACAGTTTGGTGGATTTGAGATGTAATTAAACGCAGCCTGTTTCTAACTCTTCTCATTAAAGAGCATTGTCGGCGGCTGCAGATGCTCGAAATAAAGGAGCCGTTATTGTTTATTCGGGGAAATAAACTTCCTTTCAGAGCTATGGAGTGCTTGGCCTTTGTCCCTGAACTCGGGGCTTCACGTCTCGCGATGTAAACAAACATTTTTCTCTCTCTGCGTTTTTTTTTTTTTTCACTTCATGTTGCTTTAAGTTCCATTCCAACATTAAAGAATGCAACTTTCAAGAAGAGTGTTCTTGATTTTGCCCAAATATTGAGAATGTGAACGAATTGAAAGACCCATACTTCATTGCAGGAAGAACAGTGATGACTTTGACTCAGTCCATTCAAGATTTTGAGTTTTGGGGGTTTTTTGTGATTTTTGCGCTCAAAAATGTTTAATTAAAAAAAAAAAAAAAAATTTGGTACTTTTTTTTTTTTTTTCGCAGAAAACTACTTGAATTGGTAAAATTGTAATTGCCGGAAATTGTTTTACCCGCTCTTTCACAGTGATTGATGATTGTTGGTAAATGAGCTCTTTTTAGCTGTACACATGTTCGACGCACGAGAATCGAAGAGTGCTTTGACGGAATGTGCTTTTATTATGACGTCACGTGGTGCTTCTTGGCCCAAATCTGTGGAAAATCCGTTCTCACACACAAAATCATCGGCAGTAATTTAGAAAAAATTGCACGCTCCTCAGAATACTGTGGAGATTGCTTGATTTTGTGTTCATTTCTGTGATCGCCAACTGTTCACCAAAGTCTGTTCCCAAAAAAAAATCGTCAAACATGGTGCGAAATGGGTAAATATACAATCAAATATATAATACTTATCAAATATTTGGTACAAACTGTACCCGATATACCTGAGATTGTTTTACTTTTGTCAGGAGAAGGCTTCAGTTAGTCAAGTCACCACGCTAGCAGCAAAATCCTGTGCTAGCATTGTCATTAAGTCAGTACACTTAAGAACAGATTGTTATCTTTAAAATAATCTGCATGAGACCTGAGTAATTAAGCTGTTCATTGTTTGCTCGTTTGGTATAAATAATGTGGAATTTCTTTTGAAGCTTTGTGAATAAAACATAGACTCTAGCTAGCTATGTGTTCGCTGGCAGTAGTTAGCTATCGAAGTTAGCATTATCAGTACTAACGTAGGGTAGTATTGTTAGCACTGGGGTAACGTTTCTGCGCGTGTCATACCGTATGACAGTGAAAGCATGACTCTCATCATTAGTTCATGTTCTTATAAACACTCTTGCCGTGTCCGTTCTTCACTTTCTTGGTATTGGCAACGAGCCAAGGATTAGCCACATGCTGTTATTTTTAACTTGTTCCATAATATTTTGCAACATGGATCCGAGTATCAGGTTCAGGTATTAGCCTTTATTCATCGTCCATAACGCATCACATGACCAGTATCTGTTTTGTTCAAGTTGTTTTTTTTCTAAACACACTTCGCCGTCGTGTTGCCTTCAACCCATGCAGAGATGTAAAGCAACTCGACACTCGGTGCCTCAGCAGCGAGTGAAACGGCAGAGACCAGGTGAAAGGGATGGCATGCGATGCAGTTGCCACAAGGTTTGGACGAGGTTGCTGAGTGAGACCATCGCTCTGTCGGGGTTTAAGGCTTTCTCTGCCTCTCAGGGTTTGGCAATAATGCTGTTTTCCCGTTAAACAGCTGTCCACACAAATAAACATTGTTTTCAAGGATGAACAGAGCAACTCTTGTTTTTGAATAGAGGGGGAAGGGGCCTGGTATGGCCTCTACTAGGATCTGATTGGTTCCCCGCTGGCCGCATCACGTGTGTGTGTGTGTGTGTGTGTGTGTGTGTGTGTGTGTTTTTTATATCTTGGTGGAGATCAGATGTCCACATAAGGATAGGAATATCTGATCATTGTGGGGACATTTGGCTGGGTCCAACAACAAAATCTGCTTTAAAAAAATAAAAATACAAAAAATCTACTAAGGTTAAGGTTCAGTTTAGATTAAGGTGTAGGCATAGCATCTAATTAGCTGCATTAATAATTATGTCAGCCCAAGGTCCTCACAAGAAGTGTGTGTGTGTGTGTGTGTGTGTGTGTGTGTGTGTGTGTGTGTGTGTGTTTGCGCATACTAAACATATAAACATGTCTTGCATTAAACCCTGTCTTTCAACAAAGAGCGAGGAAGAATCTGTACACTGTTTAGGAATGCGTGTGTGTCTGTGCGTTTTAACATTTTTTCACCCTTTACGAAGACCAAATGTCCACTTAATAGGAATACATGACATTTTTGACCTTCTGCGGTCCCCATAAAGAATACGGAATTGTTTTCTGAAACAAATGAAGCTTTTATTAATTTTTTTTTTTTACTTATTAATTCATTTTTAAAGAAAAATAATTTCTTATGCATTGGTGTAAATGTTAGGGTTTTGGCATTCCATTGGCTTTTAGCTACATTAATTATAATAAATAGAAAGGTAGTAAAACCTGTGTGTGTGTGTATGTGTGTGTGTTGGGGAGGGGTTAAGCAAAGAAATTATAGTGCAGGTATTCAGGACCTTCACACCAGAATTATCAGCTGAACCCCGTGTGAAAATGGTTGCATAGCAACATGCCTTACCCCTCTCACTCCCGCAGCATCCCCTCCATCTATGAGAGAGGGAGAGAGCGAGTGCGAGAGAGAGGGAGAGGGGGAGGGGGAGGCTGCAGGATAGTGGAAGTACTGAATTTCCTTCGACTGTTTGACAGTGAATATTTTTCCCGGCATTTTGCAGCTCTGTTGTTCATCTGTATGGAGGACGGGGGAGAAAAATAATCGAGATAGAGGTGAAGAAATGGAGAGGGGGGGGGGAGGGAGTCAAAACAAGTAAGCAAAGAAGCAAGAGCATGAGAGGAGGAAGAGGCAGGGGAAAAAGAGAGACTGGGTCAAGATGGAATGAAAATAGACAGGGAGGGTGAAGTGTGAGGGGAAAAGACAGCTGAAGGCAGGGATGAGGGGAGAAAGAACGAGCTAGACAAAGGCAAAGACAGCTAGGGATCTGGAAGAGAGACAGGAGGATGCAGAAGGAAGAAGGAGATTCCTCGAGCTCCAGTTCTTCCAGATTGTCAGTGAATGCTGCATAGCGAGGATTTGGTTTTTGTCCTCCCCCCTTGTCCTTCTCTGCACTCTGTGGCATACTTGTGCTTTTACTCAGTATGTCACGACAACAGAAAGAGAAGAAGAACCCCTTTACTGTCAAATGTGACAAGCAGATTAAGAATTGGCAGAATAGCGTGCGTCTGTCAACATGCAAGAAGATACAAATAGAACAATCGAATTTCCAAACTACAAGACACGCTCGAGCGAACCGACATGTGTATTATCTTTTTGCACGAGTCTAATTGTAAATGTAGCGTTCGGTGGAGGGAAAGGTTACGGAAAGGTACACTGTAACATGCGGGGAGTGAAGTACAGGTGCTCGGTGTGATGTTTCATTAGGGCAGTCCATGAATCGTCGTCGGAATATATCGCAGGTTCGAGTACAGAAACAAACCAGGATTTTCCCTGCTCAAAGTCCAAAACGTGCATCAACAGGAAGTAACAAAGAAAACCGGGCTTTTTGGGGGTGGGGGGGCTTGGAACGTAACGATACAAAAATGCGTTCAAACTTTCCAATGAGACAAAGAAACAGCGGGGTATAAATAGACCGGGTAATTTAGGGCTAAACACAAAACCGGTGCGCACATTAGGGGAACAAATTAATGACGGAACAGATGTGGAGACAGGAATAGAACCAAAACAAAGGCACATGACCAAACAAACAAAAAGCACATGGAGCTTGGAAACAGAAATTTGGGACACGGTGCTGTTAGCTTAGCTTATGGCTAACATAACATTAAAATCCTGTAGCCAAGCAGAGTTAGCATTATTGTAGGTGTAACGATCAGACGAACAAATGATATGTGTAAGTTAATGAGGAGTTCTTACTAAGCGTAAACTTAAAGCCGGTCGTTTCCAGGCTAGACAGCAGGATTAAGTGCAGGACTGTAACACCGCGCTAATACAACAGCAGGAGCAGGATAGAAATCCAGTACAGACATTGTTGAATATAAAACGTTCAGCTGCATTAATCCAACATTTTATTTATTTATTTATTTTCTTTTTCTTCTAGAGAACGTATCTTGTGCTACAGACGGACCTATTGTCGAAAATGATAGCAATGCAATACGTTCTTTCAGACATGTTCGTTCAGAATAATGGGGAGAGAGAGAGAAAGGAAGAAAAAAGCACCCTGGGAAATGGTGAAATGTGTATGCGTGCGCCCATCGAGTCGATACGCGGTTGGCGTTCCCAACCACATGCACCTCATAAACACGTAGTTTCATAAACACGGTCACACGGTTCGCAGTGTCTGAAACCCAGGCAGACATTCTTAATTAGTGGTGTCTTGGCAGTCCCTCCCGTCTCTGAGAGATGGACTCGTCTTTGCACGCTCTCACTGACTTCTTTTCAGTTTGTGATGCACAAGCGTGTGCTTTTTAAAGATGTTCTAAGGCGGAGGTAACAGTCGGAGGTAAAGTTTTCCCGACTCTTCAGGACGGAGAATTATTCAGGACAGTTTCTCAGTATCGTGACGAGCTGCAACGTTATGTCTGTGAGGGAACGCTTTCTTTCACAGGCGTTCCACAACAATAACCTAACTATTAGTGGATAAAAAATATGATTTGTTGGAAATTTGATCAATAAAATTTGTTGGCAAATTGCTGCGATATAAAAGGGATGAAACACTTCCGGAAAACAATCGACTTCTTGCAGTGACAGTAGCTTCATCGGTCCATCAGACCACATCACACCACCCCTTCATTGATTATTTTCCTATAACAGCGCACCCCATTGTGTCTTATATCTTATGTCTTACCTATTATGGTTTTGAATCGTGCCTAATTTTAGTTTAAAGCGCTCATACGATAGATTTACACGCATCCAAGGTCAAAAAAACACTTTAACGTGCTCATAATTTAAACTCCAGCATCACCTTTTTTCATGATCCGATATAAGGATTCGTTCTAAACTCCTCCTTTCAGAAAGCATACTCTGCGTTGATTGGTCAGATGTCCCAGTCTGTTGTGATTGGTCTACTAAAAAAAGGAAACTCCCACTACCATAACGAGCTTCAGCTCCGTCTGTCGGCGAGCAGCCGATGAAGACCAGAGGCGGGGATTTTTATTACAAACCTACGTAGGTTAGTACAGGAAGTAACGTCTGGAATCAGTAACGACTCGATTCAGCTGTTCAGAATCGCTTCCTTCTTTTAGTCACATGCGCTTTGGTTTTTGTTCACAAACAGCTCTATAACACAACACACTACATGAAAGGTGATATTTGAAAAAAAACCATAATAGTTACACTTATAAGGTTCTGCACACAAAAAATGCAGTCACATGTCACTATGTAAAACATTTTCAATTCAAAAATCCAATTCGATGAAAATGCGAATTTGACAGAAAGGAAAACAATTCAAAAATTTGATTGCTCATATCATGCCTATGTTATACGTCATATGTCGGCTTGTTTCTCCGCCGATTCTCTGCTTTTGACCTGACTTGTCCAGGACTCTGCTGTCAGTGAGTTAATATCGTGTAAGTGTTGACGGGCCGTGGCCCACGGTTTTAAGACGTCACAGTAATCCACGTCTTTGTGGACCGAGAAAAGCTTTTATTTTCATTGCTGTCACCTTCAATGTGAAGAATAAATCAAAGCAATGCTTCGCATATGTCTCTGCCTGTCCGTCTCTCCCTGTCTGTCTCACTTTTTGTCTCGCCCCTGTGTTTCTGTTCACCCCGGAGCCACGTTTATTGTACGGTAATTAAATCTCTTTTTAGGATGACGCCACTTTGACCTCGGTATTTAAAGTGTTGCGACACTCGGACGAGTTGGGAAGCCGATCGTAAAAGGCGGTGATTTGAGGGCAGCGTGGGCAGACGGTGTATCTCCATAGAGCGCAATCACATGACCAAAAGTTCAGGATTTGATTCACTCAGTCGGTTATCAAAAGCTGACGTGTAATACAGTCGAATTATTCAAGAGTATAATTTCAAAGATTTGGTGTTCTTAATCTGCTAAAGAAATTTGATTTTAACCTGTTATCATCACAGTTTATGGTCTTATAATGTAATATTTCTCCCCCAAATTCCCCGTAAAGTTGTTAAAGATTACGCGCACCTTACGTTGTATAATTATGCATCAATCAGGATTGGGTTGGTGAACAGAATTCTGCGATTGCCCTCTCCGATAAGTATGCGCGTCTAAGGAGACTTGGACTTGTGACGGATTTCGTGTGGAAACTTGTTAACAGGCAGATGTATAGTGCTAATCACTGACGCTTTAGAGTGCGCCTCCTTCAATATAGAACTAATGCTACTTTTTTAGTTCGAGTCATTAGGTTCACACGGTTCGGAGGTTGTCGGCGTGACTCACTCTTGGAGTATTCACTTTGAAATCTTCCAACGGGTCACGAGTTGAAATTGCCATAGTTACTTAAGTTGCTCCCACGAAGGCCGCAATGAAATCATAACACATTTTTCTACCTTAATGTGACCTGTTTCTGAATAAAAATCTGCTCAGCATTTTTGCTCGATGATGGCTGGAGGTGGGAGGAAAGGGCGGTGAAACATGTCAATACTATCTATTAATGCTATTTTTACCCCGCCTGGGAAGCACGGTAATGTAGCCGTCAATCAGGGAATGTTTTAATGATGTTTTAACCTGGTTGCAAATAGACCTAAGCGTAGCCAAGCAGCCTGATGATAGTCGGAATGAATTTTATTAAGGAATCGGATTGACATTAGCTAAAACGTTATCCACTTATTGTTATGGATTACGGCTAAAAGACCGGGCGTGCTATTCGGCTAAACTACCACTTTTATATGGTGTAACTAGATCTGTATGGCTTGGCATCCTGTCTGTGGCTAAAATGTTCCTAAGTGGTGGTCTAGCCTGCACTGGCCAGACGTGTATACATATCTCGGAGAAACTCTGAGCGTTAATAAGGAAATTGAAGACGTACAAGTCTCTACATGCTTATAACTTTATTTGTAGACATGTTCGAGGCGTGAAGTTTTACGATTACGACATGGGGAACGCCGTGTCCTGGAAAGCTGATGTACTAGCCAGCCAGATACCATAAACGTATTTGTTAGCTGAACAAAGGGAGCTCGCTAAACGTGTCCATTATAGCAGGTTTCCTTATGTAGATTTTAGGTGAACTATGTAGGCTCGCCTAACGGTATAAATTAGGCATGTTCGCTATCTAGTAAGAAAAGCCTGTTAAATTCTTAGTTAGAAAGCCAACTTCACTGCTACATGGATAGTTAGCTAGTTAGCTCCTAAAGACGGAACTCCTCAGACCAGTTATTCCTCCTAACTTTCTGTAACGACAACCATTTCCACCACTGGAAATGTGATTGTGACCCGGAATGGGTTTTTGAACACTTTTCTAGTTCCGACCCATAACCGCACAACTTGGTATTATACGACTCGGCTAAGCTTTCGAAACCAGGACGTGTGGCTGACATCAGACTCACACGTATCACTTGGTTTTAAAATGAAAAAGATTTTCATTTTGTTTGTTAAGAGTATGATCCTGTTGACTCGTACTCATTATGACCAGGGACAACTTAAAAATGTCTAAAAATGATGTGAACTTGGACAATGTCCTTGCAGCTATTCATCTCCTCAAACTAGGAGCTAGGATATTCGGATTTCTATTGCAATACACACAGCTAAATGGATTTCTAATGTCTTTTACCACTACACTCTTCTGCGGGTCGTTACTATATTATTATATCGTTAAATGTCGAGGTAAATCTCTTTTTTTTACATATATATATAAAATATTTGACAAATTTTAGTCATATTTATAAAATGTTTAAATATTTTAATTAGAGCTTCTAGAAAATTCTGAGCATTTATAACTAGTAATTAGGAGTTCGATCAGAGTAAGAGTAATTACCAGAGTATCTTTGGGACCTTTTTGGGTCTAAATATGTCATGTCTGTATTTTTTTTTTTTATATATAGTCCATCCATGGATGTATGCATATGGAAAAGTTATGGCTTATTTTAATTCCATATTTCTATTTTTTTTTTTAAATGACCAGTAGAAATAGAGTCCCGCCGGGGCCGTGTGTGTGTGTGGAGTTTACATGTTCTCCCCGTGCTGCTGGGGTTTCCTCCGGGTACTCCGGTTTCCTCCCCCAGTCCAAAGACATGCATGGTAGGCTGATTGGCGTATCTAAATTGTCCGTAGTGTATGAATGGGTGTGTGAGTGTGTATGTGATTGTGCCCTGCGATGGACTGGCACCCTGTCCAGGGTGTACCCCGCCTTGTACCCGATGATTCCTGGGATAGGCTCCAGGTTCCCCGCGACCCTGAAGAAGGAATAAGCGGTTGAAGATGGATGGCCAATAGAAATAACCCAATATAATATATTCCCCATCAGAACTGACCGCTTTCAGCCAAATTTCAAATGCCAATAAACTAAATACAGATGACTAAAAGGACTGTACGGAAGTTATTGTTATCCTAGCATAGGTTTAGTGTACGTACAGGTTGTGACCATATCGCTTACTATTCAGCTTTAGTTAATGATCTGTTTGTGTAGGGTTAGAGTGTGGTTTGTAAACATGGTAATTAGCCATAAAAATGTCACTGTCTTCTACTTTTGTATTTCTTGCTTATTTTTGTGTACATTCTGCAGTCTGTACAGGATTTCATGTTTTTTTGGGGGGGATTGTTGCAGGAAAAAATGTTTGATTTCGCTGTGGCTTTTTATTCGCGGTGCAGTTTGCTGAGATCTTTGTGCTTTTACTGAGAACAACTTGAATTGACGAAATTGCAACTTGCACGCTCTTTCACAGTGATATTTGTTGGCAAACGAGACCTTTCCGCTGTTCTCATGTCCGATGCATGTGAATCGAAGCCAGATTCGGCTGAATGCACGTTGTTTAGTTTAGAGGTTAGTCTGCCTGTGCAAATCAGACTTCATCGTTATAGACGACCTCCGGCGACATTATTTAGCATTTAATATCTTTGCAGAGTTAAAGAAACAATAATAGACACATAGCAGAAACAGAAGAACTGTGAGTGGATTCTTATTCCGATAGTTTATCTTCAAAGAGCAGGAACACTTAACTGTAGGCCTGCACTTATATAGCGCTTCTTTTTAACCTTGTCCCATTCACCCATTCACATATACACCAGAGCTGCCATGCAAGGTGCTAGCTTGCCATCGGGAGCAACTCTGGGTTCAGTGTCTCGCCCAATGACACTTCGGCATGTGGAGTCACGTGGGCCTGGAATCGAACCGCCACGATTAGTCGACAACCCTCTACCACCTGAGCCACAGCCACCCATTTAGTTTATTTTGCACTGCGCTGCTCAGTGGGTCTCATGCAGGTCTCATGCAGGTCTCATGACTCATGCTAGAAGGTCCAAACTGGTCCACGCAGCGTGGTTAAAACCCGCCCACGCCGTGCTGTCCAATGGGTCGCGCATGTCAACTGGTCAGTGCTGCTCACTTCAGTGGTTCTCGCCACGCTACCCAGTGGGTTGTGCAGGTGTTTGGTCCCCGCCGCACGGTTCTTCTCAGTAGCTCAATTTGGACCAGTTTTTGAGTTGTTTGGCTTCCCATAGTTCTTGGAAGTAGACGCTTGTAACTAAAATGTGTTACAATGTAGTGGATGCACAGCAGTAGACAGAGCTCTTGCATGGTGTGGCACGATTGTCTTGCCATCCGCACTGCTGCAGCAGCCCCCAGCGCGTGTGTACACACACACACACACACACACACACACACACACACACTTATCTCCCTCTCCTCCTCCCCTTCCTGGGAAAGTCTGAGCGAAAGCTCTTCTATTTGCATAATCGTCTTTAGGGCCTTTGTGGGCGGGCTCTTTGGGCTACTGGTCGTCTCCGCCACCTGTCCAGAACAAATCAGACTGGCTTTCACGTCCCCAACAGTAATGAATAAATTGATTATATATGATTTTAGATGGAGAGAGAGATGTCGTTTAGCTTTATTCATCTTAGCCTCCTCTGTGCTGAACTGGAGAAGATATTGTTTTAGTGGGTGTCCTCATCATTTATTGAATTCTGTCTGTAGGTATGTGCATGTCTCTCTGCGCATGAGTGTTTTACAGGAACGTGACGGTCTCGTTACGAGTTTACTCTCAAGTCTGGGCTTTGTGTTGATGGTTGATGGCGCTCATGAATATGTAGCCACAGTGGGACTCTGAGGCCGAGAACAGTCTGGTTTAGAGACAAACGCATGCTGGAAATCAGAGAGCATTAAAAAATATATCCATCTCCAATGAGCATGCGCAGGCAAAGCCCAGTTCCACCTGCTGAGAGCATGCAGAGAATGCAGAAACAAAGCATGCTTTGGGAGGGAATGGGTCACTTTGAATGAAGAAAGAGAGTCTAATAAAGCAAAAGTTGCCTGTTTAATCCTTTGGATCTAATTAGAGTTCAAAACCGGGGGAGGAATTCCTGAGAGGGATTCCCTAAACATTAGAGCGAATGGGAAATGACTTTAAATCAGGATTTAGTGTAACAGTCCGACGTTGTTATTGAGCTGTATGTGCTCGTAAGTGTTGGTGATGGTTATGAGGGAGTGTGAGTGTGTGCCTGGCTCTAGTATGGACGAGAGCACAGTGACTCAGAAATGTGTAATGGGATGATGTCAATACTGGGTTGAAGTTTGAGCCTTTGATCGTGACTCAGAATCTGTCTCCTCTTGTTCAGGTTATGAATCGCACGCACTTCATCGTCTTAGAGTGCTGGAGTAGAGGGATGAAAAATGAATGGGCAGCGAGAGTGAAGAGAAAGTGAGAGGACTGAAAATGCAGGAAGACCGTGGCGCACGGCCGATGGGACAGAGTGTCTCCGTCTAAATGTCTACCGTTTAATATTCTGAAAAGAAACCGCAAGATGACGTCAAACGCTTGTAGCCGTAGAAGGTCTGGAACATGCTCTTGCCGCATCACAAGCGTATATCTGTATAAAGAATCGGTATCGAGTAGGGATGGGCGAAATACCGGTAGAAATCCTCCCCACGATATGAATTAGCCTTCCAGCAATAACGACGATAAAGTCTAGTCGACGTGCAGAGCGGAAAACGAGTCCGGCGGAAGGCGGACGTGAACCTGAGGAGGAGGTTATCGCTAAACAACGAGCTAGCTCTGCTATCTTTTACTTTTAGATCAGTGTTCGTGCTTCTGAGGCTCTCGAGATCACATGTAGCTGAGAACAGTGGTGCACGGTACTATATTTAGATCATCACCGATCGCGTTATCGCAGCAAATATCAGAAAATATCGTGATATGGTTTCACATCGCCCATCCCTAGTATCGAGTCAGAATCACTTTATCGGATAGGAATCACATTATTGGCCAGGTACATGCGCATGTACCGGGATTGAATGGAATCGGCGTGCAACAGTGCAAATGCAATCGGTATAATAATACAGCAAAGTCGCCACGTCAGGACAAATAACGCAAAGAATACAATAAGCCAATAAAGAGGAATTTTCAAATATGTATGTAATACGTTAATGCCTTGAACTAAAAGTACAGGGAATATACAGCTAGCGGCAGTAGCTGTTTCATGGAATCACATACTCCCATTGGAATAAATTAATAAATACAAACCGTGCACAGTGCTATTACACCGGTTTGGCAGAGTGGTCTATTCAGAACTGTTAATGAGAGCTAGTGCCTGTAGGAAGAAGCTTTTTGTGTGTCATGCTGCTTCTGTATGAACGGCTCCCGAGGCGCTGTCCAGATCTTAATCGCAGTGGCCGGGATGGGAAGGGTCTGTACTGATCTTCCAAGCATGCTTCCCTTATTCGGGACAGGTCTTGGTTGGAATTCAGACTACACCTGATAATGTTTGGAGAGGATTTGTATTTTTTAAGAAAGTGTCGTTGTACCACTTAAGGTTACCTTGCATGATAGGACCTAGGTACTTGACTAGCTCAACTGTATTGACAAGTGAGCCCTTTTGAGGATGATCGAGTTGCTGTTTTCTAACAAATTGATGATCTTCTCAAGTGTTTTGAGCTCTGTAGGTGACCGTGACGGCACCACACTGACCGTTGTTCCACTTCCAGTCTGATAAGGACTGATCAGTGTTGGATATGAGGTTTACAAGTGTGTTGTCATTGACGGAGAGTAAAGGTATTGGTGTATAGGGAGAAGAGAAGGTGGAAGATCCCTGGGGTGCGCCAGTTCTGAGAGTCACCGAGTCTGACATGTTTTGCCAAGCCGCACATTCTGCTGTCTGTCTGTCAGGGAGTCTGAGATCCTTTGGCAGAATGAAATAAACGAGTGAGTTTCTTGTCCAGCAGCTCTGGAATGATCACGTTGAAGGCTGAGCTGAAGTCAACAAGATTCTCATGTGTGTGCCAGCTGTGTCGAGATGAATTGTAGGCCTAATGTTTCATACATGGTTAACTTCATGGGGTCAAGGACGTTTTTGGTTACATTTGTGAGTAGCTCAAAAGTCTTCCTTAATACTGATGGTACAGCAGCTGGTCTGTAATCATGTTGGGTGTTGTTGACGTTGCTTGATGTTGGACGTCTTGAAACAGGTAGGAACCATGTACGGTTCTAGAGATTTGATTAAATGTGAACAAAGTGCACTGCCTTGGCCACCCTATTTCCGGCACACGTCCAGATCATTGATCGATGACCCAAGCAGAACGTCTTCAAATAATCTGGACATGGAGAACTTCTCATCGCATAGTCTGTTCTAGAACTCGGCTAAGATATTTAATGGGCTCGTCTTGTACGGTGTGACGAGTAATAAAACCCAGTGATGCCAGCAGCATGATTAGCTGTCCAATGGCAAACGTTCATACCAGCCAATTATTTTGGATTAACAGCAGGTTTTCCCAAGGATTCATTATGCACAACTTCAGCACCACTTGACGAATTGAGATGAGAATGGAGCGGTGCACTTTATGAAGCTGCTAAAGAGCAGTTATTGCTATGTCCTCAACCACGATGCCTGTGTGTGTGTCCATCTGTGTTAGTAAGTGGCTGCCAGACCTGATAATGGCCCTTTAAAGACCACAAAACCTTTTAGACCTAAACACATTGGAGCCAGCTGCATAGGCCAGACGCTCTATCATGTAGGTCGGAGAGAAATGTATCCCAGCATTCCTCAGTCAGACTGCAGGAAGTAGACATAGCTAAAGTTCTAATACCATGCTCCTTACAGATCAACGATGCTGTGTATACCAGACGACGCTGTGAGTATTTTTGTTTCAAAATTTGTCCAGTATACACCATAAATAACACCATAACATCTCTTTCCTGTCTCTGAATGTCATTTTCAGTCTATATATTTGGCTTTCTTTGCTTTCTGACTCCGTTTATATGGTCTTGTTCTCGTATTTTTATCGACTTCTGCTCCTTAAAGATCATTGGTTGAGTTAACAGATAATAAATAAGTGCTCCATTTATAATTCGACGTTCAATTTGGCGCTACGGTTCTGACGATGTGCCAGTCCTATAGTGTGGGTTGCCTGATAAATTTATTATCAGCAAAATAACCCTGTTTTCTAAATGCAGAGTAATACAACCGAGCATCTGCTTCCCTACAAACTTGGAGCTAGCTAAGTGTTACTTAAGCGTGCACCTGATTGGATCGTCAGTGTTTAATATAAACTATTAGTTGAAAGCTTCTTTTTTTTTTTAAAAGGAAACCGTGCTAAAATGTCATTTAAACGACCCTCCTCACAAGTCAAACCGGAGGTGACAAAAGCAGAAGTTGGGTGGGAATGAAGCTATTGCCTCAGAAACAGCTGACACAGGGCCTTGTTAAGGGGTGATGCATGAAGGCAAAAAGGGATGCATCTTAAGGGAAGATCAACTTAAGGCCACTTGCCTGTTCACTGGTCCACGTGGTCTCTGCTTTAATATTGCCTCCATAGAACGTAAACAAAATCAGGGCGGTTGTTTTTTTTTTGTTTTTTCTCCCTTGGTTTTCTATGTTGTATTTATAAGAGATGGCGTGTCAAATGGCTGCTGTGGATTCTCTGTACTCTCTCACGTGCAAACCTCACACTGTCTTGTCTTTAATAGTGTTATAGTACACCATAGTTCTATTAAACTCTTCTACAACAGCAAGCTCAGCTTTGTAGATGAATCATTACAGGCTAGAGATGTTGGCTGAACTTGCGAGAGGCTCCACGTAGTGTTTCAGATCGTCAATGATGGAGGTTAACTGCTTTTAAAGAGGGCCTAGAGGGAGAGAACAAAGTGTGCTTACTTGCCAAAAACATAATGAAAACTTGGTATCCATTACAACGCTGTAAACTTTTCTCTCTGTGAATCTGGCGATGAACTAGAATTGAGTGTCTGCTTGCAATATGTGAATGAGACGCTCCTTCTTGACCCGAGCTATGTCCTCTTTATCTGTCTCCATCGTGTCTGTTTGACCCTCTCAGTGAGGTTCATGTAAATGCAGGTCAACAGGTCACAGGTTAAGGGGTGAAAGTTGAGAACAAGGCTTTGGTCACTTTCGCCCTGTGTCCAGACCTAGTCTGTCCAAACTGGAAAAGAAAGCGGGAAAGAGAGGAGATGAATCTGAGACTGGCCCACCCCAGAACCCGCCCTTTTCCCATCCCTGATACACACCCTTGAGTCTCGCTGACCCTAAACACAACCTCATTCCGCTTTGTCTCATGCCTGCCAAGAAAAACCATTAGTCCACAAACCAAAAAGTCCCCATGTCAGTCGAGCTCAATTTATTTGTTCTCCAGATTTTCCCCGAAACCGTAATATTTAATCTCGAAGATGTTTCATTGTTTATGAATTCCCACGACTGATGGAAAAATCTGTGGTAGTTAACCATTGCTTGTCATTCACACCGATGAGGTCATGAGACTGACTTTAAATAGATTCGAGAGGTGTGAATTGATGTAAGTGTTGTGTTAAGCTTTAAAATAACGTTATAATCCGATGGTACATGGTCTTCAGAGATGCACTATATGGCCAAAATATGGCAATGTTGGTCTTCCCCAAACTGTTGCCACGAAGATGATTGCACACAATTGTCTAGAAGGTCTTTGTACGCTGTAGTGTTAAGATTTGCCGTCACGTGTCATATTCCAGCATGATGTCCAAAAGTGAGGTCTATGAAGGCATGGTTTACCAGAGTTGGAGTGGAAGAACTCGAGTAGCCTGCACAGAGCCAATTTAACATGGATAGCCTCCTTTAGAAGACGACATGGTGGCGCAGTCGGTAGCGTCGCTATCTCACCGCTCCAGGGTCCCCAGCTCAGTCCTCAGCTCCGGTTAATGCCTGTGATGTTTCTGTAAATGTTCTCCCTGTGTCTGTGTGAGGTTTCTCTGGGTTCTCTAGTTTCCTCCAACCACTGCTAAAAGCCACTAGGTGGATTGGCTGTACTTAATTGCACCTAGGTGTGAATAAAGTGTGTGATTGTAGGGATCCGTGGTCCCCTGCGATGGACTGGCAGCCCACCAAGGCTGCATTCATCTCCGGCTTCACTGCAACCCTGACCAGGATCAATGAATTTTTCTTCTTTTGTCCTTTCTTCAACTAACTGTATTTGCAGTTGTCCAAACTTGTCCCTTGTCCTTGAGAAGTAGGTACCCCAGTTTAATGTTGTTTGTTTAGCTGTATATTGATCTACTGGATTGTGTACATTCATTTGCACTGCTTGTCTTTTGGCATCTGGTCCTTTGTGTGGACAAGTTTTGTTTTGTTTTTTTTATCTTGGTGTGTTGCGAAGTCTGAAATATCCAGACAGACTCTATGCTCCCAATACTTCAATCACATGAAGCATAACAATGTTTTGTTTACAGTGCTTTTGCTTCTTCTGCTGTTTGTCTGTCGTTCCTGTTGTACCCCGTCACTGTTCTGATGCCCGTTCTTGACACCGTTTCAGACCTTCTTTGTGATTATGCTTATATTTATATGCCTCCGCAACCTGGCGTGAGCTTCTCATTAGTGTGATTATCTCATGAACAATTGATTGACGGTTTGTAGGATTTATATGGAATTATCATCGTAACCGGCAGATTAACTGATTTTGGAATCCGTTCGAACAGGGTCAAGGTCACAGCAAGGTCCAACATCTGGTATTTTTTTTTTCTTTTCTTTCTGTTTGACGTATATTTTAAGGGAATTTCAGGCAGACATGAAGGCAGATGCATCTCCATCGACGCCATTGGCGTCGGGTTCTACTTGCTCGAGTAATATCCGGGTAGTTCTATGGTCTTCTTGCCTTTTTCCGAACCTGGGGTTTGTTTTTCTGCATCTCGCAGCGTGTACAAAGAACATATCACTTTACTAGTTTCACATTAATAGTTCAGCATGCGATTCGTAAACTACCTTTCCCTGTAAAATACTCTAAATCTATTCTCGGTGTATGCCAAAAACACCTGTGTGCCAAAAAATTCCTCACCCAGCACCACAGCGTCCCTTCCGTATCTACCAGTGTTGAGCAATGAGTGAGCAATTTAGAGCTCACCCGATTTATTTCATGCTGCTTGATGACATGACATAAAGTAGTAGAATCTTCACCCATTTACCATCACCAGAAAGGCACTTGTAGTGAAGGCAGCCCAAGCTCTGCACACATCTCTTTCATCATGAACATAAGAAGAACAGTCTTTCTGTCCTCATTCACGAAAGGAACATTCAGCATATGGCAGCTATGGAGCCTGGGGGTTCAACTGACCCTCTTGGTCGGAGCATTTCCCTTTCAAGAGCTACAAAAACCATGGATAATGCATGAGAAGATGCTATTGGATAAAAAGACACTCATCAGAACCACACCGTAACTGGATCTTCACCAGAGTGGTCTAAACCCCCCATCTAAACCATACACATGGTACCCATATGGCTTAGTGGATAGCTTCCTCTCTCTCACTCTCACATACACACTCTCTTTAACACAGGCATGCTAACCTAATCCAGATCTCCACTGCCTTGGGCTTTTCATGCCATGTTGTCATTTATTTATTTTTTTCCTTTCCATGTTGTCTGCACTCAAACCTAAGACCCCAAGGCAGCTGGAGCAGGAAGGAGTACTGTGCTGTGTTAATGGCGAGCAGAGTGTTTAGATCATGGAGGATATATTGTTCGCTCTTAGCTCTAGCCCAAGCTTGATTTATCGCAATGACAACTTCATTATAGTCCAGATCATCTTCGTCAACCAGAATCCGCGTGCACAAAACACTGCCAAAGTACTGAAGTACCATGTAGGTTTGTTTCTGTCCCCGGTATGCTTCACCCTCAGTGAGAGCACTGCATGTTGGTCACCATACAATACAGAGTGGCCTATACTTGGTGGAGTATTGTTCAAAAGGTCAGGACAAGAATAGTAGGTATTGTAGTAAAAAGAAACCTCTGAATCGACCGTTTTCTGACCTAATTGTTCTAAAATTCCCCAAAGTCTCAAGAGATACCAGTTGAATTCAGTCCGGCTGATATTGTCGTGCAGATGTAAGGGTCTCCTCACCAATTTAGTTTCAGTCCATCAAACTTTGCACACTACATAAATCATCTCTTTCAGGGGCTGCCCTCCATTTTTGCACTTTCCACCCCTTGGCCGAGTGCTGCTGCGGGCGAGACGAATGGCTTTGGGACCAAAACCACCGAAGGTTCATCCACCTCTCCATCCAGTTTCATGGTCATGGGTCATTCTCTTTCTCTAGAATAAGAGCTCCCACTGGACTGAACGAGCACAGCGACAAGCCTGGGTGCTGCCTGCCGGACCTGCCTTTTGGAAGCTTTGTTATAGCTCAATGCCAAGTCGGTGCCCATTCAATGGCCTTATTGTGCCCAGGCATGGGATGGTCTCGGGTGGTTCTGGAAACCAACCCACAAAGAGAGAGGAACGGAGCACAAAGGGGAGCCTGTGTAGGAGGGAACAGAGGAAAATTTACACAAACTATGGGTTCTGAAGGTCGGGGCTGAGCTTCAACAGTGAAAAACGACCCATTGTGACAGCCAAATGGTAGAGATAACTAAAGGGAATTGACTTTTTCGTGGTGGTTTCATTTTGCAGAGGTACTTATTACTTTAGTCGTGAGTCTTTATTTATTTATTTTTTTATCCACCATGCTGTCCTGTTGAGGAAAAAAAAAATGAGAAAGTTCATCCTTATATAAACATCAAATCTACACATTGTTTCTCATTTTACAGAGAAAGGAACTCGCAGGACCGAAAAACATTAAATCCTTAGCCGTTAAGCTCAGTCAATATTGTAAATGCTCTCTGCCTTGTTGGGTCAGCCATCTTTATTTTGACCTCTCTAGACCCCCGCCATCATTTCTTTTGTTCGTAAGCTTTCTCTGTCCTGTTTCTCGGTTCTTCGCTCACTCACCACTATTCGATGACGTTCAGTATCACATTAACGAGATGTCCAGAATAGAAGGAGACCGACAGCACAGCAAAAGCCAAACTCAAAGTTCCAGAATGCAATTCAGCTATCCGACACAGTTGCATTGTTACGGCAGACACTCTGCTCGGCTCGTTAGACGTGTCCAAGCCCGGTGGCGCTGATGCAGCTTTGGCATGATAGATGAAGCTTTGGAACCTGACCGTTTGAGCAGATGAGGAGGTGAGCGACCTGGACAGGCTAAGGGAATAAAGCACTGCTGCATCACTTTCTGTAGGTAGAGATGAAGCAAGGGATAATTAAACTGCATTGTGGGTAATATTGGGGGGTCAATTCAGAATTTATTTACAAAATAAATCTTGAACTCCATTTAAGAGTACATGTTAATTATGAAGATTGAAATGCAAGCCGTTAATGGTGGTTTTTTTGTTTTTTGTTTTTTTTTACCCTTTATAATACACAATATTACAATATAAACGTCCCCTTTAGTGTTAACTGGCTAGCTAGCTAGCTGTATTTGAGGTAAACGTTTACTAACATTATGGTTTTTGAAGCATAAATATAACCTGAACTGCTTTCTGTTCTACATTTTGTCTGAAAGCCTCACCTACCGATTCTCCTTTACATTTCCTGGGAAGCAGAACAGTTTGTGACGAGAAAGTTTTTCATTTTTCACAGACACACTTTCGCACAAGCTGCACTCACGATCTGGCTAAACTAGTCATAATAGTCTGTAAGAGTGGTTTGAACTGGGTCTCTCTAAACTGGATACCATTCTTAACTATTGATGACATTTCTACTCATACCGAGTGTTTCCCACAAGTCCTGAAATCCAGTATAGGTGATAAACCCCGCCCTCTCCATGTACTCTAATGGGACGAGACAAACTAAACAATCAAATTACACTTCAAATAATTGTTTTCCAAAGATGGTTTCTGACATTATCACAGTGATGTAAGTTCAAGCGTTTGTTTTTTTTAAATAAATGTGATTTTTAGTTAGTTATTTGATGCTATAAAAACAGCGGGGTGACGTCATGATTGGCGGCTGTGATTGACGGCTTCTCTGAGCGAAGTAGTCACTGAGGCACCAACGGACTTTTCTCAGGATCTTCGGGAGGAGATTGGAGCTGTAACTTTAATTACGACATTTCCATAACTGTTTATTTCATAATGACATAATGAGTTCAGGGGCGTGTGCTTGTGATTGATTCTGTGGGCGTGTGGGTGGGACCTTGATACCGCGGTTCCACTTCACGCTCACTACTGCGCAGACTCGGGCTCCAAGATGTCAGCGCCATATTGCGACATTGGCGGCTTCGCTTTTCTACAACGGAAGAGGGTGAAGGATCGGCGTCCATCTTTTGTTTTTACAGTCTATGACTTATCCAGGCATGCCAGAACCCATCAAAGGGTTAAACTCTGTAGCTCTCTCACATGTGTACACACACACACACACACACACACACACACACACAGATTTGTGCTTATTGAATATGATAAGTGGGTCTGTGTCCATTAGCCTGTACAGGAAGTCCTGACATCCTATTGTTTCAATCTTGTCTAGGTTATTGCTGAAAAAGCACAAACTCCCTGGCGCTCTGTCTCTCGCTCATTCGTTCCTGCCTCAGGTCAGCCGAGTCAGCATAATCCCAGGGCCAAAGTCAATATGCGTTTCTACCACACATACACTCTTTATTATCAGCTATCTATTTAACTGCTCTTTGTCTCTGAAGGTCTGGTCTGTACTGATTGATGCTTCATGAGTGAAAAGGTCTGGTGAAGGGATATAATCCGAGAGATGTCTCCGAGAGTAGATTGGGAGCAATGGAGTGTGAGACGGCCCTTTTTCTGCTTTATGTACATGAAATTGAAATATTTAAGAAAGGCTTTAATGAAAACATTAGGTTACAGTAAAACACAGGCTCCCAATGTGGGTCCTGGAGTACCCCCTGTGTGTAAGAGCAAGGAAAACACTCAAATGTTCTGCACAGGCAGTATTCCAGGACCAGGGTTGGGAACCAGTTCATTAGAGGTTTTATGTGCTGTTTGATTATATGACTAAGATGTGTTCAGGACCTATGAATGTCATAAAGGCCAAATAAAGTGTCCCGAGAAATTCTCTTGAAGGGTGTGTGAGGTTATGAAAGCAGGTTTATTTCAGGTTCTGCAAGTTCATGCTTGATCCTAACTTGTAATATTTTGTTATGACGTTCAGTCAAGTTATATATTGATGATATGACCTTCACGTTTATCCACGGGCCAAACTGACTATCGGTGGTTCCTCCTAGACGGTCGGCTCTCCTGAACCAGCCTCCTTGACTATACTTAGTCTGAAATCCGTTGGCCCAGTGGCTTTGAAATGAGTAAAACCTCATGATTAAGAATGTATTTAGGCCTTGAATGCACTCATAGGAATCAAGGGATGAAGCACGAGGCTTCCAGACGGAGATACACAAGGTGCTTCATACGTGTCATTAATTATAGTGTGTGATCAAGCAAATACAAATCCGTTTATTCGTTCGTTCGTTCGTTCATTCATTCATCAGTAACCACTTTATCCTCTTCAGGGTTGCAGGACATCCGAGGTCTATCCTGGGAACTCTGGTCATAAGGCCAAAATCCAACCTGGATGACTCCAGTCCATCACAGAACACCATGGAGTAGAATGTTGCACAGACCGGAAGCATCCCAGTAACCCGACGTACACATTCAATAACGGCTTGACGGCTGTTAATTCAGTTGGTATTTACACTTTGTCATATATAGACAGCTTCGTTATCGCCAGTGACAAGTGATCCAGCTAGGCAACAGATCATCAATAACTAACAGTGCTTTAAAGTAGCACTTCAGTGAGAAAAGACTGTTCGAGTTGGCATCATTCCTTGCATCCTTTCAATGTGTCTAAACATCTTAAATCCCGGACGTGCCCGACAGCCACTCTTAGGACGTTTAGGAAGTTCATTAAACCCACAGGTCATTTTCTGTGATCCTCTGCCCATCTTTACTTCTGAAAGACTCTGCCCCTCTACGATACACATTTTATACCCAGTCATGTTTACTGACCTGTTGCCAGTTAACCTCCAGCTGTTTCTTTCCAGTAACACTTACTTTTCCAGCCTTTTGTTACCCCCGTCCCAACTTTTTTGAGACGTGTTGCGTGTTTCCTCAGCTTAAACATGTGATCTGTTTTCTATGTTCTATTGTGAATAGCATATGGCTTTGTGACATTTGCAAATCATTGCATCTTGTATTTATTTACATTTTTCGCAGCGTCCCAACTTTTTTGGAATTGGGGTTGTATTATACAAGTGAGCATACGGAGTTTTTGGACCTGTTAAGCATTCCGTCATGACTTTGGTTTCCCTCGTTGATTTATTTATTTAATTTTTTTCTTCTTCTTCTTCTTCTTGCTGTTGCTTTTCAGACGTTATGTTCATCAAAGCCAAAAGTCCAAAGATCAAAGAAGAGCTAACATGGCACTGATTTTTATGTTTGTGTTACATCGCACTGATTGAACGTTTGTGTTTTTCGCGTGTGAAGACCAGATGCATGTATCGCTGACCTGAACATTCCCATCGATTATTTCCTCAGGGGACATGTACGCATGTTATTTCTCTCTAAACATGAAGGATGAGGCTGCAGTTGCGGTTTGAAGTGAGAGACATGAGAGATGTCGAGAATGCAGTGTGTTTCCCAATCTCCTCTCTACGTGTTCGTCTTATCGCTTGCATTCTCTCACCCGTCGGAGGCGGATTTCCTGCCAACTGCTTTGTCACAAAACAGGAACTTACTGAGACTGCAGTATACTTAGAAGGGTGTGTTAAGGTGCAATTTCCTGTTGCGTCTTGGTATATGAGCAACGAGTATACTCCTTTCTATAATCATTTCTATATATACAGTGCCTTGAGAAAGTATTCGGCCCCCTTGAACTTTTCAACCTTTTGCCACATTTCAGGCTTCAAACATAAAGATATTACATTTTATTTTTTTTGTGAAGAATCACCAACAAGTGGGACACAATTGTGAAGTGGAACGAAATCTATTGGATATTTGAAACTTTTTTAGCAAATAAAAAACTGAAAAGTGGGCGTGCAAAATTATTCGGCCCCTTTACTTTCAGTGCAGCAAACTCACTCCAGAAGTTCAGCGAGGATCTCTGAATGATCCAATGTTGTCCTAAATGACTGATGGTGATAAATAGAATCCACCTGTGTGTAATCAAGTCTCTGTATAAATGCACCTGCTCTGTGATAGTCTCAGGGTTCTGTTGAAAGCGCGCGAGAGCATCATGAAGACCAAGGAACACACCAGGCAGGTCCGTAATACACTGTTGTGGAGAAGTTTAAAGCCGGATTTGGATATAAAAAGATTTCCCAAGCTTTAAACATCCCAAGGAGCACTGGTGCAAGCGATCATTTTGAAATGGAAGGAGTATCAGACCACTGCAAATCTACCAAGACCTGGCCGTCCCTCTAAACTTTCAGCTCAGACAAGGAGAAGACTGATCAGAGATGCAGCCAAGAGGCCCACGATCACTCTGGATGAACTGCAGAGAACTACAGCTGAGGTGGGAGAGTCTCTGTATAGGACGAACAATCAGTCGTACACGTACAAATCTGGCCTCCTTATGGAAGGAAGGGCAGAGACCATTGCCATTTCAAAGTTACCAAAAAGTCTCATCTAAAGTTTGCCACAAGCCACCTGGGAGACACACCAGACGTCACACCAAACGTTGAGAAATGAAAAAATTTTATATCTTTATGTTTGAAGCCTGAAATGTGGCAAAAGGTTGAAAAGTTCAAGGGGGCCGAATACTTTCGCAAGGCACTGTAACTGCAGACCCTTTGTTGTTTTGGTTAAAGTATGCAGAGTATAATTAAAATAGGAATTTAAAAAAAAAATGTAAAAATGTACTGCTGGGCAACCATCAGAAAACGCAGCAGTGCAGCACGGTATAGGAAGACCAGACGATAAAGCTGACTGGGGTCTGGTAGAAGATACAACACAGCACCTCATTTTTGTCTTCAAACAGTGTACAACCTGATAACACAATATTGTTATACGGTCTTCTTGTACCGCAGTGCACTTGTCTTGTACTTTGCACCCTTTAAGAACTCTCTGTGATCGGCAAACCGTGAAGGGCACCTTGGCATCGATTCTACAAGTCCCCGAAGGCCATAACGTATGACTTATTATCGATTCTGTTATTATTGATAATACTATTTTCACACTCGTTAATTCGTTCAGTTAACTCGTGCGGATGGGGGACGGGGGCCCTTCCTAGAAGAGACCACTCTTAAGAGAATAGAAATGTTTCATCATTAATTACACAGGTAGATGTTGCCCTGCTATGGCATTACTGCCTGCTTTGTTGCATTACTAATGCATGCTCAGTGCCACTGGTGTCCAAATGGTTTCCCGTTACACCTAATACCACAACGGCACACAGCCAGAGCCATACGGACCTTCCGAGTGACTACGGCTGTAACAAACCCTACTGGCATCGTTCATGCATGCCCAGTGCCTCTGGATCCATATGGCAGAGGGCAGCTGCAGGGTGATCAGCCGGGTTCCACTGCTTGACAGCGTTTCGCTCCTTTAACCTCGGAACGTCTCCTGGTGGTGGAGCAGTTAAAGGTGATAAAGGTGATCGATCAGAAGAGCTTTGGATTGATTTGTAGTAGCCATTCCGTCCAAGCGGACCCGAATGATGCCAGCAAAATGCCTCCCACAAAATAAACAATATGACCATTCAGTCCTATATACACGCAGTTCTTAAAATTGTCCAGCTGATTTGTTGTTGTAGTTATTACTTATATTTGTGCTTGGGCTTGTAAAAAGTAAGCTACTAAATCCTCCAGAGAGTCCTTAATGCCTCTGGTAACTTAAATCCAGTCTTTCTAACAAGGTTGGCGTTGATTTTTAAATTTTTTATTTTTTTTGGAGCCCAATATGCAACATAAAGGATGAATAATTAATGGTTTTTTGATGTCTTCTTTGCTTGACTTTTTCCCTTTTTGGCTTCAGAATTGGAGAGCTTTGTTAGTTTTTGCTTGACATCATATTTCTTAGATTTAAGCAGTTATAGTGGACTACGTCTTGGTCAGTAGTTGTTGATTTGATTCTCTATAACAGCAGCTCTAATAGTTCCAGCTGCAAGGCAAATCACAAGCATGTATTAATCCGTCCTTTCTGACGCACTGTGGTTTCTATAGTAACAAATTGGACAGGGTCTTGTAGGGAAGCCGCGCTACATAAATGGATTAAAAAATGGGTGTAGTTGGTGACGTTTTCTCGGAGGACATGGCTGTTTAGCATTTTTGGAAGTCTGGAGTGTCAGTGCTTCATAACAGTCTGAGGTAAAGCTGTTCCTTTACGCTTTCCGACGCGGGAATTTCTTCAGGACAGAGGAAGTTTTTTTTCCCAGTATGACAGGTTTTTATCCTTTACTTCTTCTCTAGTGTAGATCACAGGCTGCCTATGGCCAAGAGGAAGCGTCCGATCGACGTGAGAGTGAAGAGGGGAAATCTGTGATTAGAATGAAACCGACAGCTGCAGGTTAATCTTATAAAACGGCATCTCCTGCATCTATAGAGAAAGAGTTTGTCCAACAGTGGAGCTTTCATTGTGCATAATGTCGATCACAAAAGCACACCTAAACAGTGTACAGTGGCAGGTACGCGTCAATAAACGCACTACAATTCGCATTGTGACTCCTGTGTCTGCCATTGCACATCATGTCTTCCTGTCTCTGGACAACTGTGCGTGCTCATTTGCTGCTCGTGGATCGCGTTTATCTGGACCACACAGGAAGAGGAAACTGGCTCCGGTTGCTATAGCAACCCGACCCAAGACATGTGTTTATTGAGCCGTGGCTTCTCTCTGCTCCATCTCTCTACTAGCTTCTTTTCCCTCTAAATTTCCAATTTTCCAGCTTATAGAGGGGTAGACTTACTTATGACATACAGTCCCGTCCTAAAGTATTGGAACAGCAAGGCCAAATCTATAAGACATTTGGGTTTGAGATCAAAAGATCTCAAAATAGATCAGAATTTCAGCTTTCATTTCCTCATATATATATATATATATATAGAGAGAGAGAGAGAGAATCTGTAGATGTGTTAAACAACTTAAAACACCGCACCCTTGGTGGCAGACCACCCAGTCTTTAGGTGAGCAAAATTATAGGAACGGACGTTAAAGTGAGTTAAGTTAGTCTTAAAGTGAATAACGCTTCATATTTGGTTGATGTGCGATTCATCTTTTGATCTCCACCCCAAATGTATAGCAAAATCAACAGGGATTGGCTTTGCTGTCCCATTACTTTCGGAGGAGACCGTACGGTACAGTACATGAACACGGTACTTGGAACAAGATCCAGTTTACACTTGGTTGTGTCCTGAGTGTACAGATTGCAGCCCTGTGTAAATTGGCTCAAGTGAAAGGTTTCCAAGTACCATGTTCATGATGCATTTAAAACAGATTTGAAACGTATCACTTAAACCACTTCTGAGACACATTAAGGCCAGATCTACATACCTACAGAGTCACAGCATAAAATGTGATCGATGCACCCGGCATTAACATTCATGTCCTTAGGTAGACGAAAACTGTCGCTATTAAATATGCCCTGTATGAGGCTTGTATTGCGATTTTAAAAAGGCGCTGTGAAACCGTGGAAACGGTCACACAGAGAGCTGCTAAAAAGCTGCAGTGTCTTTATAAGCAGTGGGGAAAACGACTCAATTAGGTTTAGGGCATTGCTGTGACTGATAATGGCGATTGATTCCCAAGGAGTTTTACCCTAATTAAAAGACGGTTGTGTTTTATAATTCGCATGTCATATAATAACAATTAATTATTCAGTTTATATAGCTGGCTGTGGTCACTGATGAAAGCATCCCAGTGGACTAATAGTATTAAAGCACGTAGCGCTCTGTCTGAAGATCTCTTACACCAAGATCTTCAAAATATTTGAGATCGGAGCAGACCAGTTCATTTACACAAACGCATTCCTACAAGAATGAGAGCAAAGGTCAGACACCGTGATCAAGAGGGGTACATATGAGCGCAGATCACCTGCATGCTCTCACTAATGCGTTATATGTTAGTATATAAGGAATGAAGCATGGTGGGGCCTTATGTTCTAGGAAATCAATCAAAATGTGGCCTGAGCCTGATAATTATTTTCCAATAGCAGCCAAAAACATCCCAAAGTGTTTGCCAATGCTAACATCATGTCATTTATTTTATTTTTTTTTTACATGTACGTTCTTCTCATCACTTGCATTTCAGCAGCGGCTGTCTTTATTTTCTCCGTGGTCTCTGTTTATTTCGGTTTTGAAATGAAGAAGACAGAAGTACCGTTTTTCATGCGAGATGGATACCCCGAAACCTCGTGTTGTTGTTTTTTTCCCTTGCCGTCGTCATGAGCTGTTTCTCGCGCGACATCTTGGTAACGAAAAGCCTTTTTATAGACCATCGATGTACTAACCCAGCTGATATTCATTTGCACAGATAGGGGGTATAATTACTTACGGATTTCAGCTGGCTTCCCTTGCCTTGGAGAACTGCTATTTCTTAGCGTGTTCGGTACTTTTTTCCCGTGTCATTCCACTTTATTACTCATAACTTCATTTATGGACTTTAATGTTGTGAATTCTTTATATTTCTGGATTTCTTGAGCTAATTCTGATGTCTGGTGAAAATTTCATGTGAATAACTTCATTGGAAATACATTTTACTGAAACAAATGTTGATGCGTGCGAGACTTATTTCTCCCACTCTATGCCACGTAGTTCCACTCCGTTTTGTTAATTGCCCCATACTTTATTAGAGAGAGTTTTGTCTTTCTAGAGTTCGTTTTCTTTCGAGTTTGCAGCTTGCCCAAACGCCACGGTCAAGTCTCTAGTGAGTTCTAGGTTAGAGGACAATCGTCCATGTGTGGCGTTCTGAAAACACGGTCTACACAGTCAGCTTCATGACGAATCGTACTCGGAGCTGGTGATGGTATCACGCATGTTGCTAAAACCTTCTGACATATGAATGCAGCGGATGAATTACTGCCTCCACGTGTTGTTGACCGAAGACTCGAATCGCTCGAGCGTGGTGTGAGTGAAAGACACGTGTAATAAACAGACATCCTTTCTCTCTCTTTCTCTGGTGTGAGCCTGTTAAGGGGTGTTGTCAATAGCCTTGTCCAGCCTATGCTTATTTTAGGCTTCACAGAGAGGAAGACAAATAAAAGACGTAAGCTCCACCGACGAGAGGGTCTGAAAAGATCCGTCTCACTTTCCCTCCATTCCTCCATCCCAGAACACCTCCACCCATCCTCGCCTGCACACACCGTGGAATCACACGCAGCCAAAGGAGAATGCCATCTTTCTTTTGGCTAAAGGGAGGGGTGTGTGTGTGTGTGTGTGAGAGTGATTTCTACTGTATGCAAGTTGAAGCTGGACATTTTGACACATACCACACATATGACGTACTATAACGATGTGAGCTGACAAGGGGAGGGAGAGACGGTGAATAAACCTGAATGAAAGACAAATCTGTATCAAAATCATAATAATTAAATAAATAAATAAATAAAAAGTGACGTTTAAAGTGTCCCTGAAATTGGAAATTGGTGTTTCTGAGCTTTTTGTGCCTCTCTTTTAATGTTATGGCCACCAATAAAATTATATATCGTAAAAAAAAAACACGTGTATTTCCTGCTCTAAACTATTTAGCTGGGTCCACATCCCTAACGCAGTCTACTAGGTAATGACTTGTTTTATGGTACTGCATATTCATGCTTTCTCTAGAGGGTCTGCTATGAATGTGGCCAAGAACTGCCTACTTTCCCAGGTCGTTAGACTGACCTTGCAACTGGCCAATCATTTTTAACTGCCATGTAAAATGTCTTCAGCCAAATTTTCGATGACTTTTAAAGACGATGGAACGAACTTCTTTTTAAAATTCATCGATTATGATTAGCAGCGGTGGCTTGGTGGTTAAGGCTCCGGGTTACTGATCGGAAGGTCGGGGGTTCGAGCTCCAGCACTGCCAAGCTGCCACTGTTGGGCCCTTAGGCAAGGCCCTTAACCCTCTCTTAACCATGATACAGGGGCGCTGTATCTGTATTTGTGTATTTGTGGCTGACCCTGCGCTCTGACCCCAACTTCTTCACATGCTGGGGTACGCGAAGAAAAGAATTTCACTGTGCTGTAATGGACCGGTACCGGTCCGTGGGTCATTTGGTACCGGGCCGCACAGAAAGAGTAAATAACTTACATTATTTACGTTTTTTAAATCATCTGGATCTGAAAAATGAGCGGATTCTCTCCGTTACATCCTTCTTCGACTCACTCTTGACGCACGTCAAGACGCTTGTCTCGGTCACGTGATACGTTGAAACCTTACACCATAGAGACCAGAGAGCGTTAGGGGGGAGAGAGGATGTTACGAGGACGCTGCTAATAAAGTTGTGATTTCACATTGGATTCACGTTTATTATTAGATTTAAAAATACCCCAGTTTTTATCCGCCACACCTTAAAGGCCGGACCGTGAAAATATTGTCTGATATTAAACCGGTCCGTGGCGCAAAAAAGGTCGGGGATGCATGGATTTGTATCCTCAGCACTCAGCACATGATGCGCGGTGTAACTCGCACTCGGTGTGAGTTCGGATGCCGGGACTGCACTGAGGATTGTCCCCATGTTTCTGGAAGGATTTACGTTGTGGTGTTTGGCACTTGACATTAATTGATGTCAAATGTATCTGTTGTTTATAAATGACGTAAACATCTATTCAGAGAGTTATTGTGTTGTCATGGTTAACCGTTGCGATCGTGAGTACATTAGGTAGACTCGGGGACACCCAGAGAGAGAGCGAGAGAGAGAGACTGCTCTAATAGTGCTGTTGTTTCAGAGCTGGGAATGTGGCAGGTGGGTACGACATATCGGTGTCGTGTTTGTGCGGGGCGAGTGCGAGTGCTGTTTACGCCATACTGTCTCTCCATGTCGGTCTCTCCCTGCCCGGCGTTCTGTACGGAATATTCCGAAGCAGAAATCCTCACTTGTTTGGCCATATGTCAGAGAGATAAAGGGGTTCTGCACTGTAATTGTGCTTCTTACTTTCCCATATGGAAGCACACATACCCACGCACTCCCTCCCTAAATCGAGCGTATGTCACAGAATTCAGAATGTACTGGCACGGTATGGTGGGGTGTGTGTGTCTAATGGTGTAACTCTTCTGACATTGCTATTGTCTGCTCATGTCGCAGCTCTTTGGAGTTTGATAGCTCTTTGATTCGTGATAAATGGCGTTTAATGACGGGGTCATGAGAACACACATATGGCCCCTGGGCTGCACTGCCTTTCCTCTTGCCAAGCACGGGATTCACGCTGAGAGTCTGAATAGCTGAGTGGATCAGCCAATTAACGCAGCTTTTGTTGGTGTCGTTGCAGGCTCTGCAGAAGCTGGCCAATCAGTATCTAAAGAGGGACTGGCCTGGCATCAAACCAGATGACCAGAGAAACGACTACAGGTGAATTACTACACACACACACACACACACACACACACACACACACACATCCTCAACCTCAAACCTCATTCTCCTTGCAGGTATAAACATGCTGTGATTAATAAAGTGATTCAGATGAAATACACACAATTTCCCCCCTCGCCCCGGATATAGATGTCAATACACCGAGATGATTTTTTTTTTTTTTTTAGTTTTGCACTGGAGTTATGAGTCGAATGTATCTTACAATAGGATGCTTATAGCCTTGAGTTTAGAATAGTGCAAAAAAAAGCTTACCTAAATCACTTCTAAATATGCTGCAATTTAATCACAGCTCTAAGTCTCGGTCAATATGTATGCTTCGCCAGAGCCTCGCTGATGTTCAGCTAAACCAAAATGCATCAGTGTTGCCATTAAGCTAATCTCTTTCGTTATGCAGAAAGCCAGTCGGGTTGTATCGATGCACTCAACGCAATCGTTTGCATGTGCATCATGGGAGTGTGCAATCCATATTTTGGAAATTAGCATTCTATTAATTGTGTATATACTGCAGTTGCACTGTTTGAACACCAGAGGTGTGTGCGATCTGCGCAACCGTTAGGGTTAAAGACGCCACGGAAATCCGTCATTTTAGCCGACTTTGAAGCTCTATTTCCAAAGTGTTAAAACTACAGCCTTAGGCACTGCTACGGAGCGCATTATTATACATTTTGGGGAGAATTTCTTTTTAAGATTTGGCGAATCTGTAGTATATTTTGTTTACTATATTAAACCTCGGTTCATAGCAAATTTTTGGTTTATTTAGTTTTATGCAGACAAAAATGCAGATTGTTTTTGCACCGTTTACGATTCGGAAATAAATGTTTAAAAAGGAGTATTTTCAATTCTGAGAATGTAATTCGATTGAATCGTGGAGCCAGGATCATAAATAGTATTGAACCATGACCAGGGTGCATCATGACGACCCTATAGGTTACAGTGCATAGAAATGTTTTATAGCATAGAGAACAGAGTTGGTGTGGGGTGTAGAAGAAGCAAATCGTTCCAATTTTTAAAATATATATTTTTTTATTGTTAAAAATGATTGTATTTCATATATATTACAATCATTTTATTTTTGCTTCTCCATTCCTCCAATACCCTGATACGCCTTGTTACATGTGGCTCGTTGCCCAAATGCGGCCTTGGTAGGGAATGTGGAAAGGCTTTGCAGACTGACACTTCCTCTGCTGCAGGAATGTGTACGGGGTGTGGAGGGCATATCTGGAGGGCACTGTGGAGGTGAACCAGACTCGACTCTATATTTGCGAGAACTACAAGAACGAGATCTCGGACCCTGCCAAAACCGTACGCCTTTACAAAGAGCAGCAGCTCAAGAAGGTACTCTCTCTCTCTCTCTCTCTCTCTCTCTCTCTCTCTCTCTCTCTCTCTCTGATTTCTCCTACGCTGAGGTGTGTGCATTGATGTGTGCCTCTGAGTTTATATGTGATGTTATCCCTCTAGAGGAATTTGTAAAGAGCATGCATATTAATTACATTTCATTCGAATAAAAAATGACATTGGATCGGATTATGTCCTGTTTAACGTGTGAAATGAATTGCCATGTTGTCAGTTCATTTGGCTACAAGCAGCATAAAGAGAACCAAGGGAGAAATGCCAAAGGAAATTCATGCATCATTTTGAATTAACAGTAATGTTTTAAGGAATAGAATACCACTGGGAAGTTGATTATTTTGACTGTGTAGTTTGTACACACAGTATCTCACAAAAGTGAGTACACCCCTTACGTTTTTGTAAATATTTGATGATATCTTTTCATGTGACAACACTGAAGAAATGTCACTTTGCTACAATGTAAAGTAGTGAGTGTACAGCTTGTGTAACAGTGTAAATTTACTGTCCCCTCAAAATAACTCAACACACAGACATTAATGTCTAAACCGCTGGCAACAAAAGTGAGTACACCCCTAAGTGAAAATGTCCAAATTGGGCCCAATTAGCCATTTTCCGTCCTCTGTGTCATGTGACTTGTTAGTGTTACAAGTTCTCAGGTGTGTTAAATTTGGTGTCATTGCTCTCACACTCCCTCATACTGGTCACTGGAAGTTCAACATCGCACCTCGTGGCAAAGTACTCTCTGAGAATCTGAACAAATGTTGGCAAAAATGTGAAGGGTGTACTCACTTTTGTGAGATACTGTACATAGTCACGTTCAGCGAAAAAGAAAAAGCTCATGAGAACCCAGCGTTTCATGTCCTGTCCTGTTGCACCTGATACACATGGATATTTACTTAAGTACTACTGTCATCCATATCCAATCATATCTAACTGCCCCATTGTTATGCCCCTCTATGGTGGTGCCCTCCACTGTTGATTGTGCTGAAGTGCATCGAGCAGTTGGGCCGGATCCAGGCTGAACTCCAAGACTCTGTGAAGGACCTGGCAAAGTCCAAGAAGAAGTACTTTGAGCTGGAGCAGATGGCCCAGGCCGTCCGGGAAAAAGCAGACATCGAAGCCAAGTAGGTACTCTACGTGCAGTGGGCTAATGGTTCCAGAACTATCCCGTTTTCAACTTGATCATAAAGACTCCGCAATGAAAGCCACTCGGGAGCCATGCTTTTTTTTTGAAACCAGCAGGAGATCCATCTGAAACGTTGGCGTCTTCCTACTCAATTATCTGCCTTCTCAAAGACGATATGAAATCAAGTGTGCCCTTGTGGGTCTGCCAGAAAACGCAGTACGGTCATTTTAGCCAGCATGTCCTCGACTGAAACCCTTCTGGGATGTTTGTCTTTCTCTTCTGCAGATTATTCGCTAGATCGAAGATTTGTTAATGACAGTTCAGTTATCGAGGCCCGGTCCTCATCTTTAAGAGCCAATTGTAAAAGTACTATAGAAGGAGAGAGAGCGTGAAAGAGTGGAAAGAGCTTTGCTGGGTTGCATCTAGAGCTGGCTAGTAAAGGTATTGATTTGGACACAGGCCTAGCGCCACATTTTATTCGTGGTAATAAAGCGACGTGGACAGATTAGACTAGTCTGTTGTGTTCAGCCATTGGTCTTTCGCCTTTCCCCCCTAAAAGTTTGTGATTAGACCGCTACAAAGCTTCCGTCCATCATCATAAGCTGCTACGTTCACATGCTATATATTCACCTACATTGATGGTCTCACCCTAAAAAAATATGATTCAGTCCCTCATTTGTGTTGTTTCTAATAACAGACAGAAGCTCCTCCACTATAACTAACTGCTTACGGCAACCGGCGTCGGCGTTAGTACGAGTTCCTTCCGTCTGATCCGGGTTTGACACGGAGCCTTAGAAATCTTGTAACTTCCCGTTCAGGGTCCGTTAATCTTGGTTGAATTTGTAATGCCTGCTTTCTCTTTTGTCACGCAGGTCTGAGCGTAGGCTGATTTAAAGAATGCCTTTTCCTGCCTTTCACTACTCAAGAACAAGCTAATCCCTGTTTTCTTAAAACCACTGTAAAGGTGCATGGTGTTCCTCAATGGTGGGACACGTTCCACTCTGAATGCTTTCAAACCCACAGGACGATGGTCTTCACGCTGTGGTGTCTAGAGCTGGGTTTGGTTTACAGTGCCTGAATGCTGAGCTGATTAAAGTCTGATGTGTGTTCCCAGGTCAAAGCTGGGCCTGTTTCAGTCCAGGATTAGTTTACAGAAGGCCAGCGTCAAGGTGAGCAAAACGGCCTGAATTGAAATGGACATCCTTTTCTATGCCGCTTATCCCTATACGTCTAGTAGGGCTGCGCAAAAAGTGTGGTTTTTTTTTGTTTTTGTTTTTTTTTTTTGGTTTTGTTTCTTAAAGTAAGTATAACAAGATTTTTTCAATTGGTTTATTTTAGTAGGTAATGACACCGCTGTACACACCGGATACACTCGTACCTGCACCAGACACACTAGAGAGACTTCTTGTCACTTACATGTACAGTGCAGTGAAATTCTTTTCTCCGCACCTTCCAGATTGTCAGGAAACTGAGGTTAGAGTGCCTGCTCAGCTGTGATTCAGTACCCTCAAGCATTCAGGGTTAAAGGCCTTGCTCCTGGTCCAGCAGTGGCCAGAGCAGTAGAGTTACTACCATCACCCCGGAGTTGATTATTTTCCATTAACAGCACATCTCAAAGTGTTTTGTTCCTTGTTAATATTTATTTATTTATCTGGAAAAACACTCTGTACGTTTTATCCGTGTTATATTTACTTTCAATGTTCTGGGATGGATGCGGAACGATGCATTAGGTCCTGGTGTTACATTATAACTAGAGATGCACCGATACAGAAATTTCTCAGCCGATACGGATAACCGATTATTCAGAGTGATATCGGCCGATCACCGATCGTTCTGCCTCTTATGCCTTCTTTTAAATGAATAATAATTCATTCCACAAATCCGAAAGAGATGCGAATAAAAGCTCTCCATTTCAACAAGTGAACAGAAAACACATGACGCACAGGAACACATTAACTCTGAAGATTAAAGTAAGATTTTTCAACGTATTGAATGGTATTCATTCATATGAACATTGACTGAATTCTAAAAATCCTCCTGTTAGTCTCACACTCTCTCTCCACACACACACTTCATCATTACAACAAACTGGTAATATAGAAGATCAGCCTTTTTATATATATATATATATATATATATATATATATATATATATATATATATATATATATATATATATATATATATATATATATAAATTACTAGATATGAAAATACACTACTCTATAAATATATTTTTCTGTGCAGTGTATATATAAATATACTTTTTTGTCAACTCTTCCTTCAAATCTTTCAACAGTGCTTTAATTCAGCGCGGCGCAAAAAACGACCTTAGACTCGCCGCCGAAACTCCCGCTTCACTGCTGCTCACTTCCGGTGTTAAGTTTTTATCAGTGCAGAGATTACAAACTGCAGTTTTGTCGTCATTCCACACAAGAGACCTCTTCTTTACACGCGGCGCGCCCTCTTTTGATCGACAGGATATAATCGGCCCCGATCGTCAGCGTGAAAACTTGCCTCTATACATCGGTGCATCTCTAATTATGACCGCTAATAGTTCAAAAGAGGGAAAAAATAGCAGCTGATCATGTTACAGAGAAACTCTCCAGCCCTCTGTCCTGAAGACTTTCCCATATTACCATTACACAGCGCTGACACTGGAGACTCCTTCCTACGTGCTTCTCAAAGTACACTTCACCGAATAGACGTTTGTAATCCATTTATATAGAGCAGCCAGACCTACAGTCTGAGCCATGCTGCTACAGAGAATTAATCAACACCTTCACCTTCTAATCAGATTTGAGAAGTATTGTAACTTCAGGTAACTATTATAATGCATAAGGTCACGTACCCTGATCGTTTTGGCCATATTTCCCACCCCTGTTGATCTTGTTCAGTGTTTTTAATGCAGTTTGTTTGAGTGATTTTTTTCTAAAAACGTGTCGTTTGTGTGTCAGCTCAAAGCCAAGAGAAGTGATTGCAACTCCAAAGCCACCCACGCCAGGAACGAATACCTTCTCACACTCGCGGCGGCCAACGCACATCACGACCGCTACTACCAGACCGATCTGGCCAACTGTATCAAGGTGAGAGCTGAGCGTCTCAATGAATGAATGAACCAAATTCCCTGTTTCTGTTTGAAGCCCAAGTCACGGAGTATGAAAAGGGCATAAAATAATAGGAAGGCCAGTTGCAGAGCTGCCATGTGAGCTCTCAGTTTTGACACGGTCATGATTTGTGGTGTTAAGTGATCAATAAAAAGCATTTGAATAACTGAAAAAAATATTTTTTTAAAAATCACCATTTGAATAAGTGAAGCTTCAGCGTGTCTCAAACCGTGCTGTTCTTCTCATTGTTCTCATTCTCACGCTCAGCTGTGCTTCGTTCTGTTTGTGCAACTTGGGTGACTTCTCTTTTGCCAAGTTGAGGTCATGACCAGAAATGCAGTCACTCACCACAAAAAGTTCATGTTCTCTCAGCGAGCTATATAATCTGCATCGGTCCACTTTCCAGCTGTGTCCTCACTTACCTCACTATGATGAGTCATGCGCACTTTGCCCACTGTGACACAGTGAAAGAACAGGTCTGTTTCTTCCTCGTTAGGTTCGCTCGGTTTCAGTCTAGCAGTCCAGATATCAAAACAGGCCAAGACATATCGCTATAAAGTCAGCAGTGTGTCGCTCATCACGTCTTGTCTGTGGTGTTTTGATTTGCTTTTCTAAAAATGTGAGATTCCCTGGGACTGGCAGGCACAGAGACCACATCTCTTTAATTGGGACTGACTGGCAAAAAAGCCACACCTTGTTCACTGGGACTGACAGGCACAGAGACCACATCTCTTTAATTGGGACTGACTGGCAAAAAAGCCACACCTTGTTCACTGGGACTGACAGGCACAGAGACCCCATCTCTTTCATTGGGACTGGCAGGCACAAAAGCCACACCTTGTTCACTGGGACTGGCAGGCACAGAAGCCGCACCTTCTTTACTGGGACTGACAGGCACAGAAGCCACATCTTTCACTGGGACTGACAGGCACAGAGACCACATCTATTTCATTGGGACTGACAGGCACAGAAGCCACACTTTCTTCATTGGGACTGGCAGGCACAGAGAACACATCTCTTTCATTGGGACTGGCAGGCACAGAGAACACATCTCTTTCACTGGGACTGACAGGCAGAGAAGTTCTTCCTAATCCTCACTTCCTCTGAGCCAGCATTTTATTCTGTCTGGGAACTGAGTTTAAGTTGGACCTCAGCACTTGATAAAGCTGTGGTTCAGTGCGCATGCCTGTGTGTGTGTGTGTGTGTGTGTGTGTGTGTGTTAGTTAAAGAAGCATGTCTGGTATGTGCTGTGTTCTAGCCCACACTCTCAGGGTCACTTCCCAGCACCTCGTGTCTCCAGGGACCCATCGTAACCACAAGAACAAGCTTCTCACTTTTACCCGTCAGTTTTAACGAGCCTGTATACACAGCTGTGCCACCAAGCTGTCTGCATCTCGACCCACTTAGCTCGGTAAAATAATATACTGCCCACTTACTCAGCGTGGATCACCTGACGTCATTTTTTTTGGCTCGGTTTTTCTGCTCTTCAAAAATGACAAGTGACTTTTCATGCCATGTGCAGGTCGGCAAAGTGTTTGCCAGCATACACAGAGCCGTGGTGGATCTGAGTGAACTGACGGCGACAGAACATGTCCTTATTTAGAGATATGAAACCCATAAACCTGCACACCTTCCTTTTTTTGGGAATTCCAGCATCATATCTTGACATTGACCTCTTCAGATTGGATCATTTATCCAAATACTTAAGATGCTTGTTCAGGGCTTATAATGAGTGCATGTTAAAAACGAAAGGAATGTTTTCTTAGAAAGACTCACGTGGCGGTTATTTAGAGGACTAGCTTAGGCAAAAAAATGCATTATTTGTAGGCAGCATTAGCCTTATATCTCCAGAGCAAAGCCAGCTACAAACACCAAACATGTCTGGGCTGATTGTCGGTCCCGGTGAAGGTGTGGCTTCTGTGCCTGTCAGTCCCAGTGAAGAAGGTGTGGCTTTTGCACCTGTCAGTCCCGGTGAAGGTGTGGCTTCTGCACCTGTCAGTCCCGGTGAAGGTGTGGGTTCTGCGCCTGTCAGTCCCGGTGAAGGTGTGGGTTCTGCGCCTGTCAGTCCCGGTGAAGGTGTGGGTTCTGCGCCTGTCAGTCCCGGTGAAGGTGTGGGTTCTGCGCCTGTCAGTCCCAGTGAAGAAGGTGTGGCTTTTGTGTCTGTCAGTCTCGGTGAAGAAGGTGTGGCTTTTGTGCCTGTCAGTCCCGGTGAAGGTGTGGGTTCTGCGCCTGTAAGTCCCAGTGAAGAAGGTGTGGCTTTTATGCCTGTAATCTTATGTATATTTGATTTGATTTGATTTGATTGGAACTTCAGAAATGCAAAAGTGGGCTTTCAGAAATGTTTCTTTTTGTTTCTCTTATGGTTCTTCAGATCAACGTTAGTACTCGTATTAATACTGTAGCATGTCTGCAGTACTTGTGCATATAAAGAATACATCAGTCTGAACATTCATTCCTTCATTTTAATGATCCTGTGCCAGTACCACATATTTGGAGTGAATTTTTCATTCTAATGTTCTGGCTTCTTATCCTTATGAAACATTCAGGCTAAGCAATACACTAAGATATTCTTGGTCTAATTGTGGCTTCCCTGGGCTTCAAAATACCGCTTAAAGGGGAAATTTGTTGCCAATCTGAACTGTTTTATTTTCCTAGTGGATGATTTTTAACTGAGATTTGTAATGAAACATCTCTGTGTGTGCATGTGCAATCATGATTGAGCATCATGGGTAATGCAGATGTTAAAGACACAGCGAAACAACGTAAGGGATGAGTGCCAGATGTGCCTGGAGCATTGTTCTAAACATGAACACATAGTCAGCACATTAGACAAGCGCTGATTATATGATAATTGCAAATATATGCTCCTTGGGAAAGTGATGCTTGTAAGACGTTCCAAAAAAGTTGGGACGGAGGTAAGTCGACGTTCGACAGTTCTCCCAAGGACGTCTGCAAGGATTTGAGGTATTTCAGAATCTGCAGTAAATAATATAATTTAAAGATTCAGGGAATCTGGAGAAATCTGAGTGTAACGGGCGAGTTCAAAAACACACTACCGAATGCTCATGACCTTTGATCCCTCAGATGGGACGACATTAAAAAGCATACTCCTGTTTTGGATATCAACACATGGACTCGGCAGAACTTTGACCAACCATTGTCGATAAGCACAGTCCATCACACCCATACAGTATATGGTTTTTCCTCAAACTGTTGCCACAAAGTTGGAAGCACACAGTTTTATAAGCATTACAGTTTCCCCTCATTGGAACCAAGAGGCCCAAACCTGTTCCAGCATGACAATGCCCCTGTGCACAAAGCGAGGTCCATGAAGTCATGGTTTACCAAGGTTGGTATAGAAGAACTCGAGTGGCCTGTACAGAGCCCTGACCTCAACCCCACTGAACGTCTTTGGGATGAATTGGAAAGCAGACTGCACCCCAGGCTTCCTGGCCCAACATCAGTGCCTGACCTCACTAATGCTTTCACTGCTTAATGGAGAAAATCCCCACAGCTATGCTCCAGTTTCTAGTGGAAAGCCTCCCAAGAAAAGTAGAGAAAGTGGAGGTTATAACCTCACAGGGGGACTAGATGTGGTATGGGATGTTCAGAAAGGACAAATGGTTTGTTATGGTCAGCATATAGTGCATACTGTCTTCTAGGGAACTTTGTCATGGACACCAAGCAACAATCTGCACACGTTCCAACAGCGTGGCTGTGTCATCAGAGACCTCCGGTACTGAAGACCTGCACGATGGAAATTAATCCGCTTTCAAAACTGGATCAATTGTAGTTTTCCATCTTCTAATGATTATTAAGTGTTGTTAAAAGGACAGGTGATGTAACGCAGTGGTAAACACGCTCCAACTTATTTTTGGGGATGTGTTCCAGGCATCAAATTTGCAACGAGTGTATATCTACAGAAAATTCATTTCATAAGGTAACACATCAAATATCATATTGTGTACTGTTTAGAATCGAATACAGGTCATTTTATTTGTGTTACCGTTCACATATTGTCCCAACTTTTTAGTTCTTGAGGTTTTGTAAGAATAAAGTCACTACCTCTGCAGTACATCGAGGTAAGGAACATATTTGGCTAACATTTTGATTCCTACAAATATAAATGGCTTGGAAGAAAGCCTAAGGCTGGGGCTATACTTGATACATGATAGTCCTCACTGCAGAACCAAAAGTCCAGTCGGTCGGACCTGGACCTGATCCATAACCCTAACCCTAATTCACAGGAGGATCTACAGCCCAGAACAACAAACTGAGGTAGCCTAAAACACACCGAGTTGTCTCCGCAACCTGGACTATTGATTCGACTCCACCCAAGTAGGAGGACCTGGATCAGGTCCAACCCCTCCCCCTGGACGTTTTAGCTGTGCAGTGAGCGGTACATTGCAGACTCGGAAGCTGTGCAAGTGCCATTGTTCACATACTTGGCTGTGTATCTCTGACTAGAAGGCGGTCAGAGCCGAGACATAACCTGGCCAGCACCAGAATACCTTTTTGACCACTTCCTCTGATTTTGTGCAACAGTGAACCTGGTGGGAGTCGTGGAGGCTACGATAATATACGTGTTGTGAAAACGCATCATCAGCGCCAACATAGACAAGCCGTCCCTTTTAGGTGAACCTTCAGAGCCGACTCGTGTGTATATATATATATATATATATATATATATATATATATATATATATATATATATTTGAGAATGAGCCTTGTTTTTTTTTGGGGGGTTCATCCCTCTATTTATTTATTTATTTTTTTGTAGATGCTGTTACTTTGGCAGTGTCTTTTAACCAAAAATGCTTCCATGGAAACCTCTTTTCAGCATCGGAGCTGTTTGTTAGTCTGAATGGTGAGACGTGTGTATGAGTACACATGTAGTCAGATATATTAGGAGAGGTGTTCGTTTATCAGGATATGCAGGGATGCACACAGATTTGTAGTGCCTTGCTGACTTTACAATTATTTTGTTATTCAGAAGATAGAAGCAGTTTCGGGTCTAGTTAGGCCTAGAGGAACAAACGCCGCTCACAATATTACAAACTTTGTCCCTTTTAGAGATGAACATGCCAGGGAGCCGAACGAGTCGACTCTTTTCGGTGAGCCGACTCAAATGAGCCGAGTCGCTGAGAAAAGCTCAAATTCCCATCACTAATATCAGGCCATTACTCCAATCCTGTAGCGACCGCAGAGAGTATATTTCCTGATGACTGCTATGTGTTTATTGTTAATTTTAATTGTCTGGCCCTTCTTAATATTGTTGAGATATGATCACATTTGATTGTAAAAAAGATCCATAGGGAGCGCAAAATCTAGCTAGCCCTAGATCAAGTTCAAACTCAATGATCTAGGACGGTATTCCAACGCACAGCGTCGATGCGCCAAATGAGCGTAAAATCCGCAGCCAGCTTACGTACTCGTACTCCGAAGTAAAAACATATGTGAATCTGATCAAAACTGAAGGAGAGTTAGATTGTACCATTCCAGATCGGGCCAGTTTAATAATTCAGTTCTTCAGACATTTGGGTTCAGTCTAGAAGCGTATATCTTTCCCGAGTCACATGCTCAGCTTGCTAGAAGTGATGACGTATGATTTTGATTAGTGATGACACTATGATGAGGAATAAAACATGAGTTTATTATAGGAAGATGATCAACGACGGCGTGCGTTGCCACTCCGAAGTTGATTATTTTCCTATAACGAGATGTCCCAAAGTGAGATTTTTTTTTTCTTATACCACAGCAATTTAGCAACAATTATTAAAAAATGCTTTTATTTATTAAAGAATGATGTCATACTACTTTTCTTTTTTTCGAATCAGTTTATAGTTACGTTTAATGTTGTGGAACTTTTCAGGAAACAAGTTATATCTTGTCATGGTTTACATTATAGCAGCTATAAACATCATTTCCTCACTAACTACTCATTCTTTCACCCGTTTGCAGTTATCTAAGACCCCCCCCCCCCCTCCGGAAAAAAAAAAAAAACACATCTCGTCATGTTACTAAGAAACCGGAAAGTACTATGTGAAAATTTAGGATGATGTCTCATCAAGTTGAGAAGCAATGATTGGCATTAGTGAGCTGGACTGTGGTGCTGCAGTGCCGTCAGGTCTGTTCTCTCTGTGTGGCTGAAGTGCTACGTGATCTCTCCTCTCCACCGCTCCTTAACGAGGGTTCGACTTCGGGCCGTGCGAGTGCGATCCAAACGCTAGGAGCCCACAGTGAATTATTGATATCTGAACAGTCAGGGCTTCAGGGCCGCCAGCTGGCGAATCACAGGCAGGCGTTCTGCCCACCTTCCTCGTTTCTCATTGGTTCAGTTGGTTCGATACGGCTGTTCTGTCACTAAGGAGACATCATCTTTTCTGCCTGCTGTCTTTCATTGTCACTTTCTGTCTGCATTCAAAAGCACGCACTGGGAAAAACAGCGTGTGTAGCAAATAGCTCTGTCTGTTCTAGTCTGTTTTTTTTTTTGTTTGATGTTTGTTCTCACAGTCCGTTCCCTTTTCTGGTTTGCTGCATTGCTCTCTTTTGTTCTGTTATTTTTCTACACCTCTCATGCACTGTAGAGGAAGTGTACTGGCCGCCTGGGCTACAATACCGAGAGCTCCCTCTGTTGTCTAACTGCAGAACTGCGACACTTCAATTCCATTTGATCGGCGCTTTTAACAATGCCACAAAGCAGCTTTACAGGAATATATCCATTTTAAATGTATACGTTGATCGCTAATGAGCAAGTCAGAGGTGATGGTGGTAAGGGGAAAAACTCCCTGAGACGACATGAGGAAGAAACCTTGAGAGGAACCAGACTCGAAAGGGAACCCATCCTCTTTTGGATGACGCCAGATAGTACAATTACAAATAAATCCCTTCTAGAACTGTGTGCTATATATAATAGTCAAAAAGTGCAATTGTGTAACCATAAATTCATTCTATTTTGTTGAAGTTATCAACTATAATTAGCATTGTAGTCCTAAGTCGCCATAGCAAAACTCTTCGTATCAGTTGCAGTCCAAAGCCATCTTCATGGTTTCTTAGTGTATCTTTAGGCTGTCCATGTGGAGGCCAAGTGATCACTCCAACCAGAAGTAGAACTGCTGAACTGTGCTGTCATTTTCTTATTTTCTGCGTTGTGTCTTTTATTGATTGTTCGACTTTAATAGAAAGGCACGACTATACAAAATACAATCCACGATAATATATGCAGATTAGATGAAAAAAAGTACCTCTTCCCTGTCTCAGTACCACTTTGCTCTTATCTTCCTGCTAGCACTCCGTCTGGAAAAATCTCGAATCTCCTTCCCACATTAGGTGGCTGAAAGATGTCGCCGTTCATATGAAGGTAGAAGGTGTCAAATTCACCGTGAGGGGAAAACTGAACGCCTGAGAAATCTTGGACACTCTTTGAATTTTTTTTCAATATTCAAGCTACCACATACGCAGATGTATACATGTATAAATGTATAAATAAAACCGATAGATTAATATCATCATTGGCCAACATTTTTTCCAATTGTACTAAAATCACAAAATTGTATGTTTAGTAGACTACCTGTTGATGCAGTCTTTTTTTTGTGTAACCTTTCCTGAACCTTATTTTACATTCACAGCATTTGAAAGACTCTTTTATCGAAAGCTTTTACAGGAAAAAGGCTTCAACGCTACCAGTATCAGTAGCCAGTGCTGACGCATACGTGCATTACAAGAACATTACAGTCTTTCTTTCTGTTCAGCACGTAATAGAGCGCGAAACGTCTCGAACGCGTCTTGTAAAAGACGGCTGCTGAATGTGGCTAAAAGGCATTACCGAGGTTGTCGGGGACATTAAACGTCATCACGCCGAACAGGAAAAACTCCTCCACTACAACCTCGTCGTGTTTATACTCGCGTTCTTGCAAACTATTCCAACTCAAACTTCCCAACTTGCAGATTTAGCAATTTAGAGTATTTTCAAATTGCGGTGCTATTCAGTTTACTGGTGGTGACGTTGAAGTCATGTGACCGTGGTGTTATTCGTTTATAGACCACCGTTAGCTTTTTTTTTGCTTTTTACGATTGCCTTCAGGCTTCATAATTCATAAACGCTGTGGTCGGTTGTGAAGATTGTCTTGAACAAAACGTGTAAGAATCATAAACTTTAGCCGGTCATAGAGCTTATTTTCTGCAATAATCCGTGTGGCTTTTTTTGTCGGGGGGACCGGGGGATGCTAACTTTTCGGGTTGCCTAGAAAAATTCATTTTTGCAGTATCTAATATTTCTGGTGGAGAAAATCAACGCAGTACATCAGCCCTCGCTTTTGTCACGATGGATGAAAATCATGTGATGTTTTATACATCGCGAGTGGAAAGAATCATAATGAAAGTTGTATAAACCCAACATGAGCGCTCACTTCTCCAGCATGAGAAATCCCCTCGTTCATGTCTCGAGACTGGTTTCAGGTAAAGCACTGAAGTTGGTTTAATTGTGGTTAGTCATTGTCCAGTTTTGTCCTCTGTTTTTTCCTTAAATGGTCATCTGCAGACAGGAAGTCCAGGCCAGAGAAGGAGAACAGCTCATAATCTAAAAGTACCACGACTGCTGGGATTTCCCTTATTTGTCACCACATTGTGTGCTTGTGCTACTGCCCCTCAGCACCGACCGTCACTCACACCTCCGTCAGGAATGACTTTGCTCGTCAAGTGGTTTGGCTGTAAAAATGATCACTCGTGGCCCAAATGCTGGCGCACACTTACCAAACTTCTCATCTGGACCACAAACCACCGCTGATCGACAGATCAGTCTGCCAGAACACAACCAGGACTATATCTCGGGCTTAAAATGGACCAGAAGGCTGACGCAAGTGTTAGATACTGTACGATCCGCTGCAATTGGTCCAGATTCGAAATCCTTTGCATGTTAAACTGTCCGCTTGCCGTTATTATAACATAACCGACCCGCATGTCCCTATATTCATCCATATTTGGCTTGGAATCGTCTGCTACCTGGGAGGAATTCATCATTGTGCATGTTCTCACTTCTTGACAAAACCAGGAAGTCGAAGTTTTCCCACTGCTTTGAGAGCAAAGGTAGCAACTCATAGAATGATCTCTATGAGCCAGGAAACACACACACACACACACACACACACACACACACACACACACAAACTTACAGAGACATAACAGAATAGATGACTAAGAGTTGAGAGAGACCTTCCCCCATATCAAAAGGAAGCATGCAGTGATTCACAATCTGGCAATACCCTACAACACACACACACACACGCGCGTGCGCACGCACACAAAAACTTCACAAACAATACCTAATTTTCCCACTTTACACATGCATAGCTCGGTCAAGTTAGTTAGTTGCTAGTTAGTAGTTGCTCAGTCCATTCGCAGAGGCTGTGGGGAGGAAAAAGGCCGCACACAATGGTGATAAAATCCAACATCACTATATTTGAAGAATGAGAACTTTTTCATAAGAGCTAATTAAATGCTCTTGGTATCGGACGTGCAGACATGGGGCGAATATGTTCGTATGTTAATATATCCTGTGCTCCTTGAAGCCGGCTTTAGTGCGGAAATATTAAGTCATGGGTTTCGTATTTTGCTACGGCATACTTTCAATACAGACCGGCACCCTGTCCAGGGTGTAACCCCGCCTTGTGCCCGATGCTCCCTGGGATAGGCTCCAGGTTCCCCGTGACCCTGAAAAGGAGTGAGTCGTAGAAGATAGATGGATTGATGGATGGATAATTTCAATACACATTCTCAGCATTCAGAAACGGAAACAGGCTTCCGCCAATTTAATACCTGCCCTTCAACTCGCAGTCCATGAAATGACTTGGTAGCCTTGGTAAATCTGTAGCCAGTGGAGTTGGTCACCCTGAATATCAGTACTTGCCTCTATAAATAAATGAACAAACAAACAAACAAACAAATCCAGCCAGTCAGGACAAGTAGGTGATGAGCAAAATGAAGATGAGAAGCTGATAATTGTTTGAGTCCTATGGATTTTTCTCCACTGTTCATTATAAAGCGTTGTTGTTGTTGTTGTTGTTGTTGTTGTTCTCCAGTTTGTTTGTAGCCTACCTGGTTGTTCTAATAAATCAAAAAAACATTTCAATAGTACATATGAATCGCTTTGCCATGTTGTGAAATGTCTATTAGTTTTATAAATACTGTTACTTTTCGAAATATTGTGATGCATTGTGATCGGATATATCGCAAAAAGCTTTAGTTTGTGATCAGACGAAGCACAAGAATATAGTCCGACAGCGTCTTGTGATAAAATACGAATCGAATCACGTGTGTAGATTTAAAAGCGAGTTGTTCTTTTGCGCAGCAGGTCCCTACGTTGGAAACATCTGGATCCAATGGATTTGACTGGATTACACCGTTGCATCGTGTGCCGTTGCCCAGAGAACAACACATTCGTAGGTTGTGTAAAGTTTATTAAGGCGCACATGTATCGGGGTGGTATTTATCTGAAGGCATCGATTAGCTATGTTACAGTGACGTTTACTTTTGCCTGACACGTCTGTTTGGTAGGGAATCAGGTCAGGCTCCGGTTGGGATGAATCTTGTCCGGCTGTATTGAGGTTTAGGTTCTAAAGCTGGTGCAGCGGACCGGGCCGGGTTCAGACTCCGGACCGATCGGAGCTCTAGTTCGGAGAAGAGAAGGTGGTTTTCACTTTTGTTTTTGCGCGTCAAGGCCGTGGAATCTGAACCGGCTGACTTTTCCCAGCAGCTGCTGCTCCGCTCTGATCCAAAGATTACACAACGCTGAGAAACACACGGCCAGGACATTTCTGCTGAACTGCGTCGGGACAGAGGAACCACAAGCTCGCCATACACTTCCTCACTTTGTCCTTGTAACCCACCTTCAAAATACTAATACTGTATAATCTGTGTGTGTGTGTGTGTCTCTCTTTGTCTCTCTCTCTCTCTCTCTCTCTCTCTCAGGCTCTGGATGGTAGTGTGTATGAACACGTGAAGGATTATTTGATGTCTTTTTGCCGGACAGAGTTGGAAGCATTCCAGGCCGTCCACAACACGTTCCAATTCCTGCTGGACAAGTCCAGTCGAGTGAGTCTCTCTCTCTCTCTCTCTCTCTCTCTCTCTCTCTCTCTCTCTCTCTCTCTCTCTTTCTCTTTCTCACACACACACCCCGCACCTTTTATTTCAGTATCAGCACCCAATCTGTCTGTGTTTCCCTGTTCTGTGCTCCTTTCATTCTCAGAAATAGCTGTATGTTGCCAGCGTCCCATTAACTGCTCTCCAATGAAGCAATTCCCTTTGCTGCACACACACACACACACACACACACTGTGTACATAAATCCACAGGACTTCTCCCCTGCACTCAGAAATATATCTGCAGGCTAACCTGCTGTCCCTGGGGCTCCTTATGTTACATACTGTAGCTCTGTGTGTGTGTGTGTGTGTGTGTGTGTGTGTGTGTGTTCACCAACTGCAAGTACTCTGGCAGTATCTATGTGTGGACTGTAATGAATTTCAGCTAGCTACTGCATGATTCTTGATCAAATATGAATCTGTTTTGTTGACTTGGGCCCATTTTGTATTTGCCCTCTTACACAGGCGTGATTAGCGTGATTAGTCCACATACACGGGCAGTTGGCTAGCGTCCTTGTTATTGACAGGAAAGAGAGAGTATGCCGTCCCCCTCCGCCCAGAGAGCACAAAGCAGTTTTTGCTCTGGACTCCTGGCCACGGATGACCGTGGCATCCTCGCGATTCAAGCTCGTGATACCCTGACGATAGACCTTACAGTTCAGCCGCTTCCCAGTTCTCCCGTCTACCCATCCTAAACAGTGTCCGAGATCAGGATGAGCGCGTCCCAAATCGTAGTATGTTGAAACGAGTGTCCCAGAGGTACTCGGATGGTCTAGTATTTCCCGTAGATTTTCGAAGAGTGGATCCGTGGACACTTTTTCAGCCAATGAAAGGAGGGAGGGAGGGAGGGGTTTTGTGACCGTTTGCGTCGGCGAATTCACTTACGTCATTTTAAAGAGGTGTAAATGAAACGTGTAAAAATAAATAAATAAATAAATAAAACGAAGGGAAAGAATGAAATTCCATATGGAGTAAAAGTTGAAATGTTTGTTTACGGTGACGGTGTGCGTAACCAGGCAACGGCGATCTCTTCCCGTACGTGACGTGCGAGTGCTGTATGTCCCATCTGTACTTTTTTTTTCTGTAGGAAAAGACTACCTAGCTTTTGAGTGCCTAGTCCGAGTAGGTGAATCGAGACACAGGGAACGTGATGTTCATTAAAGCAAACGTTTGTTCGGCATTAAATCATTTGAACGTGTTGGGGGGTTGTTTTGTTTATTTCATTTCGAAATGCGTACACGCACGAACTAACTGTGTGTACCTCTGATCCAGGTGGGGCAGGACTTCAATCAGCAGCTGTTCCTGCAGGAGAATCCTGTTTTCCACAAAGTGCAGGACTTTCAGTTCCAACCGTGCGACAGTGACACAGTGAGACACTCACACACACACACACACACACACTCACACTAACAGTGCACGTACTGTCTGATGTACAGTAGATGAGGTTGTTTTCATTCTGCATATGTAAAAGACCGGCTCTGGGTTCTCATCTTACCTGCTTCCACTAATATCTAGGCCTGTGGTCTCTTTCCTTTGATGGACGGTGTTTTGAAGGGCTGACAAATCGGCCGTGACGGCAGATGAGCTGCAGTCGTTAACTGCATTTATATGGAAAAGACAGAAAGGGTCAGAATAAAGGTGGAACGTGACGTTTATTCACTCACTCATTCATTCATCTGCAGTAACTTCTTTATCCTGGTCAGGGTTGTGGTGGATCCGGAACCTATCCCGGGATCACCGGGTGTCACTGGAACACCAGTCCATCGCAGGGCACACACACAGACAACCTTCCATGCCTAGGGGCAATTTAGAGTTGCCTACCAGTATGTTTTGGGGATATGGGAGGAAACTAGAAAACCCGGAGGAAACCCACTGATGGAATCTGGACCCTGTGAGAGAGTAACAAAGAGGAGACGTGGGACGTCGTCGCACGTGACCAGAAAAAAATGGCCGGAAAATTCGAGCCTGCTATTTTTTTGCTTTTGCTTAAAACAGACGCATCTTTTCCACGGCATTTAATTTAGGATTTTTTATCTCTTTATCACCCACGAGTGTCACACCTATACACCTCAGCATCGTGCCACACCTTGGGCAAAAAACTCTCGCACGCACGCACGCACACACACACACGCGCACACACACACACACACACACACGCACTCTGTCAGCAGTCTCATCCTCATTTTCTATATTTACCCCATGCAGCAGACACCTCCGGATGTGTCGGAAACACTCGCGTGACTAAACAAGGATCGCTCTGATTAACTCACTCTCTCTCTCTCTCTCTCTCTCTCTCTCTCTCTCTCTCTCTCTTTCTCTTTCTCTTTCTCTCTCTCTCAGCTCGAAATAAAGCTTGTTCCTGGTATTTAAGTTGACATTTTGTCCTTACAGCTAAAACCAACACCTTTATACATGTCCACTCGCCGTTTTTCTCTCTTTCTTTCTTTGACTCCTTGTTATTCTCTCCATCTTTCTTTTCTTGTGCCTCACATCCGTTCTGTTCTTCTTTTTTTTCTCTCACCTCCCTCTTACATGCACGCCACCTCTCTCTCTCTCTCTCCCTCTCTCTCTCTCTCTCTCTCTCTCTCCCTCTCTGTCTCTCTCTCTCTCACTCTCTCTTATTCAATCTCTCCTTTCCTTTTCTTTTCTGCTCCATCTCGCTCTTTCACTATTTCTTTCTCCCTCCCTTTCTTTCCATTCATTAACAGTTCATCCCTCTCTCCTTCTCTCTCTCTCTCTCTCTCTCTCTCTCTCTCTTCCTCTCGCTTTCTTTTACTCATCTTCTCCTTATCTTGCTGTCCTGTCTACTAAATTCCTAAATCCCTCTCTCACGTTTCCACTCCCTCTCTGTCTTAATCGGTTTATTGATCTATAATCTCTCTCTTTGTTTATTTCTCACAATCGCTCTCGCTCTCCTTACATTTGCTATCTATGTCTCACATTCCTGTGCCCAGTTCCTTTCATTTTACTCCTCATACTTTCTCTCTCGTTATTGTACCCATCTTTCTCTCTCGCTCTCTCTCTCTATCTCTCTCATCTCTGTTTCTCTTGTCGGTCCTTTATTCTACCACTTTCTCTCTCTCTCTCTCTCTCATTCTAACTTTCTCTTATTCCCTGTTTCTGTCCCTTTATCCTGTCTATTGTCTCGGCCTCAGGCTGATTAAATCTTCCTGATTAAATGATTAAATCTTCTCTGTCATTCTCTCCATCCGTCTCTCAGCTCATCCTTCAATCTCTCGCTCAGTCTTTCTTTCTATCCTGCTCTCACCCCCGTAACGCTGTCGGCTTATTAACTCCGACATTCAAATCGTCTCTGATCTTTATCCCGGTGCTCTGTACGTGTCGCAGGGCTGTTCTGCTTTTAGAATTGAACTGTATTCAATTTTACCATCTGAAAACCTGATAACGTTTGCCATTGACTTCCTGCCACTAATCTCTCTCTTCCTCCTCTTCTGAACTTTGTTTCCCTATGCTGCCGCTGTGCGTGTGTGTCCGTGTGCGTGTGTGTCCGGGTGTGTGTGTGTCCACACGCGCGGACTCCTGGCTCAGACTGTGAGCTCCGTGCAGCAGTTGGTGGACATTGAGCCATCGGCAGTCAGTGTGATGAGAATGACCTTGGCCCAGGTAGAGCGACACACAGCTAACAAACTCCCATCATGCACTTGCTCTGTACTCTGTACTGCAAGAAAATGCACTTGTTTCCACTGCATGTATAAATTTTATGAAAAATGCAGTATGATAATGCCGGGACGTGATGGAGATAGCGGGTTTACCAGAAAGGGGTGTGTGTCTGTGTGTGTGTGAGAGAATTTAAACCTCTTCCTTTTCGGAAACCCCTGGAGTTAAACGCCATTACTATTTCAAACCGAGTACAATATACGTATATATTTCTACACACACACACACACACACAGGCCCTGATTTGCTGAATGTTTGCTTGTGTACAGCTTGATAGCACCCACAAAAATATGCCGGTTTATTGATCTATAGGTTCTACTGAAGAATGCATCTTAAAAGGAACAAACCAGGACAGCTTGTGCGGTTTTGCGTCTTTGCCTTAATGAATATACAATTTGGGATGGTTTTATTTCGAACAGTAGAATACAAAGTGGTGTCTGTGCAAATAGATTCATTTAGCACTTGCAGTGTTGATTTCCAACACCCTGAAAGTCCTGTTCCAGTCCTGTTAGCAACCGCGATTTATTTATCTTTTTTTTTTTTTTTTTTTTTTAAACAGGAATTATATTCGCAAAACTCCAGTTCAGCCAAAAGACGAAACTGACCCGATTTTAGTCATGAGAACTTTATCTCATTAAGATGATCCCAGAGTATCTCCAAACGACGTCTTAAAATTACGACTTAATATTCCGGCAGCGAAGCTAGTGTCGTTTTAGATGTTCGTCACGCGTTCACAGCTCCGACGCTGACAGCATTTAAATATATCCTGTGACCGGGTTTTCATTCACGCGTATGTAATGAACCCAACATACACTTTTGTTTTTGTTGTTGTTGTTTCACATTCATATCACAGTTTGACATTTTTTGACACACATCGCCGTCTGTACTTGGCTTTCAACTGGAAATGCAATTAAGACCACGCGCGTGGCTCGGTTTCGATTCAGTTCGACTCGATTCTGTACGTAGGAGTCGATTCAGTTCGACTCGATTCCGTACGTAGGAGTCGATTCAGTTCGACTCGATTCCGTACGTAGGAGTCGATTCAGTTCGACTCGATTCAGTTCGTAGGAGTCGATTCAGTTCGACTCGATTCAGTATGTAGGAGTCGATTCAGTTCGACTCGATTCAGTTCGTAGGAATCGATTCAGTTCGACTCGATTCAGTTCGTAGGAGTCGATTCAGTTCGACTCCTACGTTGTTCTTGCTAGCTCAGTTACGATGACGATCATTGTCCTGTTAATGAGAGATCCGACATGGCAGTAGAAGAGACCGCGAACAATGGGCTCAGATTTCCAGAAAGCAGCGTAGCTCGCAATCTACGAGATGACAACATGGTGGCGTCGATGGCTATGGAAGCGGATCTGTTTGAGCAGAGTGAACAGGTGAGAGCTGGATCTACTAAACAGCTGAAGTGCTGCTGCAGCACTCGCTTTAGATAGATTATGAAGTAAGGTGTAAATCCCACTGCACCACAATCAGCAGGTAGTCGACGTCTCCATTATGCTTAATGTAGGAAACCGTTACCCGGAGTCAAAGTACAGGGTGTCCAAAACATCTCTGTATATACAGGGACTATGTTTGACAGAATCACGTCGGTCATGTCTTCATCAGTAGATGTTCGTGGACGTCCACGACTCGGTCGGTCCGCAACACTTTTTGAATTTGCTACGTTTGGCAACACTGTCGTGTGTGATGTAGCTCGCCAGGTTTCCTGTTAAAGTCCATCGCAACCTTGCGACAGCTTCCCGATCCAACCATGACGATGATTTCAATACGTTCTTCTTTTGTCAAAGGTGTTCTTAATTAAAGCGTAGCTATTATGGTTTTGAATCGTGCCTAATTTTAGTTTAAAGCTCTCCTACGATAGATTTACACGCATCCAAGGTCAAAAAACACTTTAACGTGCTCATAATTTAAACTCCAGCATCACCTTTTTTCCCCTCAGTGTCACGAACGACTCGTTACATGATCCGATCTAAAGGATTCGTTCTAAACTCCTCCTTTCAGAAAGCATACTCTGCGTTGATTGGTCAGATGTCCCAGTCTGTTGTGATTGGTCTACTAAAAAAAGGAAACGCCCACTACCATAACGAGCTTCAGCTCCGTCTGTCGGCGAGCAGCCGATGAAGACCAGAGGCGGGGATTTTTATTACAAACCTACGTAGGTTAGTACAGGAAGTAACGTCTGGAATCAGTAACGACTCGATTCAGCTGTTCAGAATCGCTTCCTTCTTTTAGGAGTCAGTCAGTCACTCCGTTTGTCGTGCGCTTTGGTTTTTGAAACTTTTCAGACTTTTAACACTCACAAACATCTACATAACACACGACATGAAAGGTCATATTTGGAAAAACCCATAATAGGTGCACTTTAAAGGCTATCTGAAAATATTTTTATTTATTTTTAAATATTACAGAAAAATGTTACAGAAAAGTGGTAAGAGACACTTTTCAGCCCAAAAAACACAAAGAAGGCTGCTGGGATTTGCTCCAAAAATGTGTCTCCAGAGGAACTGTAGCTGGTTCTGCAAGACGCTCAATACCACTTGCAGCTAATTTCTTTATAAATCTGCACACACTGTACTTGACATTACTCTCTTATTCCATTTTTTTAAAGCAACGGGTCATCGCACTGGATATTGACTTGGTTTCGTTTATTACGGTTTACTTCTCTTTATAGTATTGAATTTATTTATGTACAAACATTTCATTTCATTATTTTTGAAGCCAGCTTTGCTCTACAGCTTTTCTTTTGCTTAGTACTTTATATAATATGAACTAAAAAGTGTTCATTTCCCCAGTGTGTGGAGACTTTTGGGACACCCTGAAGAACACATGGTCAACGTTTTCGATACAATACTCGTCTAGGATGCCACTGAAGGTCACGTTATTCATAAAGAGTAATATGCCGAGGTCGATTCAAAGTGCTGAGCAGTGACCGTATTGACAATTGTTTGGCTTTGTTCAGTCGCAGGCTTTTCGTTTCACAGCAATGATACGGCATGTACGCTGTTTAGATCTCGATTATGAAGTTATTTAAGCGAACGGTTTAAGATTAATTGCAGTCGATCGATTAACGCCTCAGCAATTAGCCACTGTTTGTTTCAGTGTCAGACAGTTTAAGGATTTGAAAATGGATGGGTGTTAGTTTTGTTATTAATCCCATTTCACTGGAAAGCCGTTGATTACGAAAGTACTGGTAGTTTGGTTCTGGGATTCAGTGTTTGGCATTTTAGCCAGTTTTCTTCCATTTCCAGTCAGTTCCACCCAGTAGCTGTGTGTACACAATCGCACAATACGCCCCTGATGATCATCCAACGACACGTACGCAGTTTACCCATTACTTTTCCAACCAAACTTCAATGTCTCACAAAATGTTTGAACATTTTCTTGCAGGTTTTACCTGCAAGAACAGAATCAACTGTAACCAAGTCTCCAGAAGTCTCCAGTTTGCTTATAATTTCCTTATCAAATTGCACAGTATATCCTAAACTACCGATTTATTTTTAAAGGCAAAACTTGTCACACCAAATATTGTCTTTGGTTAGTTTAGTGCAGTCTACTGCTCTTTATAATAGATTTATGTTTTGTTTTTTTTTATGTAGAAAACGGTTAATATCATTATTTTTGAAGGCAGCATTTCTGTACAGGATTTCTTCACATGCGCCTAAGACCTACGTATATGATACGTATATAACACGTATACCATGAGTCCGACATTTTTGGGTATGTATTTGAATAGCAATTGAATCAGGAAACCGAAATCTTCGGGGAACTTCTTACCTGCTCACTCTCGGATCCTAATGAGATCCTAAAGAGTCCGCACGCGTTATTAATCCTGTTGAGCCTCAGGACTCATAGATAGTTTTAGAGGTGGTATTAACTATAACATTGATGTTGTGTGTTCTAAGTGCCTAATTAGAGTGATACTGATTGTGGACGTTTCCGATCAGATTAGCTCTAGGTTATTCCAATAAAGAAGTCGTTTCTAACGAGTCTCAATTCAAAATGTATTCAAGGCTGTATATAGCGGGGGAAGTAAGCATTGAACTCGTCAACATTTTATTTATTTATTTTTTCAGTGAATATATTTCCAATGAGGTTATTCACATGAAATTTTCACCAGACGTCAGTATTATCTCAAGAAATCTGGAAATTCGCAACATTCAAGTCCATAAATAAAGTTATGAGTAATAAAGAGGAATGACACGGGGGGAGTATCGAACACGCTAAGAAAAAGCAGTTCTCCATGGCAAGGTAAGGCAAGGAACCAGCTGAAATCCGTAAGTAATTATACCCCCTATCTGTGCAAATGAATATCAGCTGGGTTAGTAAAGTGATGGTCTATAAAATGGCTTTTCATTACGAAGGTGTCACACAAGAAACATCTCATGATGGGTAAAAGCAAAGAACTCTCCCAAGACCTTCACAACCTTATTGTTGTGAAACATATTGATGGAATTGGATATTTGGAAAAATTTCATGTGAATAGTCACATTGGAAATATATTTACTGAAAAAAAGGACATGTCCGATACTTATTTCCCCCACTGTATACACACACACACACACACACAAAGCTGATGTGAATGTCCCTGTGGAGTATTAATCAGTACACCATCTCTCCAGAAAGTGCCCTTCTGACTGAGGTTAATCGTAAAGCTCACCCAGACAGAAAAAAAAAAAAGAATGGTTTAATGCTGCGTCCACTGTGTTTATCTTCAGATGACTATCTGACGTAGTCATGTAGTGCTTTTTGCTTCCTGTGTCCTCTGACTAATGTGGGATTCTCTGCTGCTGTTAAATCGTTCAATGCAGTTTGCATTGATCCTCATCCAGACCAAGACATCTAATATCACACAGTTTGGAATACTCGCTCACATACACACCTTAACAGGAAGTCTTATTGAAGCAGAGCCTTGCTTACATATTGTGTGTCTTCTCCTTCGTGCATTTATGATCTCTGAGTGTGTCTGAGTGTGATGATCTGCACTTAGGTCATTATACTTAAGTGAAGAGGTGCCAGGATGGACTAAAGACAATGGAGGATATTCTATAAGATACTATCCAGAACATTTGAATATACTGTATGTGTAGCAGTTTGGGGAAAGCTGTTAATAAATATATATATATATATTCTTTTGAATTCGTTGTCACTGAAAGCTGGAAAATCATCTGGTGTTCACCAAAATTGGATTTTTTTCTCTCAATAATGGAACTATTTTTACTTAGGCTAGGTTTCAATCTTGCTTTGGCTGTCTGCCTGAAAAAAATCATGTTGGATAAGGGTCCAGTTAAACAAATGCAGTGGAAAAACAGTCGGTCTGCCTAAAAATTCTAAAACCTTACTAAGTGTGCTTTTCTCATGATTTGGTGAAGCTACAGTAGAGATCATAAGTTTACATAATTAAAAAAAAATAAAAAAGGATAATTAAAATCGCATTATGTTTTTTAGTTCGTTCTGCCCCTGAAAATGTTATTTCACATAACAGACATACATACATACTGTATAGTTCCCAAGACACGGCACAAACTGAATTTACACAAACGAACCGGTTCAAAAGTTTACACACGCTTGATTCTTAATACTGCGTGTCGTTACCTGGATGATCGGCAACTGTTTGTTTTGTGAGAGTTCTTCATGAGTCCCTTCATGAGACTCCTGAGCAGTTAAGCTGCCCACTGTTCTTCAGAAAAATCCTCCAGGTCCTGCACATTCTTTCACGGAAAAGATGTTAAGATCCGTCTTTTCACACTAAACATAATCGAGGGACTCGTACACGACTATTACAAAAGGTGCAAACATTCACTGATGCTCAAGAAGGCATCACGATACATTAAGAGTCGGGGGGGGGGGGTAAACTTTTGAACAGGATGATCGGTGTACATTTATTATTTTGTCTTCTGGGAAACGTAAATATCTTATGTACATATTGGGGGGAGGGGTCAGTAGTTCAATATAACTCATATGAAAGGCTCGTGTATAGTAGATGGGGAATGTTTCCGTTATAATCATGAACAGAATGTCGGATTAAAAAACGGTTCTGGTTTAAAGCCACGCAGAGCGTTAACATCAGCGTCAATCGAAACGTTAACGTTTGCAACTGCTGGCTTAATTGCTTGCGTTTATTTCCAGGAATATCCAAAGGAGGCCTAGCAAGCAGTCAGGAGAGATGGGAAATTGTGGATGATTTCTGGCATTTAACGCTTTAACACAGTCCTCGAACGCTGAACGTTACCGTTCCCAGTGGTTTTAAAGCACTCCCAGACAGCACAGATATTAATGTGGTCTTGATGACAGTCTGTCTCTCTGCATGTCTGCCTGCTGCATTCCTGCATGTTCCTTGTGATGAATTCTCGTGGTCCTTGTGCTCGTTTTTATTTCTGGTTCACTGAGGAAAGAATTTAAACATGGTGTAGGATCTGCTTATGGAACTAGCATGACCGTTTGGTTGGATAAAAAGAGTTAGATTCATGTGTGCCGGCTAGATAATGATGTCGGTCACCCTGGTAACCGGTGTGTGTGTGTGTGTGTGTGTGTGTGTGTGTGTGTGTGTGTGTGTGTGTGTGTTGCAGAGTCGGCAATTGGAGTCGGAGACAGGCACCACAGAGGAGCACAGCCTCAACAAAGAAGCCAGGAAGTGGGCGACACGTGTAGCCCGAGAGCACAAAAACATCATCCACTATAAACGGGTGAGGCGCGCACGCACGCACGCACACACGCACGCACACACGCGTTTGACTGTGCAATTTTGTTTAAGATAGAAAATCAAGACCGCGCAGTACACTGAAAAGCAGAACATTTTTGCCCGTTTGGTCTTACATCGCCTTTATGTGTCCTGTGAAATGCTATCCGTTTTGAAAGACAGTAAATGTCATTCCCTGTCGCATTGCGTCGCACTCTCGTCAAGCCGAACATTGCAGCAGCGCTACCCTGGACTGCAATTACTGCCCAAAGATGGGTGGTTGTAATAAAGGGGGTGTGGTCGTAATCGGAGAAGAGGAGACGAGCCAGAAATTTTCCAGGAGGCATTATTGTCCATATAAAGGAAAGCCCTTTATTAACTCATTGCGTATTTCTACTAGCGTAGAGTCAAAGCCATCATCGTCAGAGCCGAGCTTTGGCCAGGTGTTTGGGTGTGATTGGGTGATTTCCTGCGTACTTTGGGTACTGTTTACTTCCACAGCGATGGAAAGCTCGTTTGGTCTAGTGACGGGTAGAAGCTCAGTTACGGTTCAGTTTAGGGAAAGGATAGTGTCCTTTTTTCTTTTTTTTTTTTGCTCCCACTAAGAAGTTGTTTCCTTTTGAAGCACTAGATGTGCAGAGATAAACGCTGGGTGCATGGCTGGTGGGCGGTGCGTATTGACCATGGGTTTGTAATTCCAGACACTGGAGGAGTGCGAGAGACAGGGGACTCCTCCCACAGAACAGAGCCGCAACGAACTCGAGTTCAAAATAGAGGAGGCCAGAGAGCACATTCGTAAAGCCGAGGTAAGCGTTACGTGTGCGTGTGTGTGTGTGTGTGTGTGTGTGTGCGTGGCTACTGAATATAGCTAGCTACATAGTCAGCTGATGAAAAATCTGAACACTAGCATTCCAGTTCCAGTCAGATCTAACCAGTTAGTTGGGTGTTTAGCTAGCTATGTGAACGTAACACTGTGCTAATATCTGAGGTTGAGTGAAGGGACACCGTTATGAATGGCACCTAATTAAAACTGAAGAATTAGTTCACAATAATAAGGGTAAAAAAGAAAAAAAACACATGCAGCTATATAACACGTCATATATGACATATATAATCGTTCCCATACGATACAAACAGCTGCCTTCAGGCACGTAGGTGTTAACACTAACAACCGAAACCTGTCTGCTTCACTGAAACTAATAGTCTGGTGTAATATCTCTGGTACATCTTATGTTTCTGAATTCTTGAACAATTCTTAAGTCTGTTTTCCTAAAAGCCCACTGCATCTGCACACTTGACACTAGAGGAAGGTTTCTTACCGTTGTTTTCAAAAGATAAACTGACCCAGTGTCACTGATGTAGTTTTAAAATCAGTGTTCAGTATTATGTAAGTTGTAGACGTGAAAAAAGAAAGGGTAATGCGGACGGCTGGGCGATTATGACACAAATGTCATACGTTTCGACAATACACAACGTGTACCACGATATATAATTTAGCGTCTGAAATACAGCAGTAAATTAAACCCCCCCCAAAAAAACTATTTTCTTTAATGCCTACAAAGATGCATAAAATCAACATCATTCAAGTTGTGATTATTAAAAAGCGTGTTTTTAAAAATTACATCACCATACCAACGATATCTCCGAAAAGTGTATTGCGTAATCATATATCACGTTATCGACATTGTATAGATTTATCACCCAGCCCTAGTAATATGATCAGAATTGACCAGGGAATGGCTCCCCCTTCTGGCTCAGGCTGGTTCTTGCACTGTGTCCAATTCTAGCTGCTAATCATCTTCGTAACGTTGTATATGTACAAGTCTGTAATGTAGTTACAGTATTTATGTTCTCAAGACATTTTGCTGCGGTTAAAGGGCACGTTATAATTGAGAGTTCTCCACCAAGCGCCACGTAATAAACTGCTTTAATGTTTTTCTTTCTTCAGCTAAAATAAGTTCTCCCTTACCGAGCCTCCATTAGTCTCCGATGAATATTTAATTGCCCCATTAGGAGCTAATGGATAACTATTGGTGAAGAGAGGAATTAAAGAAGCGAGTAAAAGGTCAGCATGAGAGTGTTAAGCTTTTGGAGTTTTTGGTAGTCGGTCGTGAATAGCAGGACGTCGTCAGCTTCGTCAGTCAAGCGCTGACAGGAAGTGTACTTAGCGTTAATTATTTAAGAGTGGCGCGTCTTTTGGGGGGGAAATGGCAGTAGAGCTTTGTGTGCATTTTTTTTTCTTCTAAATTTCATTGTGGATGGAAACTTCTGGAAGACTGCACAGGACGATTGAAGGGTCGTGTGTGTGTGTGTGTGTGTGTGTGTACTGATGTTCATTTTATTTCTCCATCTACCAGACAGTGAAGCTGAAAGCAGAGGCTCGCCTGGACCTGCTCAGACAGGTAGGCGTTTCCGTGGATACGTGGCTAAAGAGCGCCATGAACCAAGTGATGGAGGAGCTGGAGAATGAGCGCTGGGCTACGCTGCCCATCCTCGCTACCCACGATCCCTCGCTCTCAGTAAGCTCCTCTTTATATACTTAATTATACCGTATTCCCAAAATACAGCAACGGCTCGTTACAGTTCCCTGTCACTGCACTCTGCCATCCCATAATAACCCTGTGGGTAATCCTTCAGGCTCAAGAACCAACACAACCCCTTCTCAGTGCGACAGGTGTTGACAATGGCTTCCTGCGTACTGTTCCCTACACTCGATCACTATGTAGCATACAAATATCATTCCGGATATACACCATCACAAACATTTCCCCATCACCCGTCTAGTGTAGTGCGGACGTGTTCCAAATCACACTCGATTCAGGACGAGAGACATCAAAACGCAAACATCTCACGATCATCAGTACCCCGTGGATGTGTTTTCAACCGCACTCGATTCACTACATAGGCCACAAAAATTGCATCACAATGGCCTCAGCAACACAATCTACTGTGAAGGTGTCCCAAAACACACACTACAAGTGACACCGACACCTCCAGAAAGATCTCATCTCTGCCGTGGACTTGTCCCAACCCGCGTTCTTTATTGGCTTTGGAAAGGTCTCGGCACCATCGGTCCAGTGTGGACGTGTCCCAAACCACATGCTATTTTTCTGCCCAAAACCAGAGACAACAGCCAGCGCACTCCTAAAACAGTTCCCATAATGCACTGTGCCGTTTAAAAACAATACCACCTATAAAGTCATTCACGGTGGATTGATAATGCTGAGATGTGACGGTGTTTATACAAGTAAGAAGGGGGTGTGATTTGGAACATGTCTAGAGTGGACTGTGGGATTTGTTTACGCAGCCTATGCAGGGAATATGGGACACGTGACACTGCGGGAGCTTGGAAGATCGCTACAACGTATCTAAACAAACACTCGTCGCACAAACACGCACATGAGTCTAAAAGAGATCAGCACTCCGTCTAACCCCTTGCTTGACTCTAACATTCAGACAGATGGGGCGGCTTTACTTTCCGCTCTCCAGTGCAGCATGCTTTCTCTTCGGATTGATGCCGCAGGTGATGAGAGGAGAACGGCGCTCTTTAGAAATGCCAGGCTGAATGATGAACGCTTGATGCTTATGAGCCTTATTAAAGTGAGAAAACGTCAGTGTTTCCCACACACTGCTGCCATCTGCTGATTACATTATAATCACAGGCGCTGGTCTGATGCCACACATCATTACAATCTGAAGTTCACGTCACATCTTGAGCTCATACTCAATATATCTACCGTATAATGAGTGCAGAAATAACTAGTGTGTATCGATTTCAATGTTCTCACAAAACCACTTCATAGAAATCTATCTCGAGACACCCACTGAGGTGAGAAAAAAAGAAAGCTCGATACGCAAAACATGGATGGTGTTCGATTACTTCTTTCTAACCTTATCTGAGACGGTTTTCCTCATCGCAGTCACCCTTGGCTTGACCACTAGGGGTTGTAGACTGCTTGTCGGCTTCGCACGGATGGGGAAAGTAAACATGAGGTCAGAATTTGGAAGTGTGGTCATCTCTTGTCTTGGATTCTGAGCTCTTTCTCTGGACCGTCCTTCCAATTCAATTAGTATTCACCTCACGTCAGCTTGCAGCACGTAGTGAGAGAGAGTGAGAGAGAGTAAATATAGCAGGACAAATAAGGGCGAGACAGACCGAGACCGACAAGTGAGCAGAGGACTTATGGTGTAGGTGAATATCGCAAATCGGGACTGCGAAAGAAAAAGTCAGACAAATATAGGAAGTAATGTGTTACGGCTTCTTAAAGCTTAGACTATAAACACGGTCAGAATTCATAACCAAGGTCATGGAACAGAAAGATGGTCAGTAGTGAAGTAAGTCCATGCTCATAACGGGCTATGACCAAAATCAGGAAATGCTAGCTACAATAAACCGGGGTTCGGAATACTTTGACCTGAAAAAACTAGAACGTGTGGGGTAAGACATGCTGGGAAAACAAGCAGTCTTTGCAGAAATCAAGAAAGAAGTGATGATCTCGAGCGAGAGAGTTACGAAGGACAAATGAAGAAAAAAAATGAACGAATAAGGAAAGCTGAGAGCAAAAGATGGGCAGAATTTTACGTTCACTAGTCGCTGCTGTGAGGCGGTGTTGAATAGTCGGGGCGGGAGGCAGACGGTAAATAAAACAGTTAAAAGTCCCCATGAAATCCAAATGGACGTTTTGTGGCTTTTAGTACGAATATGTCGGCCTTAAGGTTCTCTAGAAGCAAGTGTGCTCCAAAACAATGACAAAATCAGCATTTAGAAGATAGATGCATTGAAAATGTACAGAAGATAGATCAGAATTTCAGCTTTCATTTCCTGATATTTACATCTAGATGTGTTAACAGCTCAGAACATGGCACCTTTGGTGGCAGACCATATTTGGGTGATATTTGACCAATATTTGGTTGCCTGTGACACACTGACATCGCCACATTGTTGCTTTTTTGTGTCGCTTTTTCAGGTTTGTATCGCAGCTTCTTTCAGTTGTTTGTTTCAGGGGGTTTCTCTCTTCAGCCTCTTCTTCAGGAAGTGAAATGCTGCTTAACAGGGTTAAGGTCTGGTGATTGACTTAGCCAGTCTGAAACCTTCCGCTTTTTCCCCCTAGATAAAGGCCTTTGCTGTGTTGGTGGTGTGTTTTGGATCATTGTCTTGATGCGTGATGAAGTTCCTTCTGATTATACTGGATGCATTTCTCTGTAAATTGGCAGACAGCTTGTTTCTGTAAACTTCTGAATTCCTTCTGCTGCTATCCTCATGAGTTTCAACGTCAATAAAGATTAGTGAGCCATGACACTACCTCCACCATGCTTGACTGATGAGCTTCTATGTTTTGGATCATGAGCAGTTACATTATTTCTCCACACTTTGGCTTCTCCATCACTTCAGGTTAGTCTTAGTTCCAGAACTTTTGTGGCTGTTTCCTGTATTTCTTTGCGACCTCAAATCTGGCTTTCCGTTTCTTACTGTTGATGAGTGGTTTGCATCCAAGATTAGACGTACAGAGCTATTAATTCTTTAAATAGTCATTCTATCAGGGCACACCTGGGCAGCAAGAAACGCCTGTCAGTCACATGTTCCAGTATTTTTGATCACTGGTAGGTTCAAACTAAAGGTGCCATGTTCTATATTGTTTAACACATCTCGATGTGAATATGAAGAAACGGAAGCTGAAGTTCTGATCCATCATCTCATATTCATCTTTTGACTTCAAACCCAAATGTCTTCACTGTATAGCGAAGATATTAGAATCGGTTTCGTTGTTCCAATACTTCAGAGAGGACAGTATTATAGCATATAATCAGAAATAAAGTGTAGGTGCATACACTCTAAATGTGTCTCCATTTTTCAATGCTGAAATATCCCAGGCTAGTTCCAGATCTTTTGTGTAGCAATTGAGATGTAGTTGGGATGGACATTTTACCGAAACTTGGAAACCCTGATGAATGATATTAGCTCCTCTGTGTGCGCCTTGACGGGAAACACACCTGCTGTATCAAACACAGTTGAACAAAGGTGCGTCTTGATCTGCTCAAAACAAGCTGCTTGATTGTGTGCTGGACGACCGTATGATGTCGACTATGATGTAGTGTGAGTCATAGCATGATAACCTCTCAACCTTAATTTAGTTTGAGACTATGCTGTCCTGCCCAATGTCTCTGCTAACAAAATAAAAAAATATATAATAATAATCATAATAATAATAATAATAATAAAGTTTGACTGTTTTAGAAAAGCATCAGGTCACAGCTTGGGTGCGGGGCGGGGGGGGGGGATAACAACACGGTGTACAGTGCTGAAAAAAGAAAAGCATTTTTCGTGAGCAAATATGAGCGTCTTAATGGTATGTTCAGTCAGAGATATTTCACTGTCAGTGTTTTAACGTTGCAACGCAACTAAAAAACTTAATAACTAACAAATTGGTTCGTTTGGGGTAGGGCTGGGCGATATATCGCTAGAATATTGATATCGTGATAAATAATTCCGTGATACAAATTTCTAATATATCGTTGGTATGGTGATGGTGATGTATTTATTTTTTTTAACGTTTTTAATCATTTCATGTTAAATGGTACTAAATGGATGCCGATGACCAGACATAAAAAATAAAAAATAAAAATGTAACTTAATCTTCTTTTTCTTTGTCGGCAAAAGAAAAGTATCGTCCCACTTGTGTATATACTATAGTTTATTTTGCTACTGTTCCGCTGACCGTTTCTTATATATATCGCTAAATTATATATCGTGATACGCGTTGTGTTGTAGAAATGTCCTCAAGTATCATGATATGATATTTTATGTCCCATCGCCCAGCCTTTGTTTGGGGACATTCATTGGTATCTGAATGTCACAGGCATACAGTGGTCAAAATTCTATCTAGTCATGTAAGTGTTCTTCTTAATTTTCTTAATTCCTAAGCCAAAGCTCAGGCAAGCTGCGTCCTCATTGCGAGGATACATAGAATCTTTATTATTACTAGTAATAGTAATACTGGCTAGATAGCCTGTACTAGGTAGATCTCAGTGGTTACAATGTGCACACTGCGTGAGCCACTTTATTTTCCACATCGGCAAAGAGTCCAGTGTTCCTTCTGTAGAGGAAAAAAAAAAGCCTGATGTTTAAACAGCCTGAATCAGCTTTTATTTTTATTAATTAGGTTTGTTTTAATTCTTATTATTTGCTTACGATTGATACTTTTGCTCAATGCATTTTGTTAATTTGTTGAATTAACTCCATAAAAGGAAGCTTTTTTTTTGAACAGCAATGTCCTTAAGTCACCTCTTTTGCATATTCATTCATTCACAGTCCAGGTTGAACTCGCATGTAAATGCTGGGTTAGGGTTAGGACAGATAAGACTCCAGGCATTGCCTCGTGTATCACAGGAAATATAATGTGCTCTAAATGTTTCTACTTTACCATATCTACACTGTAGTATTTACTTAAAGTGTTATTCTAACACCGATGCCCAGGGACTGCTTGACTTCAGATCGTTTTTTTTTTTTTTTTCCAATGCTTTGGGAATGTCGCAGCTCTCCTGTGGAAGCATGACGAAACCTGTCCCCTGGCTCTTAATCCTTCAGACTTACTTTTAATCTTTCTGATTTACCTAAATGTTTCGGTCAAATGGGGGTGGGGTCATGGTCACCTGATCTGCTGTAATCCAATAGCAAGGCCAGTCAGATGGGTGGGAAATGGGCTAAAAAAAAAAAAACCACAGTGTCCCATCGACAGATAAAGACGTGGCCTTATTCTGTCGGACATTTTCCCCACTGAGCTGACAGCAGGTGTGCAAACAGCCTTCAAACGCCTCTGGACTGTCAGGTTTTTGTGAGAACGTTTTCGAAATAAGCTTGGCTGTCGTGTTTTTGTAGACCACCGTGGACTTGGACCGAGACGAAGGCGAGGAACTGGAGGAGAACATGGAGCAATTTGATGATAGCAGCTCTAGTCCGTCTGGAACACTGAGGAACTACCCACTCACCTGTAAAGTGCTCTATTCCTACAAGGTACACACACACACACACACACACACACACACACACACACACAATCACGCTTCTTCTGTTCTTTGTTGCAGTGCGGTTTTTAACACGCCCTTGTCAACTTTCCTCTCCATTTCTTCCTTCGCTCAGTCCTAGTTAAAGTCTTAAGAGTCATTACAGCTCAAATGAAGGAAGACCCATTGGAGGTCTACGTGATCAAGTCTCTGTAGATTGCGTGAGCCCAAAAGACATTGTCCTCTGACACAATTTCTCTTTCAGAACAGGAAAAATATTGGTAAAGCTGTATGTAAGTGTACGCAGCGGCAATTAAACACCTTTTTGTTTGTTTGTTTGTTTGTTTGTTTGTTTGTCTTTAAAAGTTTGGTTTTCCGCCTGTACACGACGGCAGACGTTACGTCATTGCTGTATGCTGCTAGATGCTTTGAATGTCAGCTAGTTAGCTAATCAGCTGGGGGTCACAAAATGATTCTGTATGCAGTGTAAAGGAAATAAACTATACAAATAGCGAAGAAATCGATTTAACAGCATTACGCTTATTGGCAAGAGAAAGTATGTTCTGAAAAATCTGCTCCCTGTGTGCTGTACGAAGCCACTTGTAGGTGTGACGCAGATGCAGGTGTGCAGTTCAGAGTCACAAGGCGCGGACCAACAAGGATTTGTTTAAAGTGGTATTAAAACACACAGGACGTCTGTTTGTTCTATAGAGGTTTTTCCAATGTTATGCTTTGGTATGTTCACACGCTTTGCTCTGCATAACTCTCTCTCTCTCTCTCTCTCTCTCTCTCTCTCTCTCTCTCAGGCGTCTCAGCCAGACGAGCTGACCATCGATGAGCACGAGATGCTGGAGGTCATAGAGGATGGAGACATGGAAGACTGGGTCAAAGTAAACACTCTTCATATTTAAACCCAAACCATAGCACACTCCGTTCCATGCCCTTTTTTTTTTCTTTTCCTTTTCCTTTTTTTTTTTAAATAAATAAATAAATAATTATGCGTTGATGGTATCTACCAGCAACCAGCTGCTCTCTGTGGGAATAAGTGAATTAATGTGGGACTAAAACACAACTCTGCATGATGATTATAGGACAATAATCGACGACAAGGTGGTGTGAGTTTCTCTGACCACCCTGATTTGACCTCTGTCTGTTCCAAAGTGCTGACACTGGAGACTCCTTCCGTAAAATTTACATCCATTTACAGAAAGCGTCGCCATATTAATAATAATAATAATAATCAACTTTCTTTTCTATAGCGCCTTTAAAGCAGCTTCTCATATTGATTGCACATTCTTTCGTTACGTTTTTAATCTACTTACTATTAGTCTTATATTATATTATGTAACGCTTTCGCCGTACGAGTCCCTGTAAATTTGCTGTTGCTATCGAAACGATAACCAGAAAATCAGAATGAGACCATTAATGTGAACCCGTGATGTGAATTATTTTAGACACTGCTTTCAGAACTGCTGTGATGGAATATTAATCCACACATTCTGACCAATCATAGTCAAAAATTCCACAGCACTGTCTACAGTTTGAGAATTTGGGGTCAGTGTGTGCGTGTCCGTGTTGTGTGCAGGCACGGAATAAGGCGGGTCATGTGGGCTACGTACCGGAGAAGTACCTGCAGTTCCCCTCCTCCAACAGCATACTAAGCATGCTCCAGTCGCTCACTGCCTTGGACTCGCGCTCACACACATCAAGCAACTCCACTGACCCTGAGCTGGCCTCGGGCAGCATCAACGGTGACGCCAGTAGTAAGTCTCCATACCGCACGCAAACATTTCCATTTATTGTATCCTATAATTCCGTTTTGTCTCATTTCAATTTTAATTGCAAAAGCAAAGAAAGGGTCATCGTTGTATAAGCAGTGAGTAGGAATTGCCAATGAACAAAATTCGATCAAAATGAGCTTTTTCTATATACATGGTATAAACATATGTACTAGGGCTAGAACGATGGGATAGATTCATGGCATTACTGACAACAGTTCGGTTATTTGGTTAGCCAGATACTGCAGAAATGGCGTTTTTATTTCTTTTTATGTTCATGCTAGCAAGTGATAAGACACTTGTGTAGTTTGTCTTTTATGGGCGTTTCGTGACTGCTACTGTTATCGCCTGTGGGTGCGCACTGTCCAGCATTCCACTCAGAAAACGTAGTAGCTATAGCATCTACGGTTAAGTAGTTAATTAATAGTTCGATAACCTTTGGTTGACATGAGTGTCGTACTGGCTAAGCACGACTCTAGGTGTGTCTTTCATTTTTGCGTGTCAACCAGTAAATAGGAATTAATTGCAGGTAGGTAAAGTTGTATGTAGGGAACAGAAGAAACATCAAGAGCACACGTGCCATAGGATCGGACAAGGATTCATTCGAGCCAATCGTTTAGATTTGTGTGAATGTAAAGGGGTGGCCTTTGTGCTTTTTAAAACGTTGCCCCACACCACTCTATTTATTTATTTATTTATTTTATATAACTTTATTATCTATAATGGTGTAGCATCACATTAACATATACAGACGTGGCATACCATCATGTGGGTATATTGTCACCCCCGATGCCTTTTTCTTCATCCTTCCCTCTGTCTCGCTCTCTTAGTGAGTTTTGCGAAGGCCATATACGACTACGAGGGTCAGACAGACGATGAGCTGTCCTTCCCAGAGGGCGCCATCATCCGGATCCTTAATAAAGACAATCAGGAGGACGATGGGTTCTGGGAAGGCGAGTTTAACGGACGAGTGGGAGTCTTTCCATCCGTCCTGGTGGAGGATCTGACTGCAGAAAATGGAGACACGCACTGGGCTTTGGATGCTCAGGTAGGATAGCTGTGTGTCAGTGCGTTACTGTGAGCGCACGCTTTTAGTTGAAGCTTAAACGATGATCTAGCGAATGTGTTACTCTCCCTGACTGACTTTTTTATTTATTTTATTAATTGATTTTTTTTGTTGTTGTTTACCCTGATATTCGGCAGAACTATACGTGTTACGTATGTACATGGTACACTTATTCATGGTGTTTGCAATTTAAATTTTCCATTTTATAAGATGGCTTTGCCTATTCTCTGCCTTTCCTGCACACTGCCCAGACACGCACACACACACCCTGTCCAGCACTGGTCATACTTGCTCCAGATAAACCAGGCATGCCCTTTTCCTGTCTGCCGCCGATGCCCTAAATGTCTGGGGGCTTATTAGAACAGGCGTGGCCGGCTTCCTTCCTGCAATTATCACCGCACTGGGACTGCTTTTAAAAACGAGACGACAGCTACTTCCTCCGTCATCAGTACTCCTCTGATTAGAACCTGCTCTCGATAAAGAGCCAGTAAATTAAGAGTGGCTAAGTGAATAAAATGTGTTGGAATCTCCTTTACCTTTTAATAGACCAGTCACTCTGCTTAACGACTATAAATAATCTGCCACTGTCTTGCTATTTAATTTTTACACCCAGCTACTGACATGTGATCTAGTCAAGGGAATGACATGATGTGTCATGATGATAACTTATTGATATACTGCCAAATGCAGTACTTTATCTGTGCCTCTGATCACATACTTACGAAACAAAGTAAATACAAATATAATAAATGAGAGAGGTATAAGGAAGCAATTTTGCCAAACAGATTCATATTCGCATTGGGTCTATATTCATGTCGGGATTTATTTCAGTAGGTTAGAGTGACTCATGACTCCTATAATTATTTTGTAAAGAACATTCTGGAGAGCACGACAACCAGGGTCATCATGGTACATGGCATGTTACTTCAAATCTAAACCAAACTGTTAGTGAAATGAATTCAGCTCTTATGTATGAATCCATTTAAAATGATGTTCCATATGTAAAAGCGTTTAAACGTGAAATACACTACTTCGTCATCTGTAGTACAATTTGTCATTTGTACTACAACCTCATCAATAACACCAGAAATACCATTTATATCCTTGTATATTATTAAAATCCCACAGTCACACGATTTGTTAGGTGGTCGATATTTTTCTCATTCTCAAGCATCTTAAGGACACGGCACCACATCGGTTTTCTTTTGAGAAAATTTCATGACGTGAATGGGGACGTCCTTCTGCTGCGTGGTGTATAAATAACAATAACTTCTGAAGGGTTAACCTGTTTCCTGGTCTCTTCCACAGGTGTCGTCGTGTGTGAAACTGCAGTCGTCTTTGCCTCCTTTACCCCTCTACGATCAGCCCCCCTGCAACCTGGACTGTAGCCCCGCCCCCAAGATGCCCCGCTCGCCGTCCGTCAACGGAGAGCACAAACAACCTGGGCTGCACAAAGCCCTACCACACAGTAAGGGACCCTTCCAAAACCTAGTCAAGTGTACTTCACTTGCTGCCTTGCTTTTCAAGAGTAGTCTTGCACTGGAGAGATTTCTAAACTTTTCCGCTTTTTTTTTTTTGGGTCTTCGTGAAGATCACAGTTCTGGTCTGAGTCCAGAAAGCCCAGGCTTTCCCCAGCCACTGAGATTCACACCGGATGGAACCGGCCCGGGAAAACTGCGACCTGTATGTAACCCTTTTGTAACACTTTTCCCACATTTTTAGCGAAGTTCTGTGTTTAAAATTCTACATATAGAGCGAAACTACACTAGTTATTTGCGTTAGAGACTAATAGCAATAAGTCCAAACCTGTACCTTATTTACTATATAATGTTCGGAGTGTGTCACGGCATTTTCTTTTCACTCTTGAATGTCAAGCATTCAACAGAATATGCACTGCTCTTTTGAAATCCCACAATGCACTGAAATGGGTAGCATCCAAAAAGTTACCAAATACTCATCATACACCTCTGGTTTTTGAAGATGACACACAACCTATCCACAATATTCCCACAAAAGGTCCCATGATGCCTTGTGCAGGATGTGTGCAAAACATTTTAGATGTTGCTTCAATTGCTAGTGTAGAAGAACGGAAATTTGGGTACACACAAAAATGACATCAAAATGCGATGACCCTCTCACTGACTGGGAAAAGAAGAGAAAATGGCCAGTTTGTTATTTGGTTATAAATGTTTAATAACAGAAAAGGGTATGAAGAAATATCATGCATTTACATTCATGGCATTTGGCAGATGCCCTTATCCAGGGCAACTTGCATTCTCATTTACACATTTGAGCAATTGAGGGTTAAGGGCCTTGCTCAAGGGCCGTGCTTTAGTAAGAAAATGTGTACGCATCTTTACATTGTTGAAAAGTCCTATATAAATAAGATACATTATTATTATTATTATTATTATCAGACTGTAGAATGAGTGCCGATTGTTTTATTGCCCCGCCCCCCAGGTCCGTGCAGCTCCGCCTCCTCCAAAACAACACCCTCGCAGACAAGTGGACAAAACCGAGGAAGTAGAGATCACGCTAGTGTAGCAGCGCTGCTCTTTTCGTTAGAGGACTCATCTACGTTTGACCTCAAACTCCTCCTACTCTCTTCAAAGGGGTGGGAATACCTGTAATCCCACCCTTCCAGCACTCTGAACGAGGTGGACTGCATTTCAAAGACTCCTCCCTGCTAATCCTGGAAGAAGAAAAAAATAAAAACTTATGGCGTCATGGACTGTTTGGTGCCTTTTAACCCTCATCATGCCAAAACAATCCTTCTATTTGTTTTTGTATTCGTAGAGCCAAAAATATTGTGGCATTACGACTTACAAGGCTGTGCTCTACAAATTATAGATGGCAGAAAATATAAAGAGTAATAAAGCCTGGTTGGTTAACTTGCACATATACCTATCCAACAGGCTCATCAATAGCAGAAAATGCAATATCAGGAGGTGATTGAGGGGAATTGTGGCGGGCATATTTGGTGTACAGTGGGTGTGGGTGATTCAGTTTGCCCCGTCTTCAGCCACATGTAGTCCTACCATACGTATTTAATGTTGTATTAGTACAGTACATTACTGTTGTCATAGGAATGTTCAGAATATGTCCAACATTTCTTCATATATTGTAACTGAGTGGATGCTTTTTGGAATATAAAGTTGAGGACAAAGGCAACTGTGTAATAAAGGGTCACATGGCGAGGTAGGAAGGGTGAGCGGGAGTTCAAGAGAATGAGGGCTGGATCCTCCGTTTTCTTTTTCCTCCCATCGCTCCTCCAGCCAAACACATTACTCCTCCGTATCGTGTTAATCTGACTGCAGTACTAATTACATCAATATTAGCCTTCTCTCAGCTTGTCCTTAAGAAGACTGCCGTTTGTACGTATTAACTAATATTTAGTCGTCAAAAGGAAGACGGAGGAAGGAGGGTTTTTTGGCGCGCGTTGTCCCTGGGAGCGAGCCGTTAAGCCGTTACTTTATCATGCGGTCTAACATGTTTGCAAATGCCAATCAATATGCGAGGATTATTTAAAGCGCTTATTTTTTCTTCCTAATTCTTATCTTGCTCTTGCATCACAATAGCATAGGCTCAGTCTAATGGAGTGTGTTGGCAGATGGGTCCCGGCCGTTTCGTAGTAATTAGCGTCCTAAGTGCTTTTCCTTTGTATAAGGGGCAGCTATTTTTTTTTTCTATTTTCTATTTCCGTTTCATACGTTGAACAGTGTTGTTCAGCTAGAAAAATCATAATTCATCAACAAAATCAGAAGGTCAAATCCCATTTCATTCGGAAGTACTGAACGCCTGTTATTATTATTATTATTATTATTATCAGCCCATATTTCATGTATATTTAACCATATTTTTTACCTATCCATGTGCTGAATTTATCTTTTTATACAATAACATTTACCTGACCTCACTTACTGCATATATATATATACTACATAATCCAAAATAGGATTCTGTCCACTATGTTTTTCACACTCTCACGTGAGGAAAAGGCATTTTTTAATAGCATCGCAAACCATAGAAGGCATCTCTTTCAATCCATCTTTCAAAGCATGTATTTTAAAAAAACAAAAAACAATGTTAGCCAGCCAGCTTACATGGGCTAACCTGACAAAATTCGGTGAGGATTTTGACGTCATATCCATGAAGATTCACAATGTTCACAGCTAATGCGAGTTCGCTGGCTGAACATGTGCTAACCTGACAGGAGTTCTGAGAGGATTTTGAATTCGTATCCGTAAATATTCACAATAGTCACGTGTTGCACTAGTTAGCTGGCTATGAGCTAACCTGACAGGATTTCTGCAAGGAATGGGAAGTTCATGGATGTTTCAAATTTTTCCGGCTAATGCTAGCTGGCTAACTTGACAGGATGTCTGAAAAAGCCTCACCTTTTTGAGTGCAATCATATAACAGATTTTGAGGACCAGGCATGTACTCAGAAACATTCTGTTCGAAATCACATATTGGATTTGTCCTGCAAATAGAATTTCTGCAGAGGTTTGGGATCTCTAAAAAAAAAAAATGCCACAATACTTTTTTTTATTTTATTTTTTTCCCCTCCCATTCGTCAAACGTATCAGCACATGCCTGCATTCAACGGTATAGCGTGTATCTCAGCACTTTTCCAAAGCTTTATGGCTTTGTATCTTTGACTTTTATGTCTGCATCCCATCAAAGGTCCCTTGTGTAGCATAGATGCCTAAATATGTATATGGGTTTTTGTTTTGTTTTGAATTCAGTGTTTTATATTCCAGTGGTTTCATTTGCTAACGAATACAGCCCTGTTATTTATTCTCTTCCTCCAGGAGTAAGAAATCGGCCATTTTGTAGAGATTAGCGATACTAGTGTAAATAACAGTAAATAATGTCACCTTACTAAAGTAAATAATGTCACCTTGAGAATGGTGCTTGTAAAGAATTTGGGGGGCGAGGGGGGGGATATGCGTATGTTTTGGATTTTCTTTCAATAGAGTGGACAAAATTGGCGTATCTGCCCTTATGTCATGTCTTTTTGTTGCAGCTTGTTTTCTTGTTGATCTCATTGAGATCTTTGGAATGTTATCGAACTTGTTTTGAAGTTTATGACCCATACCGTCAGAAAGCTCCTCTCAAAGATTGACTTTTTTTTTTATATATATATATAAACTTTTCCAGTTTCTTTTCAACAGTTTCTGCTTTCTGCAAAGACTTCATCCACATTCATTTCATAATATTTTTTAAATGCCTTTTGTTTTATTTTATTTGAAAGACACTGCTAGAATAAGATGGTGTGTGAACATCAGAGAACAGGTCCAAGACATTTCTTTCTGCATATTATTAGCTGTAAAGTAATTTGTATTTATTGTGTACAAATGTTAAATAAAAAAAAAATGAGAAAATGATCTCTGGTTTCTTGGAGGTTTGTGTATTATTATCTTCACTATAATACATACATGCCATAAAGTCTTGTTGGTCCCCAAGTGTTGTCGAGTGGAAGGAACATATCCTTTATTTGAGTTATAGAAGGTATAGAAATGTAGAAGGTATGAAATTCAGTAATAAATGTAGAAGTTTTGAAAATTGCAGTGCTGTACAATAATAAGTATTTAAGACTAAAATCCTTCACCGAAAGGATTTCGAACCCCCAACTCTGGAGGTGCAAGCCACCATGCCCCCAGATACAACTATTTGAAGAACTAAAGAGATGCAGATAGTGCTGTGACATTGCATTACGTTACACCCCTGCTGAATATAGTTTATTAAATATATTTGGGAGGTGGGGTGTCCGAATTTGACAACTGTTTGCTTTGCTGCCAACCCAGAAAAAATACATTCCATTCATTTCCATGTTCTATCAGGACAAAATTGTTCCCAGGAATTGAAGGAGGGGCTTCAGCAGCAGCTCCTTTCCACCTCCTCTTACCCGGTCCATATTATCAGCCCAGGCTGTAACATGAAAACATGAGTGATCTATCTGTCTGTTCCGTATTTACCATCTTTTTCTGAGATGGGTTCCTGGAACAACGCTTCGACGGATGTAGAATGGCTTGTGTGAAAATGTACTTGTGTTCTAACCCTGATGGTATGTGCACGTTCTCTTTTTGGTTGTCAAGAACGATCTTTCTGGTTTTGTTACAATGGCATTAAGTAGAAAAATACTGTTCAAATCTGAAGTATTTTACTCACTATTGTGTGCTACAAATTGTTGCTCTATGGTACCAAAAAGAATGGATTTTTATGTTGCATATACTATATTATTTATGTTTGCTCTGTAATCAAGACTCTTTCAGATGTTAACTGTGTGTTCCAGACTCTGTAACGGAGAGGAAGGTGCTGAGAGAGCATGTGTTCCCTAAAATACGGGACCACTGCAGACGTACACATGGCGTAGACTTCAGGGCAAGTACAGTTTATTTTACACTTCTTTTTTTTTTTTTCTATGATTTAAACTGACTTTCTTGTGTGTTGTTTTAATTCTTGACAAAGTACTTGTGTCCGTGGATATGAGAGGAGTAACTGTGCATATCTATAAGCATGACTAAATAAATATAGTTGACTATATTTTTTCTTTGGAAGCGTGTTGTTTTTTTAATGAGAACAAAGTCCAGTTCTGTCTATCATTCATGCTTTTTAATTATTAAAGTCAAACCGATTCCGGGTGATGCTACATTGTTATTGTTTAAGCACTGTACAGTATGTTGCTAAATGCAAACCAATAAAGAGAAGCAAAGAAAGGATCATATGATAAATTGTCAGGATTAGAGAAGATTAAACTCAGGATTCACTCCGAGTCAGGCTGAGCAATATGGATGGTCTATTCTGTGCAGGTTATCGACCCTTATGAAGAGCCAAACCCAGATAAGTGGCCAACGCAGCAGGTGCGATGGCAGTTAATCGAGGAGTGTCGGCAGAATTCGCTTGGCCCTTTCTTTGTGGTAATCTTGGATGTTGCAGCATTTTATTTTGAGAAAATAACACAACATTAAGGCAATTATTTAGGCTTAAAATTGCTTAGTCTTTATTCATCGATTTAGTCAAGTAATAAGACGTTAGAAAATGTACGATCTTTATAATATACAGTGCCTTGCGAAAGTATACGGCCCCCTTGAACTTTTCAACCTTTTGCCACATTTCAGGCTTCAAACATAAAGATATTACATTTTATTTTTTTTTGTGAAGAATCACCAACAAGTGGGACACAATTGTGAAGTGGAACGAAATCTATTGGATATTTTAAACTTTTTTAGCAAATAAAAAACTGAAAAGTGGTGCGTGCAAAATTATTCGGCCCCCTTTACTTACAGTGCAGCAAACTCACTCCAGAAGTTCAGCGAGGATCTCTGAATGATCCAATGTTGTCCTAAATGACTGATGGTGATAAATAGAATCCACCTGTGTGTAATCAAGTCTCTGTATAAATGCACCTGCTCTGTGATAGTCTCAGGGTTCTGTTGAAAGCGCAGAGAGCATCATGAAGACCAAGGAACACACCAGGCAGGTCCGTAATACTGTTGTGGAGAAGTTTAAAGCCGGATTTGGATACAAAAAGATTTCCCAAGCTTTAAACATCCCAAGGAGCACTGTGCAAGCGATCATTTTGAAATGGAAGGAGTATCAGACCACTGCAAATCTACCAAGACCTGGCCGTCCCTCTAAACAAATTCAAGGGGGCCGAATACATTCGCAAGGCACTGTAAGATCGGCTACCAGCTGAAAGGTAGTGATTCACAGAAGACAAACGTGTGGGAAGCTAGCAGATCTTTCGCAGATTTCAGGAAAACTGATGTGCACAAACTTGGATATTGATTTATCCATTCATCGAGTATAACCTCTTTATGTCACAAAGTATGCGACTGCTTTTTATTTTTTTATTAAAGTTAAAGTTGGTCTTGTTGGCACAATATGCAGAACAGTTTATGAATAATTGCTGATAATTGGTTATTTCCCAGATTCAACATATCCTTTGCCAGAATTTTTAGGACTTTTCATATTAGTCCTAATTGAAGATACATTTTGTGTAAGTTTTATACTCACTCATCACAAGGCTGATGTCGCTTGCGCATCCCAAATGCATTATATTGCCAAAAGCATGTGGATACCTGATCATACCTATATGTGCCCATTCCACAACCACGGGCATTAACACAGAGTTGGTCCCCCTCTGTTGTTATAACAGCCTTCACTCTTCTGGGAGGGCTTTTCAGTAGATTTTGGAATGTGGCTACGGGGATTTGTGCTCATTCATCCACAAGAGCGTTCGTGAAGTTGGGACTTGATGTCAAATGAGAAGTTCTTCTATATCAATCTTGGCAGACTATGTCTTCATGGACCTATGTCCTATGTGTGATGACCTATGACCTATGTGATGATCCACTATTCACATAGGACCTATGTGTCCTATGTGATGACCTATGACCTATGTGTGATGGCCAGGTGTCCACATAATTTTGGCCATATAGTATACCTCTTTTTAATTTAAAAAAACGAAATAAATCATGGAAGTTCCAGTCATTCAGGCACAACATCATTGCACGTATAGCCTACCCTGATAAATCTGTAATTCAGTAGGTTTGTACATATGGGGCTGGACAATCCCAATTAGGATTATGTCCTTTCAATTCTCAGAAAGCTATGATTAGGATTTTTTCACTTATTTTAGCTATTTTTACTCCGACATTGTTGGATGTTTAATCCAACACTCGAGAGGTATAACACAAACCTAATACATGCTCACTTACAAATCAGTTACTCTACGTGTGATTATCAGAGCCTAGTGGGGTCGCAGTATGGAGCTGCATGTTTACCAGAACAGGTGGAGCTTTCTGAGTATCTCACAGTGCTGCGAGTTTGCCAGGAGATGGGATTCAGCTCTGAAGTCCTAGAGAAATGCTACAGAAGGGATGAGAACACCATACCCCCATCATTCTGTCTTCTCAATCAACATGAGCATGATGAGTATAACTCCCAGGTAAAAGTCTTAAGGAGTATTGTGAATGGAAGAGCGATGTAAATAGTTCTTAAATTAATTGATGACCCCAATTAATTCCCTGCCATTTTAATGTCTCTAGCCAGGGCAGAAAATTGACAAGAATGTTTGGAATGATCTACTTGCAAAAGGGAGGAAGACTTTAAATGATGTTATTACCCAGTGTCTTTTAGAGGGCAGTATTGACCAAGAAAATGCTCAGAAATATTTTCGATCCGGTAAGTATGCGCCCACAGCATTTTTGTTTTCCTAGGTTGTATTTTGGAATGCAATGACAACTGAATTTGCTTATCATACCTTCAGGGCTTGAAAACGACCTCCGCTTTGCACTGGATGGCCAATCTGGTGCTGATATCAAAAGGTGTCTTTGTTATGTTTATAAAACTGGTAAAAGGGCTGGCCAGAGGAAGAAAGGAAATGAACCACATTCAGAGCACCAAGCTCAAGTGTTCCGACTGTCGCAGCTCTGTGATAATTTCCTACCAGACCTGGTTAGAACCCACCAGGCCCTGATATACACCAGCACTAGCAACGACAGTGAGTGCGATAACAGACAGAGCTATGCTGAAGAACTGAGCCACCAGCTTCATTCAGATCTTGTAGGTCTTATAGACCAATCTATTGTCAAGGAGAGAGATCAAATCCACGATTCATTCTCCCAGCAGAGGAGCCTGTGTCACATCCTTTCCACTCTATACAGAATTGAGCGTGCAGAAGTCAGCCAAATAAGAGCTTACTTGGAGCAAGACACACAATATCCAGTTATTCTAACTGGTGGGCCATGTACAGGCAAAAGTGTACTTTTGGCCCACTGTGCAAGTCAGGTATTATTTTTTTCAGTTATATGGGTTTTAATTATGTAGATTTTGCTCATGTATGCTGTGCATACAGACAGCATACAGTGTAACTAATAGTATAACTTTCTCTTTCAGATTCAAACATGGATGAAGGAGCAGAACCCCGTAATTATTACCCACTTTGTAGATTTTAATAGTTCTTTGAAACAAATTCTCAGCAGCATATGCCAGCGAATTGCTTTATGCCACAGTCAGCAGTACAACACATGTCTCAAAGACATTTCTCAATTGAAAGAAACTTTCAACAACCTCCTAGCCACAAATTCATCAAATCATCTAATCCTCATTATAGATGGGCTCGATCAAATGCCTGATACACATACACCACTGGACTTAACCTGGCTTCCCAAGAATTTACCATGTAATGTTAAGCTCCTAATCTCATCTACACCAACAAAGTCTGACTTTCTCTCTGCCATAAAGACATATTACCAGGAATCCCCACTGTTTATTGAACTAGAACCAGTAAATAGCAAGAGCTGCAGCCAGATGCTGACAACCCTTCTTTTGGCATGTAACAGAAAGATAACATCCGGCCAACAGATGTATGTAAATCAAGCTTTTAAAAAATGTGTTCTCCCATTGTATGTGGAGCTTCTCTACAGACAGGTGTGTTACTGGCATTCAGATTTAGAGATCACACCTGACACATTGGTCCCAGGGGTTCACGCAAATATTGGCCTGTTTTTAGACCAGCTCGAGGAAAAGCATGGAAAAGTAATAGTCGCCAGAAGTCTAGAATATCTCACCTTGTCCAGGTTTGGTTTGACAGAGGCCGAACTCACTGATGTTCTGTCTTGTGATGATGAGGTTCTACTACCATTCCTCCCAGCAGACGACTATGCACCATATAAGTTAAGAGTTCCCGAGGTTGTGGTAGAGAGGTTACTGTTAGACCTAAGGGGGTTTCTGAAATCACAAAATATATTAGGCACACAAACTCTGTTCTGGGTCAGCAGACACTTTGTCTTAGTCATCTGTAAGAGGTACCTGGGATTAGACAATCAACAGAAAATACACTCTTTGATAGCAAACTATTTCAGTGGCCGGTGGGCATATGGAACAGCTAAGCCATTGCTCATCGCTGCAAGTACTAGACAAAATGCCATGCCAATGAAGACTTATGCTGACAGGCAAGTTCCTGGTCAACCTTGGACATTTCGGCCCTTCATGTCCATTGTGACTATGTCTGGTTCATCTGAGTGTGCACATCCCAATCTAAGGAAATTACAGGAGCTGCCTTTTCACTTAATGGGGAGTGGAAATATTGAGGAGCTTGTTAGAGTGTTGATGTCAGAAGAGTTCCTTAATGCAATGTTCTTTGCAATGTTAGTAGATGAGTTGGTATTCTGGCTAGAGAAGACATCTCAAATTGTGTTTTCCAGGGAACTAAGACTCCTAATTTCTGTCCTGAGAAGTTCACCTTGTTTGGTAAAGAACTGCTCTGCTGATTTGGCTTTGGTAATGCAGGTCAAGCTCTTCCCCTTCTTCAAGGGTCTTCCAGAATTAAAGGAATCTGTCAACCAGGCAGGACATGATGGTAAAATGGGAAGTCCTGGGTTGAATATGTTATTATGTCCCACACCCTCTGTGCCTGCCACTCATTGGGCACTGCCAGCAGTTGAAATATCTCCAATTACAAGAGCAGCTGTATCTCAGTCTGGCTATGTGGTAGTAATTCAGAACAATGGTTCTGCTTGGGTCTGGAATGGAACTGATTCAGATGGTTACAAAATCCCCAAGTCCTCTGAACTACAGTTTACAGATGTCAGATGTTCTGCAAATGTATTTATTCTCTCCACAGACAGTGGCGACCTCCTATCATTGGACATGGATGCTCCGTTGTACCTCCAGCAACTTCAAATCCAACACTCAGAAGGGCCACTAAAAGGCATTGAGGGTGTATTGATGTCCAGCGGCAAGACATTTATATTCTCAAAGAAAAGCAATTCTGTCAGTGTGTTTGCAGAGGGAACGGAAATTGCTCCAGTCCAATGTTCCTATGACATAACATGCATGTCTTCTTGTGATGGTCACATGATTTGCTGTGGACAGAACGAGGGTACCGTCAGTATATTTGACTCCCTTAGTGGTAATCTTTTGGCCTCCTTTATCTGTTCATTAGGCACAGCTTTGTGTGATCTCATCCTTCACAAGAATGAAGCGGCAATAACATGTATTGACTGCACAGGAAGTGTGTTTGTTTGGGACCTGAAGAACATTAACAAACCTATATTTATTACAAAGAGGTTGAGCTGCAACAAGGAAGAGGTGTTAAATATAGACCACATAGAAAGCAACCTTCTCATCTGTAAAAGACAACAGATTCAAATAATTCAAGGACATTTGTTGGCTGTCGAAGAGCAATTTAATGCACCTAGGGGTAAAACATTTGTGCAAGCAATTCTGGATCATGATGCACACTTCATCATTGCTTTGATGGAGAACTGCCCATTTCTTTTGGTCTGGAGTTGGGTCTCGGGGCAATGTCTGTTAAACCTTGACATTAGAAGTAGCCAAGCTTTCAAACTTATAAAGTTCAGGGATACTTACCTCACAGCTGTGACAAGCACAGGCATTGTCAGTTGGGACATGGATCTTATTTCAGTAGCAGCCTCCACGCCAAAATCTGGTGGGAAAGTGGTTAAAGTCATTGTGCAACCAGATGAGGAGCACTTTTTCACTACAGATGGGTCTGAGATGGTGTGGAAGTGGACAGTGTTGGGTGGGAAGGTAGTGGACCACATGCTTCACCATGGTCCTGTAGAGAGCTTGACTCTTTCAGCAGACAGTGTTTACATGGTCACCATTGCCTCTGGTGATATCTATGTTTGGAACACTAGTACACATGAGAACATTCACCGAATCCATGGCAGCCAAGCATCTCGCACACTGATAACTCCAAAAGGGAATTTTGCAGTGTCACTCTCAGAAACAGGCCCATCAAAGGTCTGGAAGTTGTGCAATGGACATGTGGTTTGTTCCATTCACCATCATCTCAGAGATGCTGTCATTACCTCAGAAAGTACTTTCATTTTGGGCATTAATAAAGGAGCTCTCCTTGCTGTCAGTCTCTGGTCTGGTTATGTCAGCAAACGGTTCTACACTTCTGACTGGTCAAATGTTGCTGTCTTCCACACGCTGTCAGACTATCCAGACTACGTGATTGTGGGTACCAATTCGGGAGCTTTGTACTCATGGAGACTATCAGAAGATACCATTTGCCACCAGTTCCAGTTTTCAGAGTGTTTTGAGTATCCACTGCAGTTCTTTAAGCTCTCATCAGATGGATGTTATGGCATCATTTCTGTAGTTGGGTCCAAGATCAATGTCTTGGACGTTTACCAAGGTAAACTGTGCTCTTTGAATGCTGAGGGACCAGTCTGCCAAACGTTTGTGGACATTTCGGGTAAATATGCAGTATATATCTGCAGCTCATCAGTGAGGTGTCAAAATGACTCTTGTGACCTCCATACCAAGCAGATCTTGGTTATCATACGGGTAACAGATGGGAAGACTGTGAGCAAGTTCTACCTGTGTAAGAATGCTACTGCTCTAACACTCTCTGAGAAGTTGTGTGTGTATATTGGCTTTGAGGATGGTGCTGTTGGAGTGTATGCTATCAATGACATGGAAGTAGGACACACCAGTGCCAATGCTAAATGCCAGAGCACTGAACTTGTGTGTCCCTTTGATGAACCTGTGGTTTGGTTGCCATTGGCAAACCCTAATCTTACTTGGGCTGAATAATTGTAAATGTATTTAACATAGCTACTTTATTACCTATCTTAGAACTATGAGAAATGTATGTTCCTGTATTTCATGAGGTAACATGCTGTCTTTTGGATAAATGTTTGTATAATTTTCCAGATTGAATTCACATTGTAACGTGGCTACTCCAATCAACAGCCAACTGTGAATGTGTGTGTCTTTGTTACTTATAGACTGTTCAAATGATGTACCTGATGATTTTTTTTACTCAGAACAGTGTAAGATTACTACTGTAAATGGAGATGAGATCAACATCATGACTGAATAATGAACAGTACTAGACTAACTGTCAACATCTCCTGGGGGCCAACTGTAGCATCATTTTGAATGACAATATAGATCGATAGAAAGATAGTTTTTCTTTTCATCCCTGAGCGGAAATAGTTTTGTCACAGAGGCAAACAATTACAGACATTATATGACGCACTCAACTGTAAGTCAGTAAGTAATGTAGATGCATCAAGTGTCATGTGGAAATAAAATGTCAAATGAAATAAAGTGACCGTGAATTAATAAATATCATAAAACCAGAACATTAAAGATAAGTGTAGACAATCTGGAGGAGGCAGATAACATGCAAAGTATAAAGGTGTATTGGTGGTGTTGTGCTTGAGTAAATTTTATGGAGGCGTGTCAGTGTGTTCACGATCATAGACGATCATAGACCTGGTGGATGAGTTATCAAGACCGATGGGAGCAGGTATGAAGGACCACTCTTTGCTGCAGCATGGCTGGATCAGAATGGAGCTGAAGGTGCTCCACTGACTGCTTAGATAGTCATGGAGTGGATGAGAAGCATTCTCCAGAATAAGCAGCGGCTTACTCCGAATCCTCTTCTGAATAATCAGTCTAGGTTGGTCCCGATTACCTGATTACCTCTCCTGCCTTATTGCCACTCCCCCAGCACACTTGTACTGGTAGTACACCCTGGATGAGATGCCAGTCCACCACAACACCATGAACATACACTCACTCCTCGATATTGAGGAGCAATTTAGAATAGCCTATCCATCTACTGACTTTTTTAGGAGATATGAGGAAACCTCATGCACACACAGGAAGATCATGCGGCACAGACAGGAGCTCGGGATCTATGAGGTGGCAACGTTTTAAAAGTGCTAATACATCTTATTAAAAGGTATTACGAGAAAAAAAAATCCACTTGATTTGAGAACTAATCATTGAGATATTGTTTGGGGGCAAAGGTCAATGCTGTTACACCTGTTTAAAAAAAAACCAGCTGGCCAGATGTTACACACAAATGATATTATTATACTTGAATAGACTAAGATTATACTATTGTATAGTAACATTTTAGAATGCTAATTACCTATCCTGCATGTTGGCCATAATAAACCGTACATCTACTTAACACCTACTTGTTTTTGTTATACAGTGGTGTGAAAAAGTGTTTGCCCCCTTCCTCATTTCCTGTTCCTTTGCATGTTTGTCACACTTAAGTGTTTCGGAACATCAAACCAATTTAAACAATAGTCAAGGACAACACAAGTAAACACAAAATGCAATTTGTAAATGAAGGTGTTTATTATTAAAGGTGAAAAAAAATCCAAACCATCATTGCCCTGTGTGAAAAAGTGATTGCCCCCCTTGTTAAAACATACTATAACTGTGGTTGTCCACACCTGAGTTCAATTTCTCTAGCCACACCCAGGCCTGATTATTGCCACACCTGTTCACAATCAAGGCATCACTTAAATAGGAGCTGCTTGACACAGTAAGGTCCACCAGAAGATCCTTAAAAGCTACACATCATGCCGAGACCCAAAGAAATTCAGGAACAATTGAGAAAGAAAGTAATTGAGATCTATCAGTCTGGAAAGGGTTATAAAGCCATTTCCAAAGCTTTGGGAATCCAGCAAACCACAGTGAGAGCCATTATCCACAAATGGCGAAGACATGGAACAGTGGTGAACCTTCCCAGGAGTGGCCGCGGCCACCAAAATTACCCCAAGAGCGCAGCGACGACTCATCCAAGAGGTCACAAAAGACCCCACAACAACGTCCAAAGAACTGCAGGCCTCACTTGCCTCAGTTAAGGTCAGCGTTCATGCCTCCACCATCAGGAAAAGACTGGGCAAAAATGGCCTGCATGGCAGAGTTCCAAGGAGAAAACCACTGCTGAGCAAAAAGAACATCAAAGCTCGTCTCAATTTCTCCACAACACATCTTGATGATCCCCAAGACTTTTGGGACAACATTCTGTGGACCGATGAGACAAAAGTGGAACTCTTTGGAAGGTGTGTGTCCAAGTATATCTGGCGTAGAAGGAACACTGCATTTCATAAAAAGAACATTATACCAACAGTAAAATATGGTGGTGGTAGTGTGATGGTCTGGGGCTGTTTTGCTGCTTCAGGACCTGGAAGACTTGCTGTGATAAAAGGAACTATGAATTCTGCTGTTTACCAAGAGATCCTGAAGGAGAATGTCCGACCATCTGTTCGGTACTCAGCTGAAACGGACTTGGGTTCTGCAGCAGGAAAATGATCCTAAACACACCAGCAAGTCCACCAACCGAATGGCTGAAGAAAAACAAAATGAAGACTTTGGAGTGGCCTAGCCAAAGTCCTGACCTGAATCCTATTGAGATGTTGTGGTATGACCTAAAAAGGCCATTCATGCTCGAAAACCCTCTAATGTAACTGAATTAGGACAATTCTGCAAAGATGAGTGGGCCAAAATTCCTCCAGGACGCGGCAAAGCCTCATTGCACGTTATCGCAAACGCTTGGTTGCAGTTGTTGCGCTAAGGGTGGCCCAACCAGTTATTAGGTTTAGGGGCAATCACTTTTTCACACAGGGCCATGATGGTTTGGATTTTTTTTCACCTTTAATAATAAACACCTACATTTACAAATTGCATTTTGTGTTTACTTGTGTTGTCCTTGACTATTGTTTAAATTGGTTTGATGTTCCGAAACACTTAAGTGTGACAAACATGCAAAGGAACAGGAAATGAGGAAGGGGGCAAACACTTTTTCACACCACTGTACATGCATCCCGTATGGACCCTTGTACCATTCCACTTTACACAATTAATATTTTATATATATATATATATGATAAGGCTGAACTACAGCTTATGTAGTTAATACCCATTAAATGATGTTGTCATGTTAGTCTACATTTGTTGAGGCTTTTAATGGAATTCAGTCTCAAGAAAAGTATTTAGCCTTTAAATTAAAGCAGATTTCTATTCAATTTGTGGACGGTGTGCACAAATGTTTATAGGTGAAGAACATATTATTATACACGCAAATAATTCGTCTAAGCTATTATTTAACACCCTGGTGATGACATTTCACATCCTTACCAGTGAACCCTGATTAAGCATTCAGTTGTAGCATGTGTGGTGTAAACATTAGTAAGCCTATAAAACCGGGTTGTTGATTATTTTGTTTATTTATTTATTTATGTTTAGTTTCTCAGCTGCTTGAAACACTGCAGCACTGTAACACTGAGAGTCACTTCTCAGAGCTTTTTTTCCCACAACTATGTGCATTTTTCGTGTTGTTTATTCCTTAATTTCAGAAGAAAAAACTGTCTTGCCGTCCTCTGTTATTTATTTATACGTTTGTTTATTTGTTTTACTCGTTCCATGAAAGGCTTTCGTTTAAGGAAAAATTACACAGGGAAAAATAAAACTACAACTCCCGCCAACCCCAGAGGTCAAGCGGAAGTGAACTTTCACTATAAATCGATTTCCGCTTTGCTCAACGTTCCTTTCCTGTCTGCGGCCTTCGGCAAGATGGCGGTTCAAATTTCGAAGAAGAGAAAGGTTAGCGAGATTTTTACCCGATTAGCCGTCAAAGTGAGGGTTTATACCCCGCAATAACGGCTTTATATGATAGAAATTGTGTTTAATCACAACAATTTGCGTCAAGATAGTTTTTTTATTATTACTTTATAACCGGATTGTCTTGGATGCGACTCACTGGGGCAGTGATGTGAAACATGGCTGGAGCTGATGTCTCTAACCGGTCCCTGAACTCACTCCAGAAACTGGCGCTTATTTTATTCCTGCGTGACTTTATCATTTAGTTTTTCATTAATTAATTTTTAATGTTTTGGCTCTTAATTTTCTTGAGCTCTGTCATTTTTAGCTAGCTAGCTAAGCGGTAACGTATTTATCCCGGCTTCGTGCTTATGAACAGCAGTCAAATGTTTATTTAACGTTCTGCAGCAACTTAAGCAAAACTAACTAACGTTTCGTCTAGAAACTGTTCGTATGGACATTTATTTAACTCGTCGGTCGGTTTTATCCAGTTTTGTTCCACACCATATAGGACTGGAATAAAGTTGGTGTGAAGTTGGACGTTTAAGGGACCGTCTCTAAAGTTACATACATTTTGATACACGTCTCTAACTTCAATAGCATTGGAAGGGAATGCTAGTCACATCCAACTGGACAGTGTTCATCCAGGTGTCCAAAGTGTGTGTGTGTGGGGGGGCATCAACAATTTGTTGTGAAAAAATATATAAATAAACTCATGTATTTATTTATATTTCATATGTTCAAAATTTACAAGTATTTTGATAAACATAAATGGCGTTTCTCATTCCTGACACCTAGATGAACACTTTCCAGTTGCTTGTGTGACTGTAAGTCATTCCCTTCAAATGCTATTGAAGTTAGAATAATGTATAACAATGTCGTATGTAACATTATAGACGGTCCCTTAATTTCCGCATATCTGTGAATATCGAACGTCATACCAACTTTATTCCAGTCTATATGGGGGTTATTCTAATCTCAGTATGAAGCAGGAAGCCATTAGGGTTACGACTGTTAACCATGGCCATTTGAAGGCTTTATAACCGGGGACTCGGTAGGACTGGGAGTTTGACTAGTTGCCTGTTCAGCCCCAACAACACCACTTCTCTACCTAGCATAAGAATCGTACTTTCCTCAAGCTTTTGTGATCCTGATGTCGGACCAAATTAGAGCGGTTTTTACGTAACAAAAGTTTAAGTCTGATCAGATATATGGGATGCGTAATTCCACATGTTTAGGTAGCTTGTCTCACATTAGATGATATCTTTTTCTATTTTATGAACACGGTTCCTAACGTTTCGTGATTTCGTCCTTAGTTCGTCTCAGACGGCATCTTCAAAGCCGAGCTGAACGAGTTCCTGACCCGTGAGCTTGCAGAGGACGGGTACTCTGGCGTGGAGGTCCGGGTCACCCCGACGAGGACGGAGATCATCATTCTCGCCACCAGGTAAAGCCTCACTTGAGCTTTATATACTTAGCGTGGGGTTGTTTAGCAGCTTTGTTACAGTAGCAGGAAGAGTTTCTCATCCTGATGACGAAATAAGTTGGGGAAACTAGTCATGCACATGGGGTTTTTTTTTTTTTTTTTAAATGCTAATAATGATGCGTTTGTGTAGGACCCAGAATGTCCTGGGAGAGAAAGGCCGTCGCATTAGGGAACTGACTGCTGTCGTTCAGAAGAGGTTTGGGTTCCCAGAGGGCAGCGTGGAGGTAAGACCAGTTTTCCATGACGGTTTTTGTATGCGAGTTGCCGTGTCAGGTTGACGCTGTTCTACAAAAGGATACCGTTTCTAGAAAGTATTTTGCTGATCCTTGTTCTTCAGTGATGATACGATGACGAGTCGGAACGGGACGCTGGTTGTCTGTCTGGATTCTGAGTTAGCGGTCACGTTCTGTGCCCCTGATTCAGTTCCTCAGAGTGCTGCGTTCCTTTTGGTTGAAGACATCGAGGCATTTGTCTGAGAAGAGCTGGAGAAGGGATAAAAAAACAAGAGTCAGCATTGTTCAGGGCACATACTAAACTGCTGTCTCTGTTTTAGCTCTATGCTGAGAAGGTTGCCACCAGGGGTCTTTGTGCCATCGCTCAGGCAGAATCTCTGCGCTACAAGCTGCTCGGAGGTCTGGCTGTCCGCAGGCAAGTCATTATATATGCTAATATTTCAAGCCATACACACTCAGCGGTGGACAAATTACTCATTTGTACCCTCCCAGACACCCTAACCCTACACACACACTCACACATGTTCCTTTTAGAACCAGCTCATTTTCAAGATCAGCTTATTGAGTGGTATGTAGATGCAGTTTGGTATACCAAACATATCATGCTAAAACTTTGCACACGTAAAATTTTTCTACCCTGAAATTTCCATTCTACATGGTCCTCCAACGTTGCACCGGTTCTGTTAACATCCTTCAAACCCGTACTTGCTTGTTTTTGCACCTAAAGCCACCATCCTATTCCTTCAGCCCCTCCTATTGCTCCTATTGCTTTTAACGCGCCGCAACAGCACAGATTTTTTTTTTTCCCCCTTGCAAGTATTTTGCTGATCCTTGTTCTTCAGTGATGATACGATGACGAGTCGGAACGGGACGCTGGTTGTCTTTCTGGATTCTGAGTTAGCGGTCACGTTCTGTGCCCCTGATTCAGTTCCTCAGAGCGCCGTGTTCCTTTAGGTTGAAGACATCGAGGCATTTGTCTGAGAAGAGTTTTTTTTTTTAATTATTTTATTTATTTATTTATTTTTTTAATGATCAGCATTCTGATAGAAACGGTTGCTCTGTTAGCAGCATGGTGAACTGATTTGTCACTGTCTTCATCAGGGCCTGCTATGGTGTTCTGCGCTTCATCATGGAGAGCGGTGCCAAGGGCTGTGAGGTGGTAGTGTCTGGCAAGCTCAGGGGTCAGAGGGCCAAGTCCATGAAGTTTGTGGACGGTCTGATGATCCACAGCGGAGACCCCGTCAACTATTACGTGGACACCGCTGTCCGCCACGTCCTGCTCCGCCAAGGTGAGTGAGGGATGAGATGTGTAATAACAAGTGCTTTAAAAAAACAAAACAAAAGCACGCGTGTTGTCAGGTTCATATTCACTGTTTAAGGGTATGCAGTTGTATATTCAAATGTGACATTGATGTCCAACACTAAAGGATTAGTTGGGGAGGGGGCGGTTACACATTTTCCTCCTGCCTCAAATTCAACTGTGTTGGAGCTACTAGGCTAGTAAGTAATGGAGGGCTCTAACCAGCAGCACAGCTTAAATCTCACACTTGGTAAATGAAGCAATTGCGAATAGACTTGTAGTTTGAACAAATTTCTTATACTAGTCTAGTGAACATTCTCTTTTTGCGATTCCCCTTCTGTGATGATACGATGACGAGTCGGAACGGGATGCTGACTTTCTCTTTGGATTTTGGGTTAGCGGTCATGTTCTGTGCCCCTGACTTGAGTTCCTCAGAGCAGTGTGTTCCTTTCAGTTGAAGACATTGAGGCATTTGTCTGAGAAGGGCGTTTACAAGTATTGCTATGAAAGTACAAATGTACTGGTGTTTAATTCGGATTTAAAAAAAAATTAAAAATTGGCTTGCAATAGGCATCTCCCTGACCGGTCTTTGTTGGGAAAACCCACACGCAGAGGAAACGATGTATGATTTGGCTCTGTTTAAGATGTGTTTTTATCCGTGTGTCTAGGTGTGCTCGGTATCAAGGTTAAGATCATGCTTCCCTGGGACCCCAGTGGTAAGATCGGCCCCAAGAAGCCTCTGCCTGACCACGTCAGCATCGTGGAGCCCAAAGAAGAAATCCTTCCCACCACCCCTGTGTCTGAACAGAGGGGGGCCAAGCCTGAAGTCCCAGTCATGCCACAGGGAGCTCCTGTACCCACAGCATAAAGGGTAAGGGGAGGGGGGTGGGGTAGAGTGGATCCAGAGTTTAGTCATCGTTATTAAAAACATAAAGCAACGTGGTTTTGCGAAGGCGAACATTAATGCTACAACCTGGTTGCTAATTGCTTATTAGTGCTGTGTGAACCTAATAAATGTGGCCTCTAGCTGTAGATCCATGTTGACGGTAATTCTATACATTTATTTTATTACATTCGTAAACTGTCGGTGTTAAAACTGACGTGCCGTGAAAATATGCATTGCTCTAACGTTTGGAAGGTTTTAAGTGGCTGAATTTTAGAGAAGCACTATGTAGCTGGGATGTCTTCTGTTTCGGGTGGAGCTGTGTTCATATGCGTCTATGGTGTGTACTGCATGTGGCTGGATTGTGTGTGCAGTTTATTAACGACACTCAAGCGGCTTCATACAAGTTCTCACCCCCTTCAGTGATGATACGATGACGAGTCGGAATGGGATTGTACTTCGCTCGAAGGAGTCTGTCCCAGAGTCACGTTCTGTGCCTCTGAGCTTGGACCCTTTGAGCGGAGAGTCCCTTTTGCTTGAAGACATCGAGGCATTTGTCTGAGAAGGGTTATCCAGTGCTAATGTCTAATACCGGATAAAACACTAAAGCTGACCCAGAATGTACATTCATATTTTTCTTTTTCTCTCTTCTAGGTGTTCACCAGTGGAGGATGAGAATTTCTGTACAAAAATAAAAGGATAAATACACTTACGGCCTTTGTCTCCTTATTTGTCTTTATTAATTCACATTGTGACGTATAATGCTGACCCTCATTCTAAACCAAGCCTTTTTAGGTGTGGCAAAATGGTGCATTTTAGACAATGTTGACACGTTAAGTGTTTTTGATTACTCAGTGTCACTTCTGTTTGTTTTGTATAACATGATGTCTGTAAAAGTCATCTTATCAGATCACTGCTCTATATGCAGTCACATGAGTTTGGTGTATTTAACCATGAGCAGGTTTTCCCTTTAAATTCACACGCACTACACAATGTGACTAAGCTCCTGACCTGCTCATACAGTGTCCTCCACCCTCGTGAGATTTACACCGATGCTGTGTTCACCAACGCTGTTTAAGATCTCTTTCTGTGTGTAATCTATTAGAGCTCTATATAAATGTAAATTCACAGAATTAGTGGTTACTGTTACCAGTTATGTTATAGAGATCTTAGTTATAAGATTATTGTAAATATATAGATCATTTGACTCACCAGTTGAATTAAATGGGTTTAATCCAAACTTTCATAGCTTTAAAAAAAAAAGGTAGGCTTGTAACTCATGTCTATTTGGACATGTCCTGTTGGTGCATTATTGTGTAAATTTGATTAGAGTAATATTTTCAATCAGTCAGAAAATACATGCTGGTTGAGCTGGTGAGTGGAATGGGGTTTTAGTCAAATTAACAGGATCCCTGTCTGAAAAGTTCTAACAACTAGTGTAGGGTTTCCTAATTGGTGTTTTCTAAAACTAAATAGTGTCACGGTAAACTAATTTAATATATAAACTAATTTAATATACACTGCTCAGTCGTAACATTTAAAACCAATTGCCTAATAGTGTGCCTTTGTGCCACTGAAATAGCTCTGAACTGTTGAGGCGTGAACTCTGAGACTTCTGAAGCTGTGCTGTAGAGTCTGGCACCGAGGCATTGGTAGATCTTTTAACTCCTGCAATGTGCAAAGTGCGGCCTCCGTGGGTTGGTCTCGTTTGATCGAAGTGAAATCGGGGGAATTTGGAGGCCAAGTCAACACCTTGAGCCCGGTCATGTTCCTCAAACAATTCCTGAGCAATTTTTGCAGTTTGGCAGAGCGTATTATCCTGAAAGATACCACTGATATTAGGGAATACTGTTGCCATGAAGGGGTTTAGGGTCTGTTTAGGTGTCAAATTAACCCAAGGTTTCCCAGCAGAACACTGCCCAGAGCTTCACACTGCCTCTGCTGGCTTGCCTTTTTCCTGTAGTGCATCCTGGTGCCATGAAGTGAAGGAAAACATGATTGATCAGACCAGGCCACCTTCTTCCACTGCCCCATGGTCCAGGACGCAGCTCCATACTCAGCAAGCTGAGTGATGCGCTGTGTGTAAATAATAATAATAAAAATAATAGATGTATTATATTTCTGAAAACTACCCAGACATTTATTATCCTTTTCCTTTAGTGTGAGTGTTTAAACTCTCAGAGGGGTACTTGGGCAAACACCAGCAAGTTGCGTGTGAAGAGTCATCTCGAAGTGGACAGACACGCCCTCTTTTCAGTATCGCATAAACCACGCCCACTCGTAGCCTACTTGCGGCTGAAGTGTAGCAGGTGAGACCGAGGCGCTGGGATCTTACCGAGATGAGTCTCCCTGACATCAAACCATCACGGAAACTGGCCGGCGAGCCTCTAAAGCAGGTAACGGGTCTAGCAGGAGCTCTGTCGAGGGACATGAATCACGCGCCGCGTTTGGAAATCGAGTGTACGGTCTTTGCGGCTGAAGCTAAACTCTCGGGCAGTGTAACGTTTTCCTAACGCGCGCGCTCTTCTGCATTTCCCTGAGATCTCCCTGAGAACCTCAGTTTACTGGCTGATGCACTGGAAGTGTTCACGCGGCGTTTATACCGCGTTGACACGTGATCACGTGTGATGAGATTCGGAGACGTTGACCTGTTGTGCAGGTGTGATCATGCTTCTCATCAACTTCATCCTGGCGCCTCGGGAGTGATCAACAACAATGGACGCCTTCTGTCCGAAATCTAACTGATCCTCTACAGACAAAGTCGCGTGCTAGTTTGGTGTTAAAAAAAAATCGAATTATATCAATATCAACAACAACAGTAATAATAATAATAACAGTAATAACAATAATAATAATAATCATAATAATAACAGCAACAACAACAACAACAATAATAATAATAATAACAATAATAATAATAATAACAGTAATAACAATAATAATAATAATAATCATAATAATAACAGTAATAACAACAACAATAATAATAATAATAATAACAATAATAATAATAACAGTAATAACAACAATAATAATAATAATCATAATAATAACCATAATAATAATAATAACAACAATAATAATAATAATAACAGTAATAACAATAATGATAATAATAATAACAGTAATAATCATAATAATAACAGTAATAACAATAATAATAACCATAATAATAATAATAATAATAACAACCGTAGTAGTAATAATAATAATAATAATAATAATAATAATAATAATAATAACAGTAATAATAATTATTATTGTAATAATAATAATAACAATAATAATAACAACAGTAATAATAATAATAATAACAATAATAATAACAACAGTAATAATAATAATAATAACAATAATAATAACCGTAATAATAATAATAATAATAACACTAATAACAATAGCATTAGTAGTATAGTAGTAGAAGTGATAATAATAATAATAATAATAATAGTAGGAGTAAAGTAGTAGTAATAATAATAATAATAACAATAATAATAATAACAGTAATAACAACAATAATAATAATAATCATAATAATAACCATAATAATAATAATAACAACAATAATAATAATAATAACAGTAATAACAATAATGATAATAATAATAACAGTAATAATCATAATAATAACAGTAATAACAATAATAATAACCATAATAATAATAATAATAATAACAACCGTAGTAGTAATAATAATAATAATAATAATAATAATAATAATAATAATAATAACAGTAATAATAATTATTATTGTAATAATAATAATAACAATAATAATAACAACAGTAATAATAATAATAATAACAATAATAATAACAACAGTAATAATAATAATAATAACACTAATAACAATAGCATTAGTAGTATAGTAGTAGAAGTGATAATAATAATAATAATAATAATAGTAGGAGTAAAGTAGTAGTAATAATAATAATAATCGTAATAGTAGTATAGTAGTAGTAGTAATAATATTTTTTTTTAAAATAATAATAATAATAGTAGTATATTAGTTGTAGTAATAAAAATAATAGTAGTAATAATAATAATAATAATAGTAATAAAAATAATAAAAGTAGTAGTGGTAATAAAAATAATAGTAGTAGTAGTAATAAAAATAGTAGTAGTAGTAGTAATAATAATAATAATAATAATAATAATAATAATAATAATAATAATAGTAGTAGTACAGTAGTAGTAATAATAATATTAATAGTTGTAATAATAATAATAATAATAATAATAATTGTAGTAGTTGGAGTAGTAATAATAATATTCTATTCAATTCAATTCAGTTTTATTTGTATAGCACTTTTTACAACGGACATTGTCTCAAAGCAGCTTTACAGAAACATAGAAACACAGGATACAGATTTTAATTGTGTGAATTTATCCCTATCGAGTGAGCCGGTGGCGACGGTGGTGAGGAAAAACTGCCAAAGATGTTAAGAGGAATAAACCTTGAGAGGAACCAGACTCAGAAGGGAACCCGTCCTCATCTGGGTAACAACAGATAGTGTGAAAAAAAAAGTTCAAGCAAAAGTTCAGGGAAGTTCATTATGGTTTTAACATGCAGTCTGTTTGTTGAACTAGTCCACTGTTCACTAAAAGAGACCTGAGTGCAAAACTGCATGTGGTAATAGCAGTTCAAGCGGTTCCATCCTAAGCAATCTCCAGGCTGTAGCCTCCATCAGGATGGATCAGGCAGGTCCAGAGAGCAGACAGGGTCAGGATCACTGACATCTCCATAAAATCATGTGTGGCTCGACAGAAGGAGGGCAGGAGAGGGAGGGAGAGATTGTTAGGTATGCTTACTATCCCGTGATGGATAAGACTGTGTACATTGCGTAAAAAAAAGTCTACTCAGGGTAAGCTTGAGTAAAAAAATATGTTTTCAGCCTAGACTTAAACACTGAGACTGTGTCTGAGTCCCGATCATTAATTGGAAGGCTGTTCCATAACAGTGGGGCTCTATAAGAGAAAGCTCTTCCCCCTGCTGTAGCCTTCACTATTCGAGGTACCAACAAATAGCCTGCACCTTTTGATCTAAGGAGGCGTGGCAGATCATAGAAAACCAAAAGGTAGCTTAGATACTGTGGTGCGAGACCATGTAGTGCTTTATAGGTTAATAACAGTATTTTATAATTAATGCGTGATTTCACTGGGAGCCAATGCAGTGTGGATAAGATCGGGGTGATGTGCTCGTATCTTCTGGTTCTAGTAAGGACTCTGCATTCTGGACTAACTGGAGCTTGTTTATGTTCCTACTGGAACATCCAGACAGTAAGACATTACAGTAATCTAATCTAGAGGTGACGAATGCATGAACCAATATTTCTGCAATATGTAGTGACTTTATATTTCTTATCTTAGAAATATTTCTGAGATGAACGAAGGCCATCCTAGTAATATTATCTACATGAAAGACTGGGGTCAATAATCACTCCAAGGTCTTTTACTGCTGCGCATGATAAAACAGAAAGGCCATCCAGAATTACTGTGTAATCAGAAAGCTACATGTGGTCTTCTCTCTTGTCTTGTCAGAATTAAGTAAAAGGGCATTAATAAGAATCCACTGTCTAATGTCCATTACTGAAACATACAGCTGTGTATCATCAGCATAACAGTGGAAGCTAATTCCATGCTTACCAATAATTTGACCCAGAGGTAGCATATATAAAGTAAAAGGCAGTGGGCCTAAATAATAATAATAATAATAATAATAATAATAATAATAATAATAATAATAATAACAATAATAATAATCATCACTAAGGATAGTTATCAGTAAAGGTTAATAACGTGATTAAAACTGTTTAAAAAATCTAATGTTGCTTGGTGTTATTTAAACAAGTCAAATGGTACATACATTTTTTACCATGTTTTCAAGAAAATTCTACTCTGTTGGAATTCAGGCAAGCTGGACCTTTTAGGCCTGGTAAAGGAATATTGGCTCTAGCTTCCAAATCCTTGTACCTTGTAATATCGTATTGCGTTTTGTGTACATTAAATGAGATATTCGGAAAAGAAAAAGAGTGAAAAAAACAAAACTCGTCACATCCACCAACAGCAGAATCTTATTGGACGATGTTGATAAGTTATGCGCCTGGATGATGTAACTAATTATAAAACTGGATCATCACTCGTTGACCAGACTCGGAGGTTGTCTTTTGTCCAAGCAGAACATAATACTGACTCTCACTTCGTAAAGGATGAAGAATGTAGAATGCATAGGGCCAAATGTGTGTGGAATCTGGTCAAGGGTGCACGTGGCGTCTCAACCTTTTATGGAAATGTATTTTTTAAATTATTTTGAACCACCTAAAAGGCACCAAGAACTCTGTCGGTGGAAGAGTGGGTTAAAATAAACAGGCGGTAACGTGACGATCGGCGCTGTTACTAAGGCGTGTAACCAAGTATTAGGAAAGAAATGAGACGTAGCTATTTTAGTGATTCACCTGCTGTTCCAAACAATTCCACGAGTTGTGAAAGAAATCATTGAAGAAGTCATACAGATTTTGTCTTTTGTCAGATTCTGCAGCCTACAGTACAGTTGTCAACAAGTAAACAAACCAATTAACTCTGTACCGTACACCACTACTATTGGTGGACGTGACTGTTTTTTTGTCCGCAGAGCTTATAATCAGACGTCGTGCAAAAACGTTTTGTAGCGCTCTCATGATATTCCCAGCTTTGTACTCCAAATCGTTCTGGTAGTTTACAGGTCAAGACATGTGACAACAAAAATTTTATTGTGTCTCCATGAAATCCATGAAGTGGAACTACATAGTAATTTTAGTCATATTGAGTCATTTCTTTCAAAATGTCAGAGAAATGTTGATAGGCTATTTCTTATTGTTCAGCTATTCATTAGCTAGCTGACGTCAAACGTAGACCCACCACTGCACATGTTCTCCCCGTGCTGCGGAGGTTTCCTCCGGGTACTCCGCTTTCCTCCCCCAGTCCAAAGACATGCATGGTAGGCTGATTGGCGTGACCAAAGTGTCCGTAGTGTATGAATAGGTGTGTGAACGTGTGTGTGTGATTGTCCAGGGTATACCCCGCTCTCTACCCCATGCTCCCTGGAATTGGCTTCCCGTTCCCCATGACCCTGAAGGATAAGCGGTATAGAAGATGGATGGATGTCAAACGCAGATCATTTATGAGTGCCATTTGTACAGACAAATTTAAGCCACTGGGATTTAAAATTTTATGATCTTTTCTTTATTTATTAAAGGTCGTTTTTTTACGATTATCGAAACAGTTAAGTTCTCACTGCATTCTGAGCGTCTGCTTACGATTCAAATTCCAGTTATTTAGTGTTAGAGTTAGTGTTTAATACGCTCGGTTGACACAAACAAAACTCGAGAATGTAATTACTACTTGGCCAATAAAAGTATAGAAAATAATCTGAACCCCAGTGTTTCTACTCACAAGATTTACTCAGTCTGTCAGAGCGCCATCCAGGCTTTAATTTTGAAGCTTTCGTTCAAAGCGACATAAAAATGAGTCGGAATCCTATCCGAGCACAGAGCTGAAGGGCTAAGTGTGAGTTTAAATCTAAGGAAAGGACTCTTTAGCAATGGTTGAAGGTCTTACCAAAGAGTCCAACAGGGTCTATTAGGCATTCCTAGGATTTAAACCTTAATCATTGTGTGATCTCTTTTCCTCTGCCAACTTTTAATGTGACTAAGCACTCTGGGCAGCCCTTTCAAGCCATGTTTTCTCTGTCCTCTGTAGTGCTCCGTCGTGCAGCTGAATGTCGGCGGTCAGGTCTACACCACCACTCTGGTGACCCTGCGCAGAATCCCCAACTCAAAGCTGGCTGAGATGTTCAGCGTGCCTTCCAAACTCATAAAGGACGCAGAGGGGCGCTGTTTTGTAGACCGTGATGGGACGCACTTCAGGGCGATTCTTGAGTACCTCCGTTCAGAGGAGGTTCCAACTAAGAATTTGCAGGAGGTTCACAAGGAGGCAGTGTATTATGGTATAAAACCCCTGGTGAAGCTCCTGGAGGAGACTCCGCAGTTTTTTGGTGAGAAGGTCGGAAGGCAGCAGTTTTTGTCCCATGTGCGCAACTACCACGAGAATCTGGAGGTCCTCATCAGGGTGGGCAGAGCAGAAGCCATGGCTTCGCGATACTCCATAATAATCATGTGTGTCCTAAAGACAGACAATGAGCTGGCGAGGTACAACGACGCTATGGTCAGTCTTGATTCAAGGAAGGAATCTATAGTGACTTTTGGCCCCTGGAATTCTCAAGCTACCGCGGAGGATCTTCTGGATTGCATAAAAATGGACATCGAGGCAAAAGGATATAAAGTGAGCATTAAACCACACAGCACAGAGAAAGCCTTTCTGTTTAAGAGCTATGATTTCTTCTATAAGCTGACTTTTACTTGGTGGTGACCTAGTAATTGTGGTTCTGGCCTGTTAAGTATGAGTAGAATGTATTTAAGTAGTGGTACACAGAGGTCAGGAATCTTAATCAAATCCACCTACAAACACTTCAGATAAGAACACTGAGTTATCTGTTAGTCTAAAAGACCCACCTATATTGCAGACATGTGTCATATAGGGCTTGTTCAGGATCTTTGTTGGCAGCTGTAGCCACCCTTGTTTAATATTTACTCTAGCTTGTACCAGCCCATTACATCATGTGACCATAATGTGCTCACAAAAATGTTCTTTTGCAGAGTTTCCAAGAAACCGAGACAGCACAGACCAAATATTTCTCTCGTAGCAGTGTGAAATTGTACAAAACGTTTGATATCTTCGAGATGTCCGTGAAGTAATTGGTAAAACACAACAGAGTTTTAGGGAAAGAATTCATTCAGGTGAGGTGTGATACAACCCGATATGATTTTATTATTTTCCTACAGATGTATGTTGTTTTATTCCAGTAAATACACCACAGCAATTTGCCAAGGATTGAAATTCAAACATGTTACCGAATGACACTTTGTGTTTTAAAAAAAAAAAAAAAAACATTTATATTTGCAAATGAAAGTCGCGGGAAATCCACATGACAAGTGAGTTCCTGTCGTTCTTCCAAAAATGTTCAATAAACTTCTCCTTACAGAAAACTTCGTTGCTAAATTAACAAAAACTCGACACAACACATTTTAAAATTCGTTTACTGTTAGGCCTCGATCATGTGGTGCGACTGCCAGACAAATCGCTGTGACTGAGCTGCTATAGAATGGATCATTTAATAGAAACAGCAGTAGTGTGTTCATATATATGTAAATGTAAATATAAACGCGCCATTTGAAATACAGGAAGTGGTGTCTGAGCTGCTGGTATAGAAAATGAATCCATGCAGTCGGTTTGGAGAATTCGTCAGCGTTATGGTATAATGTGTATAATGTGTAGTGGAAGTGAATGTGTGTGAATGATCACGTAACGTTCTTATATATTTATTTACTATTGGTATATGCTAAAGGTATATTTACACCTCGTATTCAAAAATGATAAGCAGCACTGGATATTAGTTTATTACAGCTCAAATTGAAAAATAAAAAGATGTAATTATTGTGTACTTTATCATTGACATTTTATACTGGATCAGAATTAACTCGTTTCAGATTGGAGCTTTAGCATATATTTTTCTGTACATTTTTTCTACATTTCAACCTGTGTATGGACAAAGTTAACATTTTTAAGTCTTTTTTTTCAACCTATTGTTTATAATGTTTAACACTATTTATCTGTAACCACTCACATAGATTGAATACATCAGCTAGGTTATTGGTTATTTTTCTTTCAAGTCTTTACAAGAACTAAGCAGGTATACAGTAACGTGATGTGTTCGAGTGGCTCATCAGTAAGAGCCGACTCTTCCGTCTCACAAGATGTTGGGATGCTCAGATGATTTCCGTGGAAGCGTTATTAGTACATTACACTCCCAGAGTAATGATATGGCATGAGTCGGCTCTTGGTGTTTACCTAAAAGGGCTGACATGTTCGTGAATAAAACATAATTTACAGTCCCCTCTAAAAGTATCGGAACAGCAAGGCCTTATCCTATTGTTCTTGCTGTACACTGAAGACGAATATGATGTATATGAGACGATAGATCAGAATTTCAGCTTTCAATCCCCCGTATTTATATCTAGATGTGTTCAACAACTTCGAACATGGCACCTTTTTGTTTTAAACCATTGAGCAAAAATACTGAAACGTGACTGCTAGGTGTTTCGTGTTACCCATGTGCACCCTGTTAAACTGATTGTTTAAAGAATGAATAGCTCTGAATGTCTAATCTTGGTTTTAGCCTTCAGTTTCACCTGGAAAGGCTGTATTTGTTGTTAAAAGGATAAGCCAACGTGAAGATCAGAGAGCTGTCTATGGGAGAGAAGCAAGCCATCTTTCCAGCCTGAGTTAAAAAGCTTCACAGACAAAAGGGTTTGTAGATGTCGAAAAGCAATCAAACGCTATTGAAACAATAAAGTGAGACAATCTGCAGAAAGTCTGAATTATACACACACAAACATGCCGTTATATACTTTTCTGAAACCGTAAACGTATCTGTAGGCGGGGAATTGATCTCTTCTTTCTAAAAACAAACCAATCTCTTTGGCCTTAATTAATTGTTCATGTCTTTATAATATCTTCCATTTGGGGTGTGTGCGCTGTCAGTTGGATGTTTTTGAAAGGTTTTATCAGGACACAATTTTTACTCTGCCCCAAAATTCACCCTTATACCGTAACAATTTTCTGGCTTTAGTCCCAACCTGGTCTACTTCATCCTGGAGGTCTTATCTTTTACTTTGACACGCTTCAAACGATTTGGATTGGAAACACAGTTTCGGTGTATGTACGACTGCTAATTTATTGTTCTAACTCAGTACACAGGAAATACAGAAAACACAGAAGTCTTCTCGGTACACACATAGAATATAACTCGATCAGGAAGTGTTTCATGGTTTTAGATTATGTTTCTAAATATCGATTATTCGATATACTGATTATGCCTGTTAGCTAATATTGATTATTAGATTATGCTTTGTAGTAATAATTCTAAATGTTGGTTATACATATTGATTGTACTTTATTAACATATCCAAATGTTAGTTACACATATTGATGACACTTGATCAATATGTTCTATATGAAAAGAGGGAAAATCAATCAGAGGCATTACACAAGCATTAGGTATAGCCAGTACAATTAGTTGGAATGTCCTGAAAAAGAAAGAAACCAGTGCTGTACTGAACAACCAGACATGGAACAGGTCGGCCAAGGAAAACAACAGCAGCAGATGATGACAGAAACAATGTGAGAGCTGTGAGGAAAAACCTCAAAACAACAACGTACATGGCGTTCACTTGCGCTGACCGGATTTGAAGGTAGCATCAGTAATGTATTACAGTGATCATGTGGATTTGTTATGAATCATGGATATTTGTGTCTACAGTTTTTGTTATGGACAAAATCGTGATTTTGCTTCAAACTGTCACTTAAAAAAAAAGTAGATATTTTAAAAGAATGAATTTCAACAGTTATAATGTAAATACTTCTGCTTTCAGACACTTGACGGCGACAGTGAGAACAGAAGAAGAAGAAGAAGAGGAATGTTCTGAGGTGTCTGTCAGGGCGAGACTGGGGAGCAAGCAGGCTCTTAAGAGCTAAGAGTTGCCTTTGATTATGGTTGCCTAGCATATATGTTGACATCAGAATCAGGCACAAGCACTCCGGATTTGTACTAGAGCATTTAAGGCGTCACCAGTGACTGCATTACAGATTGAGACAGGAGAGATGCCTTTGCGTATCAGGAGGGTCAAGATCATGCTGGCGTATTGAATATATCTACAAGTGCATAGCAGGGTGCACCCCACAAAACCCATCATACACGACTGCCCACAGTTTTATAGAAATAACTTTAACAGTTTCAGATGGGTAGGAAATGCAAAGGCACAAGATGCAGGCCTCAGCCAGCTACAAGTAAGCCGATACCAACTGTACCACCCAGGAGAGCCGAAAAAACATCTGTAGATGCAAGTCTACAACAAATATTAAAAGGGAAATCTAAAATAGCACCACAGTGGATAATAGTTCAAAACTATATGTACCATTATCAAGATAAATGACTCATGTAAACAGAGGTTTCAAAACAGCCTGAGACAGGACGTACTAGTACTGCTTTTTTCATTCCTCTGTATGAAGTAGCAGTCAAAAAAAGAGCGCAACCGGTCACTTATCAGTGTACACTGTAGAACTATTAGGAGTCCTTTTGGCACTGTAGGGGTTGGAAAAAAAATCATCAAAACCAAAAGTGCAGTCTATCTGCACTATAAAATACAATATACAATCGGGGAAAACATCATCTGCTTCTCATACTCCATAGCAGGGGGTTGGATGTCTCCTTCTTTTGGGTTCCTGCACATGTAGGGGTGGAAGGAAATGAAATTGTGGATGTACTGGCAAAAAAGATCGATGAAGCATGAAACAGTTGATATACAAGTACCATTAAGTAGCGCAGAGATCAAAACTATTATAAAGGGACAAACGTATAAAATATGGCAGGAATACTGGGACGTAGCTGACATCGGACGACACCAATACAACATACAAAAACAACTAGGCATGAGTATGAGGCAGGGCAGGAACCCAAAGGAAGAGATGATAAGTACACATCTTAGAATAGGTCATGCTGGTTTAAATCTAACATTACACAGTATAGGAAACCACCCCACTGGACCTCTGCACCCGCTGCAATACACAAGAGACGATAAAACATGTTCTATTAGATTGCAAAAGTAAATATGAGGAAGAAAGAACTGAGCTAGAGATGCAAATTGGAAAGCAGAACATAACAGTAGAGAATTTGCTGGGAAAAACAACTGGCAAAGTTTCACTGTCCCCTAATAAATTATCTGAAATATACTGCCATAAGTGAGAGACTTTAGTAATTTGTTATGAATATCTGGTATTTATTTATTTATCTTTTAATTTATTTATTCATTTTCATATGATTCATACTCATGTGATTCATTTACATGTGATTCATTTACTGATTTGCTTCTCTTTATATTTCAAAAGGTCTTACCAGATTATTCCTTGCCACACTGTATGAGATAACCCCAGCAAAACTGCCTGAATTCTATAATATAATTTGTTCACCATGTTAGGTTTAAATCCTCTAAAAACAGATTCGCAATTGAATAACATTACTCTGTTCCAATTCACATCCTTCAAAGCATTGGCATGTTCTGTTTACCCTCACAATCCTCCAAACACACACACACACACACACACAAACCCAAAGTCTCCATAAGACAAATGAGACAGCAGTGTATCCCACAGTAACCAAAAGTTTTCCACAATATGAAAACAACTCGGAGAGTAAGCTGAACTTACCAACAAAATCACCAAAACAAAAAGTATTTATTTATTTATTATTAATAAATGAATTAATATTATTATTTCTTTTTTCAGGGGCGCATGGTGGCTTAGTGGTTAGCCTGTTCGCCTCACACGTCCGGGGTTCGATTCCCGCCGGGGCCATGTGTGTGTGGAGTTTGCATGTTCTCCCCCCGTGCTGCGGGGGTTTCTCCGGGTACTCCGGTTTCCTCCCCCAGTCCAAAGACATGCACGGTAGGTTGATTGGCAGCTTGGTAAATTGTCCGTAGTGTATGAATGGGTGTGTGTGATTGTGCCCTGCGATGGACTGGCACCCTGCCCAGGGTGTACCCTGCCTTGTGCCTGATGCTTCCTGGGATAGGCTCCAGGTTCCCCGTGACCCTGAAGCAGGAATAAGCGGTTGAAGATGGATGGATGGATGGATTTCTTTTTTCCCCAGCCAAGCTGCCGCCTGCAATCCAGTCCTCTAGGTGGCGGTAATACATCTTAACTCGGTTTGCCAACCGCCATGAAAACCAAAACAACAAGAAGAAGAAGCGCTACGGCGAGTAATATGGCACAAATGTTTTTCGCTTCGGCTCGCTGTTCATTGTGATAATGGCTGCTCATCTAAAAAAGCGGGTTTACGAGGAATTTTCCAAAGTTGTGCAGGTAAAACACCTGAGTGGGGGGAAATAAAGAAGCTGGAGCTTTGCAAACTGGAGTCTGTACTTAACGAACGCGACAGCTGTGTCACCGGAAGTGTAGCCGTGTGGCTAAGCTACCATGGGTGATTTAGCGTTTAGTCTATTCTCACTGGGTCGTTTTCTTCTGTGTCCGTCACAGATGTTCTTTATATATATATATATATATATAAAAAACTATAACTCCATACACAAGACATCTCTCCTGTTAGTATAGTTATAATATCAACTTATTTTCACTTCTATCTGTTATGGAATGGAAAGGGTCAAAAACTCCGAAACCTCGGCCTGATAAATAACATCAGCATGAATTTAATAATCATTTAAATATAAATATCTGCTTGGGAAGGTCAGGAGGGAGAAATAAATCTCTGTGGCTAGAGCATTTTAAGGGTGTAGTGGGAATATGCTGGAACGTTTTTGGGGGTATGTACAGGTGTGCTCAAAAGTTTACACACCCCTTGCAGAATCTGCAAAATGTGAAGTAAAAAAGAAATAAAGAAGATTGCGTTTTGTTTTGAGCAAGATTTTTGTTCGTTTTCTGGGGTAAACGCACTGATATTGGCATGCTTGGTAAATACGAGCAAAGAAGGCTGCGAAAGAAAAAAAAATTAAATAAAATGTCACAAAAATACTCTGCCGTCATGGATATCAAACAATTGCAGACAAAACACGGGTTTACGGGAAATAAAATAGGTGTGCGACAATTATCGGCACTTTTTTAGTCGATACTTTGTGCTACCTCCCTCTGCCAAGAGAACAACCCTGAGTCTTCTCCTATAATGCCTGATGAGGTTGGAGAATACATGTCGAGGGATCTGAGACTGTTCCTCCATACAGAATCTCTCCTGATCCTTCACATTCCGAGGTCCACGCTGTTAACGTATCGAGATGCATTCTTGAGAAGCAGTGAATGTTTACACCTTTTGTAATAGTCGTGTACGAGTCCCTCGATTGTCCTCAGTGTGAAAAGATGGATCTCAACATCATATAGACACTGTTGAGAAGGGGTTAATTTTCTAGAGATGCTGGAACAGCAAAGACAGTGCAGGACCTGGAGGATTTTTCTGAAGAACAGTGGGCAGTTTAACCGCTCAGGACAAACAAGGGACTCATGAAGAACTATTACAAAACATAAACACTGTCTCTGATTATCCAGGTAACACCACGCAGTATTGAGAATCAAGGGTGTGTAAACTTTTGAACTGGGTCATTTGTGTAAATTCGGTTACTGTTGTGTCTTGTGGACTAGATGTAAACATCTGTTATGTGGAACATCTTATTCAGGGCAGGATTAAATAAAACAAAATGCAATTTTTATGATCCCCCCTCCTGTTTTCTTGAAATTTTTTTAAAATTAAAATTTAGCAAATTCTGCAAGACGCATGTAAACTTATGACCTCGACTGTAATTGTACCTTAAGGACTGCTACTGTATCCTTATTTATTTATTTATGTTTTTTAAAGCTCTACTCTAAAAGCAAATCGCTTAAGCTTTAAATACTTTCCACTAGAATTCTGACACGTTTTCCTGTGTGCTGTGTTTGTATACATGATCTGTATTGTGTCTGTTTAAATCACATGCATTCAAGCTTTTGTGGTCCAGTTAACCTCCATTAAATATATCATCAGATCTTGGATTATGTCCGTACAGATACTCAGTATCAGATCAGTGCTTTATTCAACTGTGCATTTAAATAATAAAAATAATAATTACACCCCCCAGCAACAACCTCTCGAGGAGGTCCCGGCGAAGAAGCTTCGTCTAACCAAGCCTAGTAAATCTGCAGCCCTCCATATTGACCTGTGCAAAGCCACCAGCCCCACAGATGCCCTGCAGTATCTCCTAAACTTCGCTCGCAAGCCGGTGGAGGCAGAAAGCGTTGAAGGTGTAGTGCGCATTCTTCTGGAGCACTATTATAAGGTAAGAGTTTCATTTACGAGGGAGAATTTAAAGGGTTGAGGACAAAGTAAATTAGATTGTCTGATCAGACGTGTGTGATGTGTGTTTAATGTCTAATTTGTCAGTTGCTACATACTGGTGAGGACATTTCATCTTCTGCAGTGTGATCATTGTTAATATCTCACTTGGAATTTCTGAATACGTCGTTTAACAGGAGGTCGATAACTCGGTCAGACTGAAGATTGCCTCACTGCTCGGTCTGCTCTCCAAAACACCTGGTTTCTCCTCTGATTGCATCGTTGATGATGTCATTAGCACAATTAATCATGACAGTAAGTCATTTCAGTGATTTTTTTTCTTCCTAATTCCTGTGTGTGCCGCGCGCCTCCTGATGACACAAAGGAAATGATTTACTGCATCCGCAATTTGGAAACGTGATATTACTGTCATTGTTCATACAGAATACAATCAGACAGGCGACATACAGTCCCCTCCTAAACTATTGGAACGGCAAGTCATTCTCGAGTTCACCCCTGACCCGTGTTGTTTTTGGGTTTTTCTTCACAGCTCTCTCAATGTTTGTCATCAGCTGTTGTTGTTTTCAATGTCTGACCCATTCAGAGCCTGTTGCTCAGTACACCACTGGTTTCTACCTTTTTCAGGACATTCGAAATTGTTGCATTGGCTATGCCCAATGATTTCCCCTTTTTTCTCAGCTTCAGAATGGCTGGCTTTTCTCCCATAGACAGCTCTCTGATCTTCATGTTTATCCTTTTTAGCAGCAAATGCAGTCTTCACAGGTGAAACTGAAGGCTAAAACCAAGCGTAGATGTTCAGAACTATTAATTGTTTAAACAGTAAATCTAACAGGACACACCTGGGTAACATGAAGCACCTGTCAGTCACACGTTCCAATATTTTTGCTCGCCTACCAATTGGGTGGTCTGGTAGGAAATGTGCTGTGTTCTATGTTTAAAACGTCTTCATATAAATACCAGGAAATAAAAGCTGAAACTCTAAAGTCTTCACATATTCACCTTTTGATCTCAAACCCAAATGTTTTCAGTCTACAGCAAAAACAAATCAATTGGCCTTCCAATAGTTTCAGAGGGGACTGTATTAAAGTCCCTATGGAACCATGTTTGTATGAGTATTGCTGATATATATTTATTTATATATAATATATATATATATAAAATAATATATATATATATATATATATATATATATATATATATATATATATATAAATATATATATATAAATATTTTATATTATATAATATTATATTATATTATATATATTATTATCATTTATTGGAAAACATTTATCCTGTACTTGTCCAATTTGCATCCAATCAAAAGTTCTCTAGAAGGCATTTTCGCCTCTTCCCCAAGACAAACTGTATGTATTGCTGTACAGTAGCAGCGAGTTTAAAATAAAAGTAAATAACAAACAAACAAACAAGAATTTCCTCCCAGATCAGTAAAGTTGAGCTTATCTTAACTTGGTTGTTTGTTTAGTTATAATTGTGAAGCTTCCTGGATTCTCATTCCAAACTAAATAGTGTGTTCAGAATATAAAATGTGTTTATATATATATATAAAAATGTGTTTGTGCTTGTGTGTGTCTGGTTGCGTGTGCTCATTTCCCCTCCAGAACCTTGGTCTCATTAATCATGTACAGCTGTTGCGGGCAGCACTAACAGTGCTAACTGCAATAACCATGCTCCGTGACTCTCAGTTTAATATACAGCTTATGTGTGTGTATGAAACAGTGAGTAAGCATTTGGACAGGACATGGCATGTCGGTGTGAGTGTATGAGAGACTTTATGCTCTTCACTACATAGAGAAATCTCATAACAAGCTTTATATAAACTTGTGGCCTCCCATTAAACCACTTTTGAGTTTAGGTTCGGTGTGAAGTGTGGCGTTTCTTGCATGCAGTTGGCTGTAGTCCTTACCGTTGACACCTTACCATTGACTTGCTGTTTCAAAAAGGAAATGCATCAACATCCGGATTCAAATCACAACATTCAAGCCATTTTATAGCACGTTAAAACATAAGCCCACAAAAAAAGTGAGTAGATGTTTTCGGGCCACAACGAGCCAACAGAACTCCTTCGATGTGCGTTAGTGTGGATTCTGAAAAAAAGTCTCAGAAAAGATGATCACCGATCTTCCAAAGGATTCTGCCACTGCTGGGCCCTTGAGCAAGGCCCTTAACCTTTAACTGTTCAGTTGTATAAATGAGAGAAATGTAAGTCACTCTGGATAAGGGTCATAAACGTAAAAACAATTTTTGGAATGAGATTCTTTTCCTGTAAGACCAGCTAATCAGTGAAGACAATTAAGTCCTCTCTTAATGCACTTGTCCAAGCCTCGTTGTGCATTTGGAAATGTCTTTGCTTTAGATGGGGCTCATCTCCGATTATTGTTTCAAATACTGACCGTAGTCTTGAAAGAAAGCTGCAAAACAATGGACTGTAGGCCACATCTTGAGTCAGGATTAGATTTCTGAAGTATATGGAATTTCAGCTGCTTGTGACAGTATTTCATGGATATTGCTCCAAATCTTGACTTCCCGTTTTGCTTTTAGAGTCGAACCAGGTGCTGGCACAGCTGCTTGACACTCTGCTGGTCATTGGTACACAGCTGTCAGACAACGTGGCAGTCACTCAGAGACTCTTCGAAGTGGCATGCAAGGTAACATTTTTTCTATTATTTTTAATACAACACGGACAAGTGTGCCAATTCCATTTAGACTGTAGTAAGTATTTATTTATTTAGAAAATACCCATCATCTAATTTTGTCAACTCTCCCATCTATAAAGACCCGGTTGTATAATCTATGCCTCTCCTTTAACAGCACCTTCAAAGCACTTATTTTGGGGTACGCAATAAGTGTCTTCAGCTCCTTGGCTGCTTGGGTTCTGTCGATAAACCTCTGAATAAAGAGAATGAGACAGTACCAGGCACTTCCACCACACCCCTAAGGGACGTGCAGAGTCTCATCAGCGATTACTTCAATGACCAGGACCCCCGGGTTCGCACAGCAGCCATTAAAGCTATGGTGAGCCTCATTAGCGTTGCGTTAGCGCCTCTGCTTTGTGGCCTTACATGTACGATGGCAATAAATTAAAGCGATCTGAAGCTTTGGAAACTGCTGATAGTATTTGAATATGAATTTCGTATTCGTTCCACTCAAATAGCTTGTTTTCTACAGTGATAACCAATCTAGGCTTATGCTGCGTTCAAAATGATTCTAATTTCTACAAAGTTGGTGGGGGAGGAGAGTATAACAAGCTAATATGTTTGAATGTTGATTGATCTAAAACAAATGCTAGTGTACACAGCGTAAATCCTTTCAAAGTAAAGAAGTGCTACTTTGTTAAGCTTTTGTCGATGATGTGTACATGAGGTCATGTACTGAACTCAGGGTTGAGGAGATCTTTAGCAGGATTTATAAGTTGAGGGGTGATTTCTTGAGGTCGTAATCTCCAAGTTACAAGTTTCAGTATCGTTCTAGCCAGTTATTCTACGCTACCTTTATCGTACTGCCAGTCATCAGCAGCTAATACCCAAAGATACCAGCTTAATATGAATTTATCTACTTTAGTAGAACATGAAAACCTTTAGATGCATGTAAATTATTTTTGAATGTGATGCGCATATAATTAAAATATACAGGTGCATCTCAAAAAATTAGAATAGCGTGGAAAGGTTCCGTTTATTCCGTAATTGAATTAAAAAAGTGGAACTTTCATATATTCTAGATTCATTAGACATAAAGTGAAATATTTCAAACCTTTTTTTTGTTTTCATCTTGATGATTACGGCTTGCAGCTCATGGAAATCAAAACTCCAGTATCTCAAAATATTAGAATAAAGAATTTATAATACAGAAACATTGAGTGTCGCATTCATAGTGTCAAGCCTCTCCTGAACCAGAGACAATGTCTGAAGCGTCTTATCTGGGCTAAGGAGAAAAAGAACTGGACGGTTGCTCAGTGGTCCAAATTCGTCTTTTCAGATGAAAGTAAATTTTGTGTCACATTTGGAAATCGAGGTCCCAGAGTCTGGAGGAAGAGTGGAGAGGAACAGAATCCAAGTAGCTTGAAGTCCAGTGTGAAGTTTCCACAGTCAGTGATGATTTGGGTTGCCATGTCATCTGCTGGTGTTGCTCCACTTTGTTTTCTCAAGTCGAGAGTCGATGCAGCGTCTACCAGGAGAATTTAGAGAACTTCATGCTTCCATCTGCTGAAGAGCTTTATGGAGATGCTGATTTCCTTCAACAGCAGGACGTGGCACCTGCCCACAGTGCCAAAACTACTAGTAACTGGTTTCCTGAGCATGGTGTTACTGTGCTTGATTGGCCAGACAACTCTCCTGACCTGAACCCCATAGAGGATCTATGAGAGACATCAGACCCAACAATACAGACGAGCTGAAGGCCGCTATCAAAGCAACCTGGGCTTCCAGAACACCTCAGCAGTGCCCCAGGCAGATCGCCTCCATGTCACGCCGCACTGATGCAGTAATTCATGCTAAAGGAGCTCCGACTGAGTAAATGAACATACTTCTTTAGAAGGTTGACATTTCTGTACTATAAATTATTTATTCAAATATTTGGAGATACTGGAGTTTTGATTTCCATGAGCTGTAAGCCGTAATCATCAAGATTAAAACAAACAAAGGCTTGAAATATTTCACTTTGTGTACTGAATCTAGAATATATGAAAGTTCCACTTTTTGAAATAAATTATGGAAAAAAGCTGAACTTTTCCACAATGTTCTAATTTTTTGAGATGCACCTGTACAAAATTCATGTCCGGATGCGTTGGTCAGCTTCCAAGCACCGAGTGAAGACTCTGTTTAGTGTGTCGTATTTGACTGAGTTCCTGTTATCTTGTGTCCTCAGCTGCAGCTGCACGAAAGAGGAATGAAACTCCAGCAGACGATATACAACCAGGTAAAAAGTTTATTAATATATACAGGTTTATTATTATGTATGCTGTTTCTGAAATGATTTATCTTTTTTTTTTTTCTTCCACGCAGGCCTGCAAGCTCTTGAGCGATGACTATGAGCAAGTGCGCTCAGCCGCTGTGCAGATGGTGTGGGTGCTAAGCCAGCTTTACCCTGAGAGGTGGACTGATCTATTCCTTTAACACCGTGACACTTTTTTATTACAATTTTTTTTAGTTTAGAGCTTTATTAATCCCCATGGGGCAATTACTTCTAAGTAGTCTGTCATGGTGCTTCACATATCTAGACAACACGTAATACACAACCATACAAATACTCAAAATACATCAAATATATAGAGGATAAAATAAATAAATAACAAGAATTCATTATATATTTGTTACATTAACGAATTGCTTCAGGAACAAACGTGAACATCCACTCAAAATAAAAGCGGAAAGGGTGTGTGCTATCTCCCGCTAATTTACGCGCCATCCACAACACTCGTCGTTCATAATAAGTTGTAAGACTACGTAAAGGAACACCCGTAATTTTTGACATGTTTACAATACGTTGCAGGCGATTTTTGTTCTTCATAGACGATGAAGAAAACCAACACAGAATACTTTCAACGAGTGAATTATAAAAAGACCTAAACATGGGTCGCTGTACATTTAAGAGTTACGCTTCCTCAATACAAACAATATTTGGTGTGATTGATTTATTTGTTCATTTATTTATTTAAATAATGGCATCAGTATTTTTTTTGGATCAAACTTCATCATGTTATCAAAAATTGTCCCTAAATACTTATATTCCTCTTCTACATTCACCTGTGTACCATTAATAGTCACAGGTTGAAGTGAAAGTGTTTTCGTACTAAAATTGCTAACTGATCTCTTTAGTCTTTGAGACATCCGAGTCTAGTTTCATACTGTTCCACCAAGAGATAAACTCGCACAGAGCTGGACCATGTTCCTGGTCTGAATGTGAAAGGAAGGAAAGAAGAACAGTATCATCCACATATTTTACCAGATAACCGTTACCTTGTCAACTCTGACAATCATCAGTGTATATTCTAAAAAAAAAAAAAAAAGACTGGAGAAAGTACACAGCCTCGGGGTGAACCTATAGTGTTTAACGTGTCCGATACAGCCCCGTTAATCCTATCCCTTTTGTTAAAAAGTTCATAACCCACGACACTAAACCATGATTAAAATTAAGCTAACTAATACATTTTTTTCCCCCTAAAATGACAGGTCGCAGAGTGTCAAACGCTGACGAGACAATCAAAAGCCCCGCAAACACCCCACTATTTCCCAGACGTCGATAAAGAGTGTGTAACAGAAACGGTTTTGCATCATCTACGCCTCTTCCAGAAGCCGATCTTAAGCTGAACCAGTAACTGTCAACGTGTGCTTTTTGACCTCTTTTTCAAAAGCCTTCATGACCAAAGAGGTCAACGATGGTCGATACGACGATAGTCATTTAAAAGAATCTCGTTTAATTATTTTTTGAGGTATTGGAGCAATAGGTTCCAGTAGTAATACTTTTCCACAGATCAGGTACAAACCCTAGATCTAAGCAAGCCTGAAACAGTAAATGGAGAACTCCATTAAACTGTTTAGCACAGAGATTCAGTGTTCTAGCACGTATCTCGATATGTTAAAAGGATCCCGATTTAAAAGTATTAGAAGAACTCAGAGTATCTTTAAAATCTGCCATTAAATATAACTCCTTAGATAAAATGAAATTAGTGTCATAGTTTTCCCATAGATTATGCCGATTCAGTACCAGTGCAGGCTCTGAGATTACCTCGCATAAACACGTCCTCAATCTTATTTTTAGAATTACTTTGAGCAATATCTACTGCCTTTTTAACTTCCCTTTTTATCCTCGTCATTAGTCCCCAAGAAAAATACTCTCTTCTACATATTCAATATACTCTTTAACTCCTTTGTGACCTAAGGTTTATTATTAGGATAAACTTTTTTGTAGGTGTAACTGAATGAACACAAAGTGATATAGTTAGACACAGTAGGCAGCTGTTCATTCAAACCAGAACATGTATTCAAAAACACGTATTGTGTGCAATCAAAACAAACCTTTAAAACCTTTAAAACATGATTCGTTGAGATTTCAAATATTTGTGTTTTGCGCAATTTTTATGCATGTATGGAAGAATGCAGTTTCTTTTTTTTTTTTTCCTTCCTCCCCGTCTTCATGCAGCATCGTCCCCATACCCTCATCCAACGAGGAGATCCGGCTGATCGATGATTCGTTCGGGAAGATCTGCCACATGGTCAGCGATGGCTCCTGGGTAGTGCGAGTGCAGGCTGCCAAGTTACTGGTGGGTTTTCATTTTTGATTGGCGGTTTAGCGAAGATCTTCCCGCGTGTATTGAAATATTATTTATTTTGTAACCTGTTTGTGTTCGCTTCTCCAGGGCTCCATGAAGCAAGTGAGCCCACACTTCCTGGAGCAGACGCTGGACAAGAAGCTGATGTCAGATCTCAGAGTATGGACACACTTACAGTGTTCTCATAGCGTCATTTCTTCCTGTGCTGATAATTACCTTCAAATAGGTCCAAATCCTACTCTCTGGTTTTAATGATATATTTATATCTCATTATATGTTGCACCTTGACTTGCAGCACTGTGTTGCAAGAATGATGTCGTGTGCGTTCTCCATGGTGCATACAGATTTATATATATATATATATATATATATATATATATATATATATAGTATCTCACAAAAGTGAGTACACCCCTCACATTTTTGTAAATATTTGATGATATCTTTTCATGTGACAACACTGAAGAAATGACACTTTGCTACAATGTAAAGTAGTGAGTGTACAGCTTGTGCAACAGTGTAAATTTGCTGTCCCCTCAAAATAACTCAACACACAGACATTAATTTTTAAACCGCTGGCAACAAAAGTGAGTACACCCCTAAGTGAAAATGTCCAAATTGGGCCCAATTAGCCATTCTCCCTCCCCGGTGTCATGTGACTTGTTAGTGTTACAAGGTCTCAGGTGTGAATGGGGAGCAGGTGGGTTAAATTTGGTGTCATCGCTCTCACAAGGTGGGGGGTCAGCCTGTCAGTGCTCAGACCATACGCTGCACACTGCATCAAATTGGTCTGCATGGCTGTCGTCCAGGAAGGAAGCCTCTTCTAAAGATGATGCACAAGAAAGACCATGTCCTGTGGTCTCATGAGACCAAGATAAACTTATTTGGTTCATGGTGTCAAGCGTGTTTGGCTGCAACCAGGTGAGGAGTACAAAGACAAGTGTGTCTTGCCTACAGTCAAGCATGGTGGTGGGAGTGTCATGGTCTGGGGCTGTATGAGTGCTACCGGCACTGGGGAGCTATAGTTCATTGAGGGAACCATGAATGCCAACATGTACTGTGACATATCCTTCGGAGACTGGGCCGCAGGGCAGTATTCCAGCATGATAACGACCCCAAACACACCTCCAAGACGACCACTGCCTTGCTAAAGAAGCTGAGGGTGAAGGTGATGGACTGGGCAAGCATGTCTCCAGACCTAAACCCTGTTGAGCATCTGTGGGACATCCTCAAATGGAGGAGCACAAGGTCTCTAATATCCACCAGCTCCGTGATGTCATCATGGAGGAGTGGAAGAGGACTCCAGTGGCAACCTGTGAAGCTCTGGTGAACTCCATGCCCAAGAGGGTTAAGGCAGTGCTGGAAAATAATGGTGGCCACACAAAATATTGACACTTTGGGCCCAGTTTGGACATTTTCACTTAGGGGTGTACTCACTTTTGTTGCCAGCGGTTTAGACATTAATGGCTGTGTGTTGAGTTATTTTGAGGGGACAGCAAATGTACACTGTTACACAAGCTGTACACTCACTACTTTACATTGTAGCAAAGTGTCATTTCTTCAGTGTTGTCACATGAAAAGATATCATCAAATATTTACAAAAACGTGAGGGGTGTACTCACTTTTGTGAGATACTGTATGTGTGTGTATATACATATATATATATTACATTTTTACGCGTGCCTCAGATTATATTCGCGTTATTGGTGTTCAACCAAATTGCTACAGAACGAATAAACATGCATACAAGAGTTTCTAAATGTTTCTTCAGCTTTCTGACTAAACATTCATTAGCTTATAAGCTTTTTTTTCTGGAGTAATTACCATAAATAAGCAAATGGGGGGACAAAAGAAAAGAAATAAACTAAGACGGTTTGTCTCCGTATATAGAGTGTAACTACAACAGAATGCGAGGCTATACATTTGGAACTAGCATTAATTATAACACAGCTGTAACGCAGTCCGTGTGATCAGAGCATTAGTAACAGTTGTAATATTGCCTTTTACGTGGAACAGACTTTATCTCAGGAGCGCCAAACAATGCTACAGCCTCCTCCAAAACGGGAAGTGGGGGTACTGAAACGTATTTCGAAGTGTCCGTGCTGCGTTCATTATTGGTCTTCTCTCATCTTCATGCTTTAGAAAAAGCGCACAGCACACGAGCGAGCCAAAGAGCTCTACACTTCCGGAGAGTTCTCCTCAGGCCGGAGATGGGCAGACGACGCTCCCAGAGAGAAATTGGACACGTCAGGGGTAAACCTGATCGACTCTGGAGCCTGTGGAGCTTTTGTGCATGGACTCGAGGATGAGATGTACGGTGGGTATTCTAGCCTTGAAGGGAGCTTTATTACATCACAAATGTGCGCCGTCAGAATACGTTTACACTGTTGTTGTTGTTGTTTCTCTTCTTTTCAGAAGTGCGAATTGCAGCCGTGGAGGCCTTGTGTTCCCTGGCTCTGTCCTCTCCCAGCTTTGCAGAGAAGTGCCTGGACTTCCTGGTGGACATGTTTAACGACGAAATCGAGGAAGTGAGACTGCAGTCCATCCACGTGTTGCGACAGATCTCCACCCACATCACGCTGCGTGAGGACCAGCTGGACACAGTGCTCGCTGTGCTCGAGGTAACACAAAGCCAGTACACACAATGTGTTTACACACAGCGAACATTCAGTACGTTTACACGGACAACAATATTCCGATATTAACATGATACTTTGATTAAGAAACTATCATACAAACAGCGATTTCTGATGACCTTAATCTGACTAAAGTCATACTGGAAGTAAACACAAATCGAATTAAGACATGTGGAGTATTCCTCTATTAGTCGCATTATCAAAGTGCAGTATAGACATGTACACACCTTAATTACACTATTAACGTCGTGTGGGAGTTTTCGCTTTTTGCGACAGGACACGTACACACACGGCAGTGCTCAACCGTTTAACGGCAAACGAGAGCACGATTACGTACAAAACCGTGTACTTCCCTACTAGGGATGTCACGATACCAAAAATCTAGTAGTTGGTACCGATACCACCAAAAGTACACGATACTCTATACCACGGTGTGGTATAAAAATAACATAAAAAATTATTTACATTAAAAACTCTACTGGAGAACATCCTCCTCTCGCTGATAGAGAAAGAGAGGGGGGGGGGGGTTAGTTATCATACACTGTCTGACAATGAGTGGAGGTGCACTCCTACACACGAACACACACACCTTATACTCTGAATGCAAGCATTAGTTTAAATTCACCGATATGGTGGCAGGACAGAAAGATTTATTAAAAGCATGAACATGTGAATTATTAGTGACATGAGGCTACATTTAGCTGACAGGACACGTGCTGAATGGCGATGCACAGTGGCCCATTCGGAGGTAGTTTATAACATCGCAATGTGTTAGCATCGTTAACAAATAACTGGCTATCGTTAACATTACATGGAGCATAACGTTAGCTGGTTTCACGGTCACAATTCCAGCTGCCTCAAACAAATATAATACAGGACCGGCTTTCAGTCGCTTCGCCAAATTCCAGGTGTTTCCTCACTTTGTTTGAAATGAACGATAGCATCGGGTGCACACCGAAAACCGATGCTAGCTTTCCTCTCTTTTCCTCTCAACGAGTCGGGGCGGTTGCTAAACTTGTTAAACTGATTTCTGTAGTTTTTCTCGTGTGCTTGTGGGCGTTGTTGTTGTGCCTCACCACTTGTGGACTGACTAAAACACTTGCGCGTATTTGCTGCCCCCATCAGGTCCGGAAGAATTGCAACCTTGGTGCCTCCATTAGAATCGGTTCCAACGCTAGTGCAAAAAAACAAGTACCGTCACGTTTTAAGACTGTAGGTACCGACTTGGTACCAAAGTATCGGTTCTTGTGACTTCCCTATTACCTACTATATAGTAGGAGAAATACATGTACTTCTGTATACTATATAGTAGGTAAGTACGTGGTTTTGGCCCATGGCTTCAAGCAGTCATCTGTTCACACACATCTTCTTCTTCTTCTATTCCACCTACACTAAGTAGCGTATTGGAGAGAAACTTCTCTTGCTGTTTCCATAGCGGTTAGGGTTTTTACGGGGACGGGTTGCTAGCCCGACGCCCAACCCTCCCTTTTGCATCCGGGCTTGGGACCGGAAATGGCCGACACTCACACACCCATTCATCTCCCTGTGCTGTGGGGGTTTCCTCCGGGTACTCTGGTTTCCTCCCCCAATCCAAAGACATGCATGGTAGGCTGATTGGCATGTCTAAATTGTCCGTAGTATGTATGTGTTTACACATATAGCATGACAAATAATTAACTGCACTTGAAGCATTCATAAAATTAAAAATGAAACACCCCATACTGTATACAGTACCATAACGATGACAAACTGTATGTCGATACGTGAAATTCTGGAGGGAACGTTAGACGGTGTAGCGTGGGGACGTAATCACGTGTGCTGTTAATCGATCTATGATCTATAACATGTCAAACGGGTACATGAAAGGAATATTCTAAACACAACTCATGTAAACACCTTAATGACAATATTATACGTCTTATTCAGAATAAGGTCTGAATAAGGTCCCCCACCCCCCAAAAAACAACAAAATAACCCAAAAATTAAAACATTTTAATTCCAGGTGGTAATGCAATATAACCTGAAACACATTTTGTGTGTGTGTGTGTGGGGGGTTCAATACTTCTGCAAAGCACTCCATATACAACATTATGTTAGCACCCTGAAGTTGATAATAGCACGTCTTATTACATGCTATTATCCCGAAGCTTTTTTACATTTATATTTTACATAAAATACGTGTCATTAATGTTTTGTGCACTAATGTTTATTTGCATGTACAATAAGGAGACTGATAAAGCAACACTAGATTTAACGCTATTTTGTGATAATCTTGTGAACTGTGTATTATAATTCCTATGATCATTAGATATGGATGACTTTTGGCTGATTTTCGAATTAAGGCACATTTTTATTGTTCTGCGTTCAGGATTCATCACGGGACATCCGAGAGGCCCTGCATGAGTTGCTGTGCTACACGAACGTCTCGACTAAAGAGTGTATCCAGCTGGCCCTGCTGGATCTGCTGAAGAACCTCGCCAAGTATCCGACCGACCGCAACTCGGTGTGGAAGTGAGCGCCCAAACTATACTTCTATGTTACTGTACTACTTTTTATATTCTGTGTTATGATCCTATTTCTATTTTACTCATTTTACAAACTGTGGTTTGTTTTTTTTTTTTTTTTTTAAAGGCTCCTTTTCCTCAATGCTTCATCTTTCTTCATTCTCTCCCGCAGATGTTTGAAGTTCCTCGGTACTCGTCACCCCACTCTGGTGTTGCCCATTGTCCCTGAGCTCCTGAGCACGCACCCGTATTTCGACACTCCAGAGCCGGACATGGACGATCCTGCGTGTATCCTGCCCGGTTCAGCTCCGCTTTCTTTGTGTAATCGCGTCATTGTTTTAAAAGGAAACAAACGTGCAGAACAGTGAGGTTGTAGAAGGAGTACATCTGTTGTTTTTTTGTTGTTGTTGTTTTTTCTTGGTACGCTATGTATTTGTTTCTCATTTCTGATTACATTCCAAAGCGTGTTTAATTATGGGTTGAAAACTAATCGACGCCTTTACATGGTGGTGATTTTTTTTTTTCCTGATGCGTATTTCATCAGACATTGCCGTTTTAGTGCTGGTGTTTAATGCGGCCAAGTCTTGTCCCACCATGCCAGCCCTGTTCTCAGACCACACGTTCCGGCACTACGCCTACCTGCGTGACAGCCTCTCACACCTGGTGCCTCAGCTCCGGGTGAGATTTTGACGTTTTTCAAATCATTACCATTAGGCATCATTATATTCCTATCATCGTGTCATGGTCTTTCTCTTTTGCGTGATCTCGCCTCCACTTTCAGCTTCCAGGCAGGAAGCAGATGGCGGCTCTGGGCTCGGAGTCATCAGGAATGGAGTCTTGCAGCCTGGAGTCGGCGCAGCAGTTCCTCCAGGATAGCCTGGCTCGAGTCAGCATCCTGCAGAACCTGGACTCACCCGGAGCTCAAGACCTGCTCGACTTTACCATCAGGTCTAAAAACACAGGGTTACACTCGGTGGCGATTTTTGACGAAGCTGACGTGTGCTGATGTTTATCCCGTCTCTTCCTCACACAGTGACCTGCAGAGGCTCGGGATGCTGCAGACCGAACTGGCTGGATCTGCAGATTTTTGCGCAACATACCTGCACTGTCAGCTTCTGCTTATGAAGGTGGGTTTCTCATGGAGCATGAACATCAGCGTTAGCCTAATACAGCCCTAAGCGCTCGAATTCTGTACCTGACAAAAAAAAAGGGACAGATTTTTTTGCTTTTAATTTCTTTTGCATTTTATTAAAAAAAAAAAAATTTTTACTTGCTCTAGTCACGCATTTATTCGTCAAATTTGGTGTTAAAAGCGCATACATACTCAGTATAAAGGGTGAAAAATATATCAACGTCAGCCGAAATAGTGAACCGAAGAGCTTGGGCATTTTCAGTGAATAATACAGATGCAAAAAAAAAAAAAAAAAGGCTCTATTTCGTTTTTACACAACAGGCTCTACAAGAGAAGCTGTGGAACATGGCTGTGCCTCTGTGTCTGAAACAGAATGCCATGGCATCCACTGCTGCACAGCAGGTATCTACACACACAACACACACACACCACGCGCATGAACTTCACCATCAGGCATAATTCTCCTTCTGAGACAATGTGATATGATGTGTTTGTTCCCTGTGAATAGAAAAATATGTGTGTGTGTGTGTGTGTGTGTGTGTGTGTGTGTGTGTGTGTGTGTGTGTGTGCATGTTAGATCCTAGAAGAGACATACAAGTTGGAATTCCTATACAGCGGACTGGAGACACGTCAGGTGGCAACTATCCATAACGTGCGACTGCAAGCCAAGGCACTGCAACTCGTTCTTACTGCCCGCACCAAACGAGGGTCAGCACCGCTCGCACACACACACACACACACACACACACACACACACACACACGCACACGCATGAACGTCACTATCAGGCAGGATTGCATAATTCTCCTTCTGAGACAACGTGATACGGGAACAGTCCCGTACGTGAAAGGTATATTTAAAGCAGCTGCAGTTCAGTTCAGTGCGATTCGATTCAATACAATTCAGTATTGTGCAAAACATTTGAATTTGAACCGGGGTAAAAAGGTTTTCTTTTTTTTCGAGCCCTTAGAGACCACCGTCTCATGACCGGAACCGAAAGGTCCGCACGTATTGGACTTGTTTACAGAATCCATTCATCTTCAGTAAATGCTTTGTCCTGGTCAGGGCCGCTGTGGTTTAAATGACATTTTGGGAATCAATTAAATTAATTAGAAAATATTGTGGGCAGGACTGGGATTTAAAAGAAATAAAATACGCAGTCCAACACATGAGGGGGTGAGGAAAACAAAAGAGAGATAAACACACTGCCCAGGAAGATTAATTTACTTCACCGATTCAAAGCCCCACGGACTCTTTTTAGATTACCATCAGCTCCTAACTCGCATCGTAAACAGTGTTGTGAATCGATGCAGCTGTATTGTCAATATTTTTAAAAAATCAAACTGACTAATCGACTGAAATTGTAGCATCATACGGACCCGCTTTTCCTTTTCAGGGTCGAGCCTATTCACGGACTGTGCGAGAAGTTCCTACAGGAAGTGGAGTCCTTTCAGAGGTACGATACGCGACGGTGATCTGAAGTGTCACAGCTGTGAGTCATTGTTCCTCCATTCTCAGCACTGAGTGGTGAGGTGGGGTGCTAACAGACTGTACGTGGCAACTATTCGTATACCTATCAAATCCACATACGTGATAACCGCAGATAAAATGGCCGACGAGCGCAGCGACGAGGTAGGTGAACAGGCGGGACTGGCCGTTCAGTGCATGTGACCGTGTTAACAGTAGTAATTATGAGTATGGAATTTGGTCAAATGGTGTAGATCCGTTTTCCGCAACAGCAGCCGTGACAGTAGTTCTGAATCCGTGGCAAACCCCATGTGTGTATTAATGCGCTCGTTATCGTTTCTATAGTAGCGTCTCATTCACAGGGACTGGTGTGGTGGATGCACCACGTAGTCTAATATAGTCTGTTATTTAACAAAGAAAAAGATGTAACCATTGATAAGGTGACGGTTTCTGTAAATAGACATTTATTTCCAATTCTATGGAAGGGGTCTCCAGTGTTGCAGCGCTTTGTAACAGTCAGTAAGTTTTCTGCTGTTGAGGGAATGTCTCTCTATGGCTGCTATAGCATAAGTGATGATAGGAACTAAGATAATTTCATGGATGGTGTACATCACCTTAGGTGATGCTTAACCGCACACCCTGTCCTTTTTATTTTTTTCCTTTTCGTTTCTTCTTTTGCCTGTGCAGGCTCTTCATGGCTGAGCTGCCCCACCTTCAGGACAGTTTTGTGGAGAAACTTCTAGATCTGATGCCCAGACTCGTAGCCTGCAAACCTCTGGATTTAGTGAAGATCCTCCAGACCACTCTGAGACAGAGCAGATTAACTCACCTCAAACTCCCGGAGCAGGTCTGTTCATTCACATCATAGTGTTTGTTTAGAAGAAGATTTGCCGCCGCAAATAATATTTCCTCGTTTTGGCCTCCCCAGATCCACAGAGCTTCGGCGACGATTATCGAGCCGACAGGAGAGTCAGACAACCCGCTGCGGTTTACCTCTGGCTTAGTGCTGGCGTTAGATATCGATGCCACTCTGGACCACGTGCAAGACCCACAAGCTACAGTTAAAGTGCAGGTCTGGGTTCTTTCGTCGCCGAGTTTTAGGGATCAGGAGGCAGAAATATTATTGTATTATTTCAAGTCCTGTAGTAAACATGTTCAAAGTCTTTTCTCCCTCTCTTCCTTCCTTCTACAGGTACTCTACCCAGATGGACAGTCACACATAATTCATCCTAAACCTGGAGATTTTAGGACACCGGGACCAGGAAGGACGCGGCTTATAACTCAGGTGTATCTGTCCCATTCAGCCTGGACAGGTGAGACTATGTACATGTTTGTTCATTTCTATAGCTTGAATACTTCCCTGGAATTTAATCATGATTTTGCCAGATACTCTGTTTTTTTTTTTTGTAGTGGGTTCTTATCTTAGACTGACGCACATTTTGTCTCACATTTGTCTAGATTTTTAAATATGATTTGTTTTGTTATTGTAACAGGGTTAAACTATGGTGGTGTAAACTCACTGGATTAGATTTTTTTTTCTAATATGGTTGACACCAGTCTTGCCAAATAAGGATGTCAAGAATGAAATTAGTTGATATTCTGATATGAATCAGAATTTGGCAACATGCTAATTAGTATTGAGTCACGTATGCGCCGCAGTCCGATTTCTGATTCCCCAGGCATATTCCGATTTTATTTATTGCATGTACAGTAAACACCTCATTCAGAAAATCCACTGAAAGCATATATAATATATACGTGCGCATGCTCGGTCCGCAAAGAATTGCGGGTAGCATCTTGAATCTCCCGGGAAACAACAGCGGGAAAGCAAAAGCACGTGCGTAAATCAGGCATACTTACAACAATCATGTATACAGGAATACTCCGATACCTGTACGCATATAAACGTCGTTTTCGGTATAGGGCAGCAACCCAAATCGAGACCTTAAACGGTCAGTGTCTAAAGATATTTCAAGTCAAGTTTAGTTTTCTCCAGGATTGAGGTCCAGTGATTTCTGCAGGCCAGTAAGTGTGTCCCAGTGTTCCATCATGCTCACTAAACAAGTCACACACAATGATTTGGCACTACGTGGTAGTGTCAGTGGTGTGTTCTGTTTAGTGTGAAGCACAAAAGACAACCAGAGAGTCTGGACAGCAACTGATCCACTTTTATAAGACGTTACATCATCCAGGAGCATGACCTATTGACACTGTATAATGAGCTGCAACCGATCGGTCAATACGACTCTTTTTTTTAAAAGCTTATATTGTTGCCTTGTGAAGCACTTTGTGGATGATTTTTTAGAAAAGTGATGTAGATAAAATATTGCCCGCCTGTTTACTTGCACATACTCCAATACTCATGACTAAACCTCATTTCCAATCAGACTTAATGTCATTTTAGGCAAATTGTAAAAATGAATACATGCATAGATTTATTTTTGTCTTTCAGGGTGTTAGTGGTGTGCTTTTCTGGAAGAAAGAGAGAAATATTTTTTCTGCGGCAAGATTATTAGTGCATACGAAATGAAATCCTAGCAGCCACACTGATATAAATAGAATTGCATCTAGGCCGGAGAACGTGGTTCTTGCCAGAATCGTTTGGAATGTGTGGGAGTCGAGCCATTTCTGTAGTACACAGAGAGAGTAGTGAAATATTTGTAACGAAAAAGCCTTTTAGTGAACAAGGTTTTAAGTGTAGCCCATACTCCTTTGTGTTAGTGCTGAGTTAATACGATGGCCTTGACGTCCCAGTAATGCGATCCTCCATCTGATACAGTGCTGCGAAAAAAGTCTCTGCTGATTTCTTGTGTTTTTGTGTATATTTCATACTTAATAGTTTTAGATCTTCAAATGAAATACAACATAAAACAAAGCCAGCCTGAGTAAACACACAATACAGTTTTTATTTGTTTATTTTATTGAAGCCAAAAATGTTATCCAATACCCGTCACCTATGTGAAAAACTAATAGCCCCATTAAACTTAAAATCTGCTTGTGCCAGCTTTATCAGCAATAACTGCAACCAAATGTTTCTGATAACTGGAGATCAGTCTTTCACTTACTCCTAGCCTTTGGAGCATTGTCTTGTTGCATAATCCAGTTGCGCTTGAGTTTATTTACGGACTGAAGACCGGACATTCTCCTTTAGGATTTTCTGGTAGAGAGCAGAATTCATGTTTCACTCAGTTCATTCTGTACAGACTCTGGCAACACACAGCATCCTCACACCTCACACTTCCACCACCATGCTTGACCGTAAGTATGATGTTCTTGTTGTGGAATTCTGTGTTTTGGTTTTACGTCAGATGTATAACTAATTTGATCAATCAAGTCCATACAGAACATTCTCCCAAAAGGTTTGAGGATCATCAAGGTGTGTTTTGGCAAAATTCAGACGATCCTTCTTCTGGGTTAGCAGTGGTTTTCACCTCACCACACTTCCATGGATGCCATTTTCCCCCGGTGCCTTTCTGATAGTGGAGTCATGAACCTTTAGTGATGCAAGAAAGGCCTGTAGGTCCTTTGATGTTGTCCTTGGCTCTTTTGTGATTTCCTGGATGAATAGTTGCTGTGCTCTTGAAGGAATTTTAGAAGGTCGGCCACTTCTGGGAAGGTTCGCTACTGTGTCGAGTTTTTCCATTTGGAGATAACGGCTCTCGCTGTGGTCTCTCTATCCTGGTTGTGTCTAGTCTAGCTGAACCCCATTATGAATGCAGTTTCATAGATTTGGGGAATTAGTAACTACAGGATACAGATACATTTTCACACAGGCCCAGATGCTATTGGATAGCTTTTTTGCTTCAATAAATAACATTACCATTTAAAAACTGTATTTTGTGTTTACTCGTGTTGCCTTTATTTTATCTTGGATTTTTTCATTAATCTATTTCTGAAACAATGTATCGTACAAAAGTACAAGAAAAGTCGAAATACAAATTTATCAACATCATAATATAATATTTATCCATGATACATACTCCATGATACATAGGTAATTATTATGTATTATGTCCAGGTTCTCGATTATCCTCCCAGTGTCCACAAACATGCAGGCAAACCGATTGGCTACTCTAAATTGCCCATAAGTTTCAATAAGTGCGTGAATGAGTGTTTTGTTTGATTCCCTACAATAGACCAGTAGGAATTCCCCCACCTTGCGCCCAGCGTTATTGGGACAGACTCCGGATCCACCGCAACCCTGACCCAGATGAATTAATTAAATCATTTCCTTAAAGGCGATTTCTTGCTTTCTGTTGTTTTTTTACGACTCTCTCAGAGCCATCTCAGATCGAGGTGCGGTTGCTCCTGGCCTACAGCAGTAAACTGGCTTCCCCCAAACCAGCCTGGGACGAGAGCACAGAAGGCCTGCCAACAACCGAAAGCTCAATCGATGGCACCATCAACCTCAGCAAGCCTGTCAAAGTCTTCATCATGCCAAAACCAGCTCGTCGCTGACCCGGGACTTTAAGAAACAAATCCGTAGGAGAGGAATTGCGTACCAAGCTGAACCTGACCAGAACAAATAAAATCAACACCTTTTTTTTATTTTTTACCTTAACATTGATTTATTTTGGCAGAAATTATTAATCTGTAGTTTTTCCATGTAATAAAACCTCGTCTTTTGTATCTCGTAAATACTGTACTTTTTCAAGAATATTTAACACCCTTTTCATGGCAACTAAATAACACAATGGTTAGTGCATTGCTTTAGCTTTTTAACATGCAGTTGAGATATAAGGCACCGTACACCTTGGCTCGGCATTTTCAGCAAGTGGAATGGAAAACTCCTCCCACTTTAGCCCCCTGTCCTGCAAGGATGTTGTACTCTTTCACAGCCTTCTCAGTCTGCAGCACCTTTACATCCACGCCCTGTTTCTTCACATGTTCCACTGTAGAGGGAGGCACCTGTGGCAGCAAGACCATAACCGTTAATCCAGTTTCCACTCACCATCCAGGGGTTAGTGTTTCTTAATCCTCATCGTTGAAATCACCTGTAATGCTTCGCTCATTCCTCTTCCTATGACCAGCGTCTGAACCCCTTTCCTCAGGATTTCCTCCAGGTCAGCTGGCTGGACACCTGGATAATGCTGAGAGATGCAAGGCATTTAAAATAGTACCGTCCTGGACCTGTGCTTACTATGAGGTATATTTGGAAACACACCAGCCATAAAGACATTCCTGCATTAAGATAAGATGATACTTTATTAATCCCCAGACGGAGAGATTTTGGATTAGTGACCTGTAGAGAAATCATGCGGGTATGGCTGAAAGAACATTATACAAGTTTCTGTAGCAAAACATTTCATCACTTAGCATTTAGAATTGATCACCGTTTTTGTTTTTTGATTGATTAGAACACCCGCCATGCTTTATGTTATTGGATCATACGGCTTTTGGGACGATCATCTCGACTTCTTCTGCACTATCTCTTGCTGGCATACAAAAATTCAACTCTCGCAAACAATGCAGCTTAAAAAAAAAGAACTTCCCTCCAAGATACGGCACGGTGAGGGGTTTTCTGCTATTGAAACTGAAATGCACGGGTGCTGACAGAAGCAAGTGTGGGATTCTTAATGTGAGCAAGGGGAAGCTTGAACTGAATTGCACTCACATCTGTCCCAGTCTCTCTCCAATCCCATTCCCGACTGCCACCTGGCCACACCTTGCAATCTTTGTAGGAAGAAGCACAACCTTTGACCTTCATGTGGCCCCAGGACAGAGATGCAATTTCCGGGGATGACATGATTGCTCCTGTAACTGAACAAACGACACTTTATGACTTGAGCATATCTAGACATGAGCTTAAGGAGGAGACTTTACTACTCTCACAACAAGAAAGGCACAGCTTTCTACAACAGACTAATCTCATGCACATGAAAGCACTGTTTACCCCAGTATACAGCGGTTCAGCTCTCCTGATAGAACCAACCTCTCGCTTTGGATATCTAATTTCTCCCTCGCTGCCTGGATTACCTAAACAATAATAATAAACATGGCCGTGACTGCCTGACACGCCCACTCGCCTACGTCATGATCACCATCCAATCAGATGATACTTTATCGGGGACTTGCGTCAGTGTGTGATTAGCTTTTGCCAGAAAGCCGTAGTGTTGCTTAGATACATACTTCTCTGTGATCTTTCCACACTGTAGTGATTTCATGACGCAGTCACGTTGTTAACGTTGAAAATGATGATTCATCGTGTATTTGGAATAGCTAGCTAACTACGTACAGTACAATGTGCCCGGATGTGACAACACCGTATCACGTCACGACTGTCGTGTTGCTACACGGGACTTGAAGTTCGAATAAACCGACTACAATTTTAAAATGTTGACATTTTCAGACCGTGCCGAAGACATTTGGGTAACCTAGTGTGGCTTTTCGTGGCACACGACATTCAGGAACATTCCGTTTCGTGCAACGAATCTGTCGGAGTAACGGTAGCTCGTTCATCGCGTCGGAAATTTACTTCCGACACCGGCGATGACGTAGAGACACACCTATGTACTCGATTGGCTACTAATCGTGACGCAGGCAGCCGCGGATTGGACAGATTCAACAGCGAGCCGGTCGCAGCGCAGGAAGGCGGGGTTTACTAAAATACCGGTGGGAGCAAAGTAACGCCTACTTGGAGACGGCATGGTTTCCATCCTCTTCCTTGTCAGCAAGGGTTCACGAGACTGATTATTGATAATGAACGCTGTTCGAGGATAAACCCGCAGGAACATTCTGATGGGATTTGTGGCGTTTCTGCGGCGAGGCACTGAAACAAGGTTGCCGGTGCCGTCTTGGACCAGATCGGTTTGTGCATGACGCATTTTCCCGAAAGTTGTAATCACCGAGTGATCCACAACGCGGTCTGCTAGTGATGTTTTCCCCGTCGCGGTGAATTGTGGGCAGGCCTCGGTCCTCCCTGGCTTTAATCTCACACTAGACTGTAACCCGGGTAGGGAAAATGGCTGCTCCGGTAGCTCCAGCGGGTCTTCCTCCGGGTTTCTGTCCGAGCTTTGCCGTCGTGTGCTCGTTTTTAGAGCGGTACGGTGCTGCTCTGGATCTGCCCGAGATGACTTTCCCGCAGATGGAAGGATACTTACAGGATACATCTTCAGGTGAGACGGGGAAATGGGACATTTTTGCTGCGACGTCGGGGATGGGTATAGAGAGGGTCTCTCCATCATCATCATCATCACCTTCATCTTCATCAGTTCAGAGTCCTACCCCGCATTAACTCCACATTGAATCCTTCCCCAGCGCGAGCACACATTATTGCCCCGTATCAGGGCAGGAAACCGGGCACTACAGTGACTAGCTGAAGACCTGAGGAACACCGCTCTTGGCTAGCATGCTAGTTCTCTGGGTTTGATCTACCGTTATGACCAACCAAGCGAGAGCGCCATTATTCTGGCGTGTTGAGTAAGAATAAACCCCCACGTGTGAAGCCGTGCAGCACGTGTTTCACGCGCTTCGTGGGTATTTGTTTTAAACTCTAGGCTGTTTTCTGCTCAAAATGAACTACTCCAGCGTCTCGTTCCCGCTAGCTCACTGTCAGGAGGGATTTTGTATTATTTTTTCTCTCTCCCCCCCCAACAAATGCTGCTGTTTGGGACCGAAATATTCCCCCTTATATATATATATATATATATATATATATATATATATATATTCATATTCCCCCTAATATATATATACACCCTGACATTCCGTGGAAGTGGGGTTTTTCCAGCAGCAGCACTGCAAACACGGTCGACTGGGAGGTTTTATTGAGTGTCGACGCTTTAAAACCGGGCTCATGTTTACATTCAGTGTTAGCTAGCAGCGTTGGGACAAACAGCACCGGAGCCGCCGGCCGTCCCTTCTGCGCATGCGCACAACTTCTTCTTACACAAAACTTCCTTTCCTGTGTGTGAGGGGTTTTGCACAAATATTAATTTCATACCTCACACACCATTTCACTCTGTCGCATCCTCTTACAGTGTTAAAGGGGTTTATATAGGTTTATAGCACTATATCTCATATAACACGTCATACATTAGAAGGTCAATAGGAGTAGAATACTAATACATGTTAGTAACCTTGCATGAATCCATCCATCCATCTTCTACTGCTTATTCCTTCTTCAGGGTCGTGGGGGGGGGGGACCTGGAGCCTATCCCAGGGAGCATCGGGTACGAGGTGGGGTACACCCTGGACAGGGTGAATTAAAAAAAAAAACTGATTGCAAGAGATCCCCGGAATAATAGATGGTGTCTGTAATTGTCCCCAGAAGTGTCCGTGGATGTGGAAGCTCTCAGGGCGAAAATACACCTGACCAAAGCGTTTTACAAAATAGGGGAAACACAAACTTTTCTGATAAGCCGCAAATGTCTCGTAGGTGTAGTTTGATCATATAGACATGTTTTCTGGAGGTTTTATTCTGTGTGTCAACAAATTACCACACCCTCCTCGTCCCCGCATCTTGTCTGAGGAAGCTTCCCTGGTTGTTTCCACGTTACGGCAAGGCGATTTATTTCCTTGTGGAAATATCACGGCGGTACAGAGACTACCTAACCGATGACACGGTTGGGAATCTATCTGAATAATGCATTTTAAAAAAGGCATATTCTGGTCTGGTTACTCTATGTAAAAAATACCTAATTAAATTTATAACCACATTGAATGTCTTTGTATTGAGGGTGCAAAAACTTTTGCACTTGACCATGTATGAATTTTTAAGCAATTCATGATTGATGTATTGATCACCTTTCTGGGACTTTGTAGTTCCACAACCTCTTGTTGAGCTCCACGTCAAGCTGCTTCGCAAACTTGGCAAGTCGGTGACGTCAGACAGATGGGAGAAGTATCTTGTTAAGGTAAATGAAACATTTCGCACTTACCACTGCGTTTACCTGGTGTAGGTCAAATCCATACAGCGGATAGGTATGTGTGTAATGTCCATGATTTGTTGGTCTATATTTCATCTCGTCCTATCTGTTGTGTGTGGGTTGTTTTTTTGTTTTGTTTTTTTGTTGCAGGTGTGTCAGGAGTTCAACAGTACCTGGGCGTGGGAGCTGGAGAGGAAAGGATACCCAGAAACGTCCGTGGAGTGCAAGGCCGACATCCTTAAGGTGCTGCTTAGAAAAGAACATATTTACAAATTATTCATCTCTTTAGGGGGAAAAAAAAAACATTTGAAAACCGTTTGTAGAACTTTGAGAGTCTTCTTTTCCTCTGAGTGTACAGGTGCATCTCAAAAAATTAGAACATCATGGAAAAGTTCATTTAACCCGTAATTGAATTCAAAAAGTGGACGCTTTATATATTCTAGATTCATTACACATGAAGTGAAATATTTCAAACCTTTTTTTTTTTTTCTTTTTTTTTCTTTTTAAATCTTGATGATTACGGCTTACAGCTCATGGAAATCCAAAACTCCAGTATCTCAAAATATTAGAATAAAAAATTTATAATACAGAAACGTCACATTCATAGTGTCAAGCCTCTCCTGAACCAGAGACAATGTCTGAAGCGTCTTACCTGGGCTAAGGAGAAAAAGAACTGGACGGTTGGTCCAAATTCATATTTTCAGATGAAAGTAAATTTTGTGTCACATTTGGAAATCGAGGTCCCAGAGTCTGGAGGAAGAGTGGAGAGGAACAGAATCCAAGTAGCTTGAAGTCCAGTGTGAAGTTTCCACAGTCAGTGATGATTTGGGTTGCCATGTCATCTGGTGTTGCTCCACTGTGTTTTCTCAAGTCGAGAGTCGATGCAGCGTCTACCAGGAGATTTTAGAGAACTTCATGCTTCCATCTGCTGAAGAGCTTTATGGAGATGCTGATTTCCTTCAACAGCAGGACGTGGCACCTGCCCACAGTGCCAAAACTACTAGTAACTGGTTTCCTGAGCATGGTGTTACTGTGCTTGATTGGCCAGACAACTCTCCTGACCTGAACCCCATAGAGGATCTATGAGAGACATCAGACCCAACAATACAGACGAGCTGAAGGCCGCTATCAAAGCAACCTGGGCTTCCAGAACACCTCAGCAGTGCCCCAGGCTGATCGCCTCCATGTCACGCCGCACTGATGCAGTAATTCATGCTGAAGGAGCTCCGACTGAATAAATGAACATACTTCTCAGATCTTTTCGAAGTAAATTATGGAAAAAAGCTGAACTTTTCCACGATATTCTCATTTTTTTTTAGACGAACCTGTATGTAGTAATGCAAGATGATTATATCTTGATTTATATGAATATAATGGGCAGCATGCTGGTGCAATAGGTAGCATTGCCGCCTCACAGCTCCAGGGTCCCCACTTCGATCCTGAGCTTGGATTACTGTCTGAATGGAGGTTTATTGTTCCCGTGTCCTTGTGGCTTTCATCCAGGTTCTCCGGTTTCTGTCCACGTCCAAAAACAGCTGGATTGGCTAGTCTAAATTGCCCCTAGGTGTGAATGAGTGTGTGTGTGCGCACATGGTGTATATCCTGCTTCATGCCCGGTGTTGCCAAGATACGCTCTGGATCCACGCTGACTCTGACCCCTGATAAAGTGATTGCAGAAGACGATTGAACAAATGTAGTGAATATAGTGATGTACATAGTAAAATGTACTCAATTTGGTTATTATTGTTTAATTAATTGTTAATGATGCCTCTATCTATCTAGATGCTTGAAAGTTTAGAATTTTCTATATATCTACATAAATGACCTAAAACATCATCAGATTTTCACACTAAACTCCTTAAAGTAGATAAAGAGAACCCGATTAAACAAATGAGACAATATTTTACTTGGTCATTTATTTACTGAGGAAAATGGTCCAGTATATTACGTATCTGTGAGTAGAAAAGGTATGTGAACCTTTTGCTTTCAGTATCTGGTGTGACCCTCTTGTGCAGTTTAAAGTAACTGTTGATCGGTCCTGCACATCGGCTTGGAGGACTTTTAGCCCGTTCCTCAGTACAGAACAGCTTCCACTCTGGGATGTTGGTGGGTTTCCTCACATGAACTGCTTGCTTCAGGTCGTTCCACAACATTTCTACTTGAATAAGGTCAGGACTTTGACATGGCCATTCCAGAACATTAAATCTATACTTCTTTAACCATTCTTTGGTAGAACGATTTGTGAGTTTAGGGTCGTTGTTCTGCTGCGTGACCGACTTTCTCTTGAGATTCAGTTCATGGTCAGATGTCTGGACATTTTCCTTTAGAAATCGGTGGTGTAATTCAGAAGTCAATGTTCCAAGTCGCCCTGATGTAAAAAAAACAAAAAATCCATAACCACGATACTACCACCACCATGTTTCACTGATGGAACCTTTTAACGCTTCTCATTTAGAACAAAAATAATCCACAAAATATTGTTCCATCAGCCTTCTGGCTTATCCACATGATCTTTAGCAAACTGCAGATGGACAGCAATCTTCTTTTTGGAGAGCGGTGACTTTCTCCTTGCGACCCTGCCAAGTACACCATTGTTGGTCCGTGTTCTCTTTATGCTGGACTCATGAACATGAACATTAGCCAATGTGAGAGCCAATGTCAGTTGGGTCGGATTGTTTGTTTTCTCACCACAAGCAAACCGCTGCACAGTTCGTCCGCAGCCAGGCCCGGTTGTTTTGGTGTGAATCCGAGCGCGATTGCCGTGTTTGTATATGTCTAAGCGAACCGAACCCAGGGAGAAAATGCACCAGGTTCCGAAACAAACGCTCCAAACGAGCCAGGTGTGAAAACGCCCCGAATGAGATATCAGTCCGTCCCTGGCCACTGTGGCATATTCTACCATAGCCAGTTCACTAACCGACATGTTTCTGGGAGTTGGGAGGAAACCGGAGAACATGTGCAAGTCAACATGAACTCCGAATCAAACCTGGGACCGTGGAACTGTCCCGCTGCGCCACCGTGCCGCCCCACACACACACACAGAGACCAATATTATACAATACATAGCGATAGTAACAGGCCCATCCGTAGTACACTACATTACTTGTATTTTATTGCTTGTCTGTTTTCCAGTATTTGTGTGAAAGCCAGTTTGATGACAACATCAAGTTTAAGATGGCAGTGAACGAGGAAGAACCGGAGCAGATGCGCCTGCAGCCGATCGGCAGAGATAAGGAAGGGCTCCTGTACTGGTTCCAGCTGGACCAAGACCAGAACGTGCGGCTCTACGTGGAGGAGCAGGACGATCTGGATGGGTCGTCTTGGAGGTGCATTGTCAAGTAAGCAGTGAAGAAGCAACAATCTGGAGACGGCACTGAATAACAGCCAAAAGACAAACAGGAAATAGAGATGTGCTGATGTCCATACCCGTACTGACCCCAATATTAGTACTCACGCACTCGGTAGCATTACAGCATTCCCAATACTGATAATGTTATGAATCGGAAGGCTGATATTGTCCAGACTGAGCATTGATGTTTAAAAAAGTGCATTAAAAGATGCCACACAGAGACATTCGTGGGATTCGGTACTGGGTAGTTACAAGTTTGTTTGACCAAAAAAGGAAACGTACACTCTTCTTTTATTTTTTTATTTTTTAATTTTCTTGTTACCCCCAAATGTAAACAATCAGCCAAAACAAAATTTGGCATCTTTAGTACGAGGTTAACGTAGCTCGGAAGCAATAAAGTCTCAACAAAGATTTTTGCTGTGAAACACGCTCCACAAAACGGTCCGCAAGTAATAAAAGTCGACGAAGCGTCTTTTGGTATCGTTTTTGCCTCTTGATCCCGCTTAGCAATGGAATTGTATCGGAAAACTGGAAATATATTTCCACACCAAATTTCATTCAGTAAATCCGTCTCTGCTGTTTTTGCCAAATTATTATTCTTTTTTTTTTTTTTTTTTTTTTTTAAACATGAGTTTACACAAGTGTATACCACAGTTCAGCTGAATTCTTGAACCTGATTGGTCAGAAAGTGTCGATTCATTTTCTCCAACAGCACGGCTCAGACAGTCGTTAAGGCGTTATTCTTTCTATAGTGACAAGTTAGTGCTAAGGCTATCACCCCACCCCACTGTTTTTCTAGCACAGCCCGCCCTGTCATGTAGTTCTCCTTACTTTAAGAAGTATACGAAGGTTTTTAACAGAAAGATCTCTTGCACGAGATAGATGTCTGCTACTCGTTCACGACATCAGTCTCGTAGCTTCTGTGGAGAACTTAAAGCAGTAAACGGTCAACTCCAGACGTGTCTTGGCTCCTCGGCCACATCTGGAGTAAGGACCGATCTGTAAATTTGCATTTGGTTAGGACGGGTTTTTAAAGACGGACGTTTATCACGAGTCTCGCAGTAGACCATGTGATCCTCGAGTTTTCATTTACTTCTACACACTTGTTAAAAGCTGAGTCATTGGCAGAGTGATATCATTTGTCTTAACAGGAATAGGAATGAGTTAGCAGACATTTTGGAGCTCCTTAAAGCTAAGGTGGAACCAGCAGTGACGGATGAGGAGCGACACGATGGTACTTCTGGCAGCCCAGGAGACGAGAAAAGCGGTGGAGGTAATAAAACACTACACGGTTCTGTATGTTCCCATGCTTACTGAATAATTATGATGCTATTACTTGTCTTGTTTCACACGTTCACTTTATTATCTGTTTCTTGAATCTGTATCTGTTGTAACTACGTACAGGTGAACATAAAGGCGTAAGCAAGGCTGCTAAGGTGGAGTGTGCACCAGAAGAAGAAAGCAAGCCTGTTGCCTTGAGCGCCGCAAATGTCAATTCTGATAAATCGGTCAAAGACGAAAGTCAGACAGCATGTGAAATGAAACAAAAGGGATCTACCGGGCCGCTTAAACTAGAACACGAGCGAAAGGGAGAGCTTGAGCTGAAAGCGGTCGGCACCGAAACCCCCAAACTGGACCAGGCTCCTGTTATAGACAACAGAGTGAGCACGATTAAGAGCCTCGTCAAGGACGAGCCGAGGGATTCACCTCGACACTGGAACGCCATCTCGGTCGTCATGGCGCCCGGCTCTATCAAACAGGAACTTCCGGCAAAGACGGATTCCTGTAAGGACAAGAAAGAGAGACCGGCGGGAGTTTTCGAGAGGGCTATGAAAAGCGACCAGCAGGCTAAGATGCCGCTGAAAAAGAGGGAGCTGAAAAGAAGCGAGGGCTACGACAATAGTCCTTACAGCCATGTAAACAATACCAATAACAGCAACGGCGGGGTTTCTGTGGGTGGCATAATCGTACGCAACCCAGCAGCATTGGAGCACGCTGGCGAAAAGAAAACCGCCCCACCTCCGCTTCTTACAGGAAACTCCGAGCAGCAGATACAGAGCAGCGACTCTGTCCATGACGGGGTCGTATCTCCGAACAAAAGGGAACAGTACGTAGGTTTCGGTGTGATCATGGGCCCGATTGAGAGAAAGCAAACGTTTCCCGCGGCTGATGGCTCGGGAAATCCCACGAAGGATCGAAACGGACTGCATGAAGATCAGGATGCGAAGAGCTTTAAGACCGAGGCGACGCATGCTGAGAACGTACGGCAGTCGGTTCTAGTTAGAAAGCCGAGTATTTCCCAGACCACGCATCATTCGAGCGTGAGCGAAGAGATGACGCTCCGAGTCGAGCACGCAGAAAGCGGCGCCAAAGTAAAGGCTCTCGGAGGAGACGCGAAGGAGCGATTGTTGCTGGCTTTACCGACCGATGGCGAAAAGGAGAATGGTGACGGGAAGTCCGTTATCAAGTCTAGCACTGAGCAGGAAACGGTAAGAGAGCCGGAAGACGCGGGTGGCGCGGAAGAGCTGGCGGGAAGCAGGAAAGCTAAAGCGACAACGGTCCCCGATGGAGGAACGGGTAATGTGGTGGGCCGTCTTAAAGCTGCAGAAGAAAAAGGGTTGAAAAGTTCCAGAAAAAAGCGCTCTGATAAAGCCAAGCTCAAGTCGCAAACCGGGGAGAACCGGAATAAACTCGACGAGGAAGAAGTGTCCTCCGAGCTTCAGAAGGAGGGAATTCGTCTCAAGATCAAGATCCCGCTGCACAGACGAACCCCCGAGCTGCGCAGGTCGGCCAGAATCTGTAAGCCCAGTCCCAAGCTGGCAGAGATTCAGGAGCGGAAACACACGCCGCCCTCTGCGGCACGGGACTCGGAGGAGCACGTGGATCAGGGAGACGAGAGAGCGCTTCACAAGAGGGACCTGCACAAGAAACTCCCGTCCGATGGACAAATCAAATCCGCTAAGGTACCGAGCTGTTCACGAGTCGGCGCGGAACATTCCTTAGCGATTAAAACGGCGCGAGATGTCTACGTCTGTAAGTTCAACGTATCTGTCTTGTGCACGTTTCAGGGGAAACGACGACACAGGCGGCCTCGCTGGTCGAAACTTCCGAAACCTCGCAAAACCGAAGTAGGAGCAGACGCCGCGTGCGAGAGCAGACCCGAGCGAGACGATGAGAAGAGTGAGTTGGATTCACAGCATTCAGAGGAAGCTCCACCTGAAGATGCCTGTAAACACTGCAGCCTCCCCAACCACCCTGAACTGGTGGGCCACACAGCCACGTCATTCCTCACGAACATATTGACTGAATCAGTATAGTCTTCAAAATAGTTGAATCGTTTTCGTTTGCACGTTAGGGACGAGCAAAGCAACCCAGGCTCCCAGCGCTATCCACAGATTCCATAACAGACCCTCTCTGCGTCGTACCATGAATACGTGCGTCATCAAATAAATCGAGCCACGCTCTCGTTGTAATCGTAGCAGTAATTTTACGCCTAGAGAAAACTCGTTTTCAGAGGTGAAGAGGAGGAATTTGGACAGTGTAAAGAGGACGATTTGGAATGTCCGTTTTTCGTTAATTTGAAAGAATGATAAATAAATAGTAAATATGTATACTACCGTAACAGCTTACAGGCCTGACCGCTCATATATATATATTTCTGTCCAAAAGCATGCGTGGTATCTTTGTACGAGCAGCCAGGCCTGTAAGCCGTTACACTAGTGAATGGGAACGTTTTATATTTAGTGATTTGAAATAATTAGGTTTCACAATTACCGCTACCTCATGCCATAGTCTGTCTAAATAGTCGATTCTGATTGGCTGGATGCTGTGCGTTCAATCCGTTTAATACACAGCTAGTTCCCATGTTCCCGGCAGCTTACTAAATGCACGCGCTGCCTGGAAACGATGTAACCGTAGTAACGTACAGTTAAACTCACAAGTTCATTATTAGTAGAGACGCAACACAGATGCAGATAATTCACAACTCTTCTCTCTCTCTCTCTCTCTCTCTCTCTAACTCTCTAATAACTATTTATTATGATTCATTCAAATAAATGTGATCTTATCGCATTACTTTATCTCTGTGTATGATTTTAGAGCGGGCAGAATTCTAGATCTAACGAAAATGCACCAGTATTTTTATCCTTTCAGTCACTTTCAACACTGATGCTGGGAAGTGACCACGGTATAAGCGGGATAAGTCACGGCTAGGTTTTTAAAGCACTCCGCTTTGCATCAGGTGGTGTTCTTAAAAAAAAGTATTTATTTTTGCCTCCATGTCGTGCATTAAAATCGTGTAACGCACTCCTAGTTGTGGATTATCCCTCATGTATTTGTAGGAGATTTTGCGTGAGTTTTGTGTAATCATCCCGTTGGGTGTGGGGTCGGGGGGGCTTTCTTTCACTACGATATCAAATACAATAACACGGCAATACATGTTGGACCTTGATATCAACTCCCGGCCGATGAATTTTAAATTTTTTTTCAAAAGATTATTTGTTTATTTTTTTTTAAGAACGATTTTTAATTTCTGTCTACGTCTGCTGAAAATTGTACAGTGTGAAGGTGGCGTTGTCTTGAGGGATTTATTTACTTATTTATAACGGTATGATCCGGTGTCACCCAGGTGAGGGCGGGTTGCCTTTTGAGTCTGGTTCCTCTCTAGGTTTCTTCCTCATAGAGTCTCCTGGAGTTTTTCCTCGCCACCATCACCTCGGGCTTGCTCATTAGAGGCAAATTCATACATTTCAAATCTGAATTTAGTATATTTTCTGTAAAGCTGCTTTGGGACAACGTCCATTTGTTAAAAGCGCTCTACAAATAGAACTTGAATGAAATTGAATCGATTCCTTCTAATCATCTAACATCAATGGGTTTTTCTTCCAGATTCTTCTCTGTGACCGGTGCGACAGCGGCTACCACACGGCCTGCCTGCGACCTCCTCTGATGATCATTCCGGATGGAGAGTGGTTCTGCCCTCCGTGCCAGCATGTGAGTAGCGACAAAATCTCTGCATAACGACACGATTGCAAGCGTGGTATTGCTACTATACAATAGTTGTATAAATAAGAAATGAATATTGAGTCAGTGACATTTCAGACACCATATGGCCAAACAATGTTTTTTATTTTTGCTTCCGCAAACAGTTACGCTGGCTAGCTAGCTAGCTCACGATGGTTTGTACATTTCCCTTAAAACCATTATCCGGTGAAACTGGCTTCCCTTCTTCCTCCTCATCTTCGTTTGAAAAGCTTCCAGGTTTTAAGTCAGAAGTTATATTCATTAGAAAGTTTTTTATTTTTTTATTTGGCAAGTCGGCTGATAACGTCGAATTAGTGGAGCGGAACTAACTGTCACATAACCGAGTGCAAATGTTTGCATTCCCTTAGGACATGTTTTAACAGCTGCTCCTTCATTCTCACGTAGAAAACAATGTTCAAATAGTGTTCAAATGTTAAGATCTTAATAGTAGAATTTTTTTTTTTTTATTTCAGCTTAGAAGTTCAGAGTCCCAGTCTCCCTGTGCTTTAAATGTTCTCTAAAACTTTCAGGCTCGGCCTTTTAAATGCAGGAACCTCTGTTCAATCCACGAACAGTTTCCTTCATTGACCTTCTTCAAATTAGGTTTGGAGACGAAGTTGGTTTTTTTTTTTTTTTTTTTTTTTTTTGGTTTTGTTTAGTTTTCTTTGGCTTTTTTCCCCCAAACAATTTTTCCTGATAATTTTGTGTCATTTGATTTCGTTAGTGATTTTGCCTCGGTGTAAACACCCAACATTTCATTTTCATAACACATTTTGGTAGCTAAACTATAAAATAGAGGTTCTTTTTTTTTTTTTTACCCAAATTTCATGAAGGATGTAAACCTTTGTGCTCAACTGTACCCATCCATCCATCCATCCGTTTTCCATACCGCTTATCCGACACAGGGTCACGGGGGACTCTGGGAATGGCAGTCAGCCTACAGCACACGTCTTTGGACAGGAGGAGAAAACCAGAGTACCCGCAGGAAACCCCAAAGCAAAGGGAGAACATGCAAACTCCACGCACACCAGGTGGAGCTGGGAATCGATCCCCCAACACTACGGGTGCGAGGCAAACGTGCTAACCGCTCAGCCAGCGTGCCCCCCTCAGCTGTATCCAGTTATATCAAATAATAGTCTATTATTAAATTCGATTTGGCGTAAATTCAACTGCACACCATAAAAGCATTTGCCCTGATCATCCTGACAAAGCTGTCCGTAAGTGGGAGTCAAGAGGGCAAATATAACCTTGCCTTAGTGGAAGGGATGGCATGCGCTCTCTCGCTTCCTCTCCCTGTCAATCAGAGCGATGCTGGCCAATCTTCGGGGTCCGTGAGCTCATGTATGTGGAACAGGGTGGATAAAGCTTTCGTTTGAGTGTGTGTAACGCTGCTCTGTCATGTTGCACGAGCAGGAGTTGTAAAAGATGCGGTCGGCTGGCTTTTATGTCTCTGCGGAAGCACGTGTTACCCTTTACCCTCCCCGGTAGCTTTTGGCGTGATCGGGTCGAGCAGGTTGATGAGTGGGAATTGGCAGGTGACCAAACTGAGAAGAAAAACGGGAAATAAAAGCAAACACACTTCCTTGCCAGCTGTACTATTCTGTATGCATGAGCTTACAACTAGGAAGTACAAACAAGACCATCATAGACTGTTTATTCACTACACATCGCGCTATCAAGGGTATGCACCAGTATTTTTTTTGAAAGCGAGGTTTATTTACTATCGTAATCGTACATTAAATGCAGGCCTAGAGTGTAATAGCGGTGTTTTATTTATTTATTTATTATTTAAAAATAATTTTCAGAGGCTGTTGTGTGAGAGGCTGGAGGAACAGCTGCAGAACCTGGACACGGTTCTGAAGAAACGGGAAAGAGCTGAGAGGAGGTGCAGACACCCCCCCACACACACACACACACACACACACACACGCCTGACAAACACGTTTGCCTGTTGGACCTCTGTGCTTTTCCTGTACTTTGTCAGCTTGTCAATATGTACGCTAGTTCAGACCTGCTAGTTCTCACTCACGTTTTCCTGTCTGTAGGCGTGAGCGCCTGGTCTATGTGGGAATCAGCGTGGAGAACATCATACCCAATCCAGTAAGTATAGTTCAGTTATACTCGATCTTGTTTAGCATGTATATATAAAAAAAATCAGGTCTAAATACGTAAAGGATAAAACGCAGCTAGGTGTGCGTTGGACCATTTTAATGCACGACGTGGAGTTAAAGAAGCACCCGGTGGGAAGCGGAGTGCCTTCAAACCAATTCTACCAGAGCGCTGACCGGCGTTCTGAGGTGTGCATTTATCAGAATAACGTCTGTCCATGCCATGCTGCCACTTCTGATGAGTCCTGTCCACGATATGCGTACAAAAACTCGTGCAGTGTCCTCGGTTTAAACCTTTGCATGAAAAAAAATGTAAAGAATCGGAAGAAAAAGAAGAAAACATTTGTACCTCATACCAATAAATTGGGCAGTAGTTTTGACCAGGAAGATTCCTAATCCATGAATCCTCTTCTTGCCCACAGGACGCTGATGCAGAAGACGGAAAACAAGAGAAGAAAAAAGGTGCAAAGAAGTGTAAGAACCTGGAGAGGAGATCAACACGAAAGAGGAAGTCCATTAGTTACAGGTGATTTGGACGGGCCGTAGAATTCAAACCTGACAATCTCTCCTGCTGTAAATCATGTGTGATGTCTTCGTTTTTAACCACCAGGTTTGACGACTTTGACGAAGCGATCGACGAAGCAATAGAGGACGAAGTGCAGAATTCAGACGGAGGAGGTAGGCACGTGCGCATGCACAAGCAGACGGATGCCAGAATGTCCGTTTTGTTCATTATTCTTGGAGTAAGTTGGTGTCACTTCCCACAGATGCAAGTCTTGGTAAGGATATGGCTGCTGTCACGGACCAGGAAGAGAAAGAGGTAGCCAAGGAGATCCGACAGCCTGTGAAAACCCCTGCTCCACGGAAGAGGAAACGCCGCCGGAGGCTTAATGATTTAGACAGCGAGAGCACACTGGATGAGGAGGAGAGCGAGGACGAGTTTCAGATCAGTGACAGGTGAGGGTTTTTTCAAAAATGTATTTCTTTTTTTTTTCTTTTTTTCTTTTCCACACCATATCATTCTAGAAGGGCTGAAATCGTAATATTTACACAAAGCAGATGAACCGTCTTACAATCATCTCGCCACTAACACCGAGTCACGCAGCTTTACCCTGGACATCAGTAATCACACCTTTCTGTCCTATTTCTTCTGTCCCCTTCCTCGAGCCCAGTATGGAGGAGGATGATTTTGTGGTGTCTGGGGACGATGGGGGCAGTGACGCTGATGCTGTATCCTGGGACGGCAGTGAGAGAGGCAGCATCTCCAGCAGCGTAGACCGCCTGCCTCCAACCAGGAAAACGGCCAGGAACGGCCGAGCACAGAGAACCAAGAAGAGGACACTCCGATCGGCCCGACGCCACCGAGGCTCTTCGGAGGAAGAGGAGGAGGAAGAGGAAGAAGAGGAGGAAGAGATGGGTTTGTAGTCCCAATTATGTTTCTATGCTGTAAAGATTTGGAACACACAACCTCCTAATATTTGTGTGAAATATCTTTCAGTTCATGTTTAGTGTTTCATTTACATTAGGCATCATACTGTTATTTTACAAAAATGGTTGTAACACAGTTTATTTTTTGACATTGTCTTTGACACAGTATTTTATTCATATTTCTGATATGAAACAATACATTTTAATTTTTGTTATCTATAGATCTTTAACCATTTAATTGCATAGATTTTTTTTTGTTTTAGGCCCCTGACACCCCCAAATACTGTATTATGAGCTGCACTTTTAATTCTGTGAAAGGTGCCAATATTTACGGTATTGCCAATATGTACCATTTTTTTATTACAGCGAAATGGGAGACACACCTGAAAACTGTTGGCAGCAGCGGTCAGATCAAATGCGAATAAAATTCCAGGACAGTAAAACTAATTCACCGAAGGGGAAAGGACCTGGGATGCAGGGCTCCAGATGGCAACTAAAATGGTCTCCAACGCGACTAACTTTTTAATTTTGCGACCATGTTTTTTCTGCCCGTCGCCAGTTGGCCACCGTTACCCACAAACAAAATTTAAAAACAAATGAAATCGAAATGACCATCCGTCTTGTTGTGTTAGGCTACTGAACTGTCCTCTCCTCTTGCGCATGCGTCTACCTGCCCTATCGCCTGCACTCCTGTATGCTTTCCAATAAATAAACTCTGTCCAGCAGGGGTTGAAGCGTCGGCTGTACCGATGAACAGAAACCGGTTTAACGTCATTTATTGGGTTGAAAAGTTGGAAGTGTTAACGTTATTAAAGGTGTTTGATGTGGTTTAGTTCGTCGGAGTTTGAATTGATCTGTTAACGTTAGCCGAAATCCAAAAAACGAAATGCGCGAACGAAAAATATCAGACGTTCTCATTCCCTGCCCGTCCAAACCCTGCCTCCTCTACATCAGATGCCGACGATGTTTAGACCAACTCAACCAGTGAAAGTTCTCAAGTGACCTGTGAGTCACCCCAGCCCGTTTCCATCGGTGTGCAATCTTTTACATTTGATCACAGCCAAGCACAGCGAAGTCGAGTCGTCTTCTCCCGTCCCGACAAGACCGTTTAAATCAGCTTGGCTTCAAGAGCCTGGTTACATTATGACGATGGGACAATGTACTGCACTTTTTGTGCTAAAGCAGGACACAAGATAAAACAGACTTCGTTCCCGGTCCGAGTCATTTTTAAAAAAGAAACTGAAGAAGGATGGTGACCGTAAAAAAAAAAAAAACGCCAGGGATTGTGTCATCGCTAGGTCTGCCCCTCATGCCACCCCGACCGTGACAGCAGTGCAACGTTCCAGTGATAAAGTCGCAGAAAAAGAGATGAGGGAGTTGAAAATAAAATTCAATGCAGCCTACATGACTCTGAGCCTGAATAAGCAGGAAACAACTAATTGTATATAGTTGAATAAAAAATTGAAGAAAAAAAAAAAGAAACAAATGACTGGACATTTAAGTATTTACGGTAATATGATTCAATATGACATACTGTGTATGTAAAGAATACATTGTGTAAACTATGGGAGGCAGAGTAAACAAACGCAGGCGGCACAAAAGGGAAAGAAAAGGCAGTGTGAGATAGCCGTTTAACAATGATAGCCTATGAACATTTGAAGACACATTTTTAGATGTGCTTTTATATATATTTTTTGCCTGGAGCCCTGGGGATGTGAAAGTCACGCATTTGTTTCTGGTTATAGTTTATTTAGCTTTTCGCAGATTTTCTGCACAGTAGGTGAACTGGTAATTCACAATCACAGGAAAAATGGAGGAGCTGCTCATTGTTACATAGCAGTCACAGCAAACCTTTGCCTTGCTATTTTGTTACTGTTGCTTGGAGCACATCTAAACAACAACAAAAACAACATGCACTAGAGGTTTTGTGGTAAATTTGTGTTGTTTTTTCTCCCTGTTTACTAGAAGCTTATTGTTAGCACTGTTTGCTTATTATTAATATTAGTTGGCTAAGCACTGAAGGGGCATAGGCACTATTATTATTATTATTATTATTATTATTATTATTATTATTATACTACTGACTAGAGTGCCTATGGCAGCCCATAGAACTGTCTGGCAAAACGTTGTGAAATTTGGCACACTGATTGGGGAGGGTCTAAGGAACATTTTGACAGAATTTGGGCCAAGTGCTGCCAATGGTCTAGCGCCACATTCGGGTCAAATTTGAGCCTAATTTGGATGTATGTTTATGGTCATAACTTTTGTACAGTGTGTCCATAATTTAAAAGCCAAGATTCCCTGGGTCGAGACGAGTTCAACGTACCCTATGACATCAATTTCTGCCTAATTAGATTTTCTGCCATCTTGGATTTTGTCGCTACTCCTGCTTCAAATTTTGTCCAATCATCACGAAGTTTTGCAGCAACAGCTTTGTGCACTGATACAAAACTTGGTAGGCAGCTTCAGGACCATGACCTGAGGCTATGCAGCAAATTTCATACCAGTGCCACCTACTGGTAACTACTATTTCTGCTCCTCCTCCTTCATATTGTGTCCAATCTTCACCGAATTTGTCCCACATTATATTAAGACCTGTCTGAAGAATTTATCGAATTTCTGAAGAAGTTCTCAAAGGAATTTGGATATTCAAAACCTTTCTCCTGTAATGCTCTGGCAAATATATATAAAAAAAAAAACAGGATGTGAGGGTATACCTCAGCAATGCATATACATTTCATCAAGAAACCTGAGGAGTATCTTCAAGAGCATGCCCTGAATGCACCCAAGATGTTTTGTGACTATGCCACCTTGTGGTCAAGAAGTGCAACAACTTGAATTTTTTTCATTGTATCATTTGAAGAAGTTGTGCTAAATTCAGGTTGTTTTTTTTGTTGTTGTTGTGGTTGTTTTTTGCATATAATTTCCTGTAGCATGCTGACGTGAATGTACACCAACATCTGAAATTCAAGTGTGCTTATTGGTGACCATCTTGGATTTTTTCAAGAGAAATCCTGATCCATGGGACACCAGTCCACATACCATGTACACACGCTCATTTAAACCTAGGGGAAATTTAGCATAGACCGTTCACCTACCGTCAAGTTTTTGGGAGGTAGGAGAAAACCGGAGAACCCAGAGTTAACCCACTCCCATGGTAGAGAACGTGCAAAAATAAAACTCCTCACTGACCGTAACCGGAACTCAGGATTATTATCCATTATAAATCTAATCTAGAGTTAAGTGGGACACTGACTAAACATTGAACTTTTACAGTAACACAGACAGCATTTTGTCTTTCTTCCGTTTTCCCTGCTGTAGACACGGAGGGCTCCAGTGATGTCAGTGACAGCGATGTGAATCTGAGCAGGCGGCGATCACGGCGCAGTCAGAAAGCCCAGATTAACTACTGCGAGACGTCCGAGTCCGAGGGGTCGCAGAAAACCTCAGAACGGAAGACTAACCAAGCGCCACGTCGTCGCAGAATCTCCAGCTCTAACAGTGAGTCCGCCCTCCGCTCCGTTTCACTGTATGGACTTCCAGTATCCTCTTCTCTGTTTAGCAGGGACACAATTAAAGCGGTAGATATAAATTTTCCTTTGTTACTTACATTGTCTACGTCCAGTGGAAAGCCAAGGACGGAAGACACTAAACATGTTTTAGCTAGTGAAGTACATTTAGGATAAAAGGAAGAATACTGTATGTTTCATGTTTAGTTGAATCATTCCTTTTAAATCTACCAGTTCTAATCAGTGCACACATCTCTGTACTTTCGATCATGTCTGCACCAGTTCAAACAGTGTTCATTTGGCTGGTAATCAAAACTCAAATCAATACAGTTATCTGTATATATTGTTGTTGTTGTTTTTTTAAATACATTTGTTTCTCCCAACCATTATTGGAAAATATAGTAGGATCTAATATAGTAGAGCAAAACTGACCTGTTTGCACACCACTGAGTCACACTGTGTCCTATCAGAATGGTTCTAAATGGACCCTGTCACTTATTTAGTGTTGATTCTGTATTGAGATCGCATGGTACTGTGTTTGTAGGAAAAACACACACCTTGTACTGCTAAACTTACTTGTATTAATAAGTAATCAAAGTGATACGACAGGAAAGTAGCCAGGGCGGTGTCAGGGCGGTGTGATGTCGATACCACACCCGAATTTTAATTGCACGTTCCGAAGCTTTTAAAAAAAAAAAATTTTTTATGCCATGTTTACATCTGTGAAAACTTCATAAAGAATCGTTCCCTCACTAACCTTTTTCTTTTTCTCTCGCTCAAAGTTAATAAGCCAAAAAAAAAAAAGCAGCTTGCATGTCATAGAGAAACTACAAATTCAGTTCAGATTTATTTGTATAGTGCTTTTAACAGTGGACATTGTCCCTTATATAGAGGATTTAGATTTTAAATGTATAAATTTATGGTAAATGGTCTGCACGTATATAGCACTTTTTTTAACCTTAGCGGTTCCAAAGCACTTTACACTGGTTCTCATTCGCCAGTTCATACTCGCACACCAATGGTAGCAGAGCTGCCATGCAATCAGGAGCAACGTGGGGTTCAGTGTCTTGCACAAGGACACTTCGACAAGTGGAGTCGTGTGGGCCGGGAATCGAACCGCCAACCCTACGATGAGCTCTACCACCTTCGCCACAGCCACCCATTTATTTTAATTTATCCCTAATGAGCAAGCCAGAGATGACAGTGGTGAGGAAAAACTCCCTGAGACGATATGAGGAAGAAACTTTGAGAGGAACCAGACTCAAAAGGGAACCCGTCCTCATCTGGGTGACACTGGATAATACGATTATAAATAAATACACTCCATGCTCAAATGGTTGCGTAACCAGGAAAATTCATTACAGTTTTTACATGAAGTCTGTTTTGTTGAGCTTCTCCACTGTTCACTGATGGAGACTTGAGTCCATCATAGCAATTGTAGTCCTAAGCCATCTTCATGGTTTTTAAGTGGTACCATCCTCAGTAATCTCAATGATCTTTGATGAGCCTATCAATATAAATCTGTGATTTGAATTCCAGCCAGCACCTCGTCGTGGCTGCTGTTTAAAGAAAATTAATCAACACCTTCTGACCAATCAGATTTGAGAATTCAACAAGGCTGTGGTGTAAATTTTATTTCTACAGAGATTAACGGTTAATTAAATAACATTTTAAACATCGGATAATTCGATTAAAGTTTTTAGTATTATTTGATATTCTAATTTATCTGCATTTTATTCCAGCGTCTGTTGTTTCAAAGGACTCTGAGCCCGAGGAGGAGTCTGACTTGAGGGACAGACACCGAGGCAGAAAGAGGCAGTCGACGAGGGAAGACTCGAAACAGAGGCACAAACGGCTCAAACTAAAACCAGCAAGAAGTACGAGCGAGGAAGGGGAGGAATCGGACGAGGAAAGAGACGCCAGTGTGTCTGACGCGGAAAAGAGGCCAGTCCGTAAAATCCTGAACCGTATCGAATCGGATGAGGAAGAAGAGGATGGGGTAGAGAAGAGAAAGATGGCTGGAAAGCAGGCCAGCAGCAGAGTTACAGACTGCAGGGAGATGAGTGTGAGGGCACACACTAGAGGTTCGAAGGACTCGATGCTGAAGCACAACGGCCTGCTCCCTCCAGGATCTTCAGCTCAGGATGAAGACGACGACGATGAGGAGGAGGAAGAGGAGGACGAGGAGGATGACCTCACCGCCGCTACGGACTTTGTTAACTTTGTTTTTGACAGCGAACAGTTATCGTGATGTGCTGAAGAAATTTCATATATTATTTTCCTCATTGCCTTTTATTTGAGTTTGTTTGTTTGTTTGTTTGTTTTTGTTTGTTTGTTTGTTTTTTTTAGTGTACTGGACCAATCCAAGCTTCCAGAGGAATTTTCACACGATGTCTAAACATACTTTAGTTACATACATCACGCACATGTCAGATGTAGAGCAGGGTCTCTGTGCACATCCTGATTTTTTTTTTATGAGTGAAAGGTGCAAAATTTGAAAGTTAGATTTGATCAACTAGTCGCAAACTTGATCATATGACTAGTTTCTCTAACGTTAGCTGCCTTTTTAGTGGACCTGGCTCATGGTTTTAATTCCACAGTGTAATTAGCAAGAGACTGGAATGAATGGGGATCATGGAAGCCAGAGCTGAAAACGTATGTAAAAAGGCATATTCTAAACTAATATCGACTGAAGACACTAAGGTTCTACTTCACGTTTATATTTCCCTTTGAATGAAGCTTCACAAATCAGAATGAAAACTGAACATAGTCTCGATCTGCTCTGGATTTTATTGTTGAGGAAAGGGCAAGTACTATGTCGTGGTCTTTCATGCCAAGTCGGTCCTCTAGTAATGGTAATTATGGCTGGGTTTTTTAGCGAGATGGATCTTTTAGCTCTCCAATAAGACTCAAATCTTTTGGTTCCCTGACAGCTTTTTTAAACCCAGGCACAGTTTGGTATTTTGACCAATGTTTGCTCTCTTAATGGGTAAAATTGTTTCGTAAAATTGTTCCTTTTAGCAAAATAATATTTCTCTCGCACTGCACTACGATTATTCAAAATGAATTTCAATAATTGTAACTGAACTCTAAACATACACATACAGTCCCCCTCAAACCCATTTTCGTTTGAGATCGAAATATGGAGACGATGAGAGTTTAGGATTGCAGCTTTTATTTCCTGGTATTTACATCTAGACGTATTAAATGACATAAAGCATAGGAACTCTGTATCAGACCACCCAATTTTTTAGGTGAGCAAAAGTATAGGAACAGATCAGGCTAAGATACATTTCTGCTCTGACGTCTTGTTCGTACTGTGGATTGTGATGCCATCATCCCTGCTCTGTGGAGGTTGTTGGTTTTAGGGTGTTTCTTCACAGCTCTCACAGTTTTTGTGTCATCGGTTGTTTTCAATGGATGACCCATTTGGTGTCTGCCTGCTCAGTACACCAGTGATTTCTTTCTTTTTTAGAAAGAAATTGTATTGGCTATGCCCAATGTTTGTGCAGTGCCTTTGATTGATTTTCCCCTCTTTACTTCAAAATGGCTTTCTTTTCTCCCATAGACAGTTCTCTGATCTTCATGTGGGTTTACCCTTTTTACCAACAAGTGCAGGTGAAACTGAAGGTGAAACCCAAGAGTAGATGTTCAGAGCTATTTCTTGTTCAAACAGTAAATTTAACAGGACACACCTGGGTAACATCAAGCACCTGTCAGTCACACGTTCCAATAATATTGCTCGTTTACAAATTGGGTGGTCTGATCGAAAATGTGCTGTGTTCTAATTTTTAATACGTCTACACATAAATACCAGGAAATAAAAGCTGAAATTTTGAAAACTCTTCTCATTTCCATCTTTTGCTCTCAAACCCAAATGTCTTCAGGCTACAGCAAAAACTGCACGCACATCGGCTTCTCTTCACCGATAGTTGACTCGTTCACAAACGACACGATACGTATGGGTTACTTTCAGAAATCACACACATGGGGGGGAAACTACTGTACGTTGCGTAATTGAAGGTGTTTTGGTATTATACGAATATCTTCTAGCCCAGATTGAATAAATGAAATACATTTTGTAATAATTACAAAAATGAAGAAATCTGTGGCTAAAGCTAGCTAACTAGGATTAGTTTGGTGTTCCAGAAGAATGCGGTGAAGGAGTATGTTGTATAACGAATAACCCGTTTCTAGCAAAATAATCAATAACAGGTTCCCATAGCAAAGCAGAGTTGCTCTTACCATCCCAAACATTCAAGTGTCTTCTCCCTCTTATACCACAGCAAGGTTTTTTTTTTTTTTTTTTCCAATTTATTAAACACGACACTTCGTACCGTTATCCGTTTATTGTTACATTTAATGTTGTGGACCGTCCATGGTGTACGAGTTAGTTCCTGTTACCGCTTACATTATGGCAACTATACAAAGTTGTTCCCTCACCTGCCTCTTTATTTTTTTTTTTTGCCCTCTGTCTTCAAGTTGGTAAGGCAGAAAGTGTATGCCATGTTCATCGTGTTACAGAGAGATCCGAATGCACTGAAGACCCGTGTGGAACACTTACTGACTGTTACAAATCTTACGTAGGTTTAGATAACGTGAGTGTCGAAACAATACCGTATACGTGTGAGCACATTGATATAAACCTGCGATTTGAATTACATAGAAAATTCATTAACACCTGTTTAACCGATCCTAATTGAGAATTTGATCGTGCTGTGGTATAACTAAATATAAATAGCTAGACAATAGCACTAAGAATGGAGGTTATTGTCATTGTAATAGTTACACTTGAATAGCTAGTGAGCTTGATAATAACTACTTTAACTATAAACGTAGGTGTATAGTAAAATTGCGTATTGAATCTTTTGAATTTCGTTGCTTCAAGAGGCTAATACTGCGTTAGCTTAAACTACATAAGTTGTCTTAACACCGTCTCTTTGAGAAATCCTTTTGTAAGGATGATGTTGACGGGAACACCTCAGTCAACATGGTAGTTTACCTAACGTTAGCTAGTTTGCTAGCATTTTGGTGAGCTACCTAATGTCAGATGTCAAACTATTGCTAACAAAGTAGCATTGATGTTATCGAAGCTAGCTACCTAATGTTAACACAGTGCTGTATTTTGATATCTGGCTAGTTTAGCTACAAATTCTGCACTATTATATTGTGTAACTAAAATCAGTTTATGCTAAGCACTACATTAATCCAAATAAACCTATCTAAAAAATAATAATAATAATAATGAATAAATAAAGTTTAGCAGTGATGTATTATGATCAAGTTTGCACTGATCGAATCCGGTCCTTATTGACTCAGGGAAAATCAGGATGTGTGTGTCTCAGTAATCCGTGTACACTATAGCTGATCTTCACAAAGCAAAGCACTGTAAATTGTAAGGCCAGTAATGCGTCGTCTGTCTAACACAAGCTTATATCAGCCTGTAGAGACACTGTACATTTTCTGCTTGTACGCTAGCACCTTTGGAATCTGTGGTTTAGTAATGTTTTCTGTTTTATCCTCTGTTAAAAAAAACCAAAACAAAACAACAAAAAAAAAACAACCCAACACAAAAGTTTTTCTATGAGAAGGAGATTCTGTTGGAATCTGTTTGAAACAGTTTTGCTAACCTTTACTGAATAACAATCCTCGATGCCAGCCTGTGTTTAATTAATTACTCCATTTGTTCAAGGAGAACCTTAACCCAGCCGTATTGATGTATTGAGGTGATTTGCCATCAGAAAAGAAATAAAAGTGCCACAAAATATCAAGGCACCGCGGAGTTCGTCAAAACAACTTAGCAGCTTTTACGGCAATGACTTACATACGGTAAATAGCTACTTTATGAAAGTAGTGTCTTATTACAGTCCTAGAAGATCTATCATTTCTAATGTTTGTTCATTTAAAGTTGTGTATATTTTGGATTGTTTCCCCCCATATTTTGTCGATTATAGTGCATCTACAAAGGTAACCTAAGGTAGTTTTAAATCTGCTGATTTTTTTTTTTTACTTTTTTTTTTTTGTTCTCGTTCAGTTCTTTTTTTTTTTTTTTTTTTTAATACTGTATAAAATGTATGTGCCTGTTGACTTGCCCTTAGGCTGAAGTAAATTTTCTTGACTGAATGCACTTATCGAAGCACCTTTGATTGTACCAGATGGCCCAGCACAGCACTAAACAGTTTCGACTCTCGTTCGAAAGCACCTTTTTTTTTTTTTTTTTTTTTTTTTTTTTATATATATATATATATATATATATATATATATACACACACACACACACACACACACACACAATGCCCTCTTCTTGCTCTCAACACCACCACCACTCATTCACAACTGTGCTGTGTGCCCAACTTTGGTTATTTGAAATACAACACTACCAAATCATTCCAGTTACACGCCACATGAACCAAGCCTAGAGTCCCAGTCAATGTGGCCTTTGTCTGCTCTGAAGTTATTCAACTGGAATGAGTGTTGCTTATATTTTACTGTTCTAATGTTCAGTCTCAGTACATAACAAATTCAACAAAACAAACAACAACAAAAAACCACCCTAAATAAACGTGACAAGCGTATCTCTGTGTAATAAAGTCTCTGCGTTTATTACAGCTTCAGCAAACATGGATCTTTTTTTTTTATTTCCTGTTAAGTTCATCTCTGACCATTGTCTTGTAATATCACTTCTCGGACTGAAGGGGGTAGTGAGAATCATCTCTATGAAAAATCTACAGGAAGTGACGTCTCTTATCTGGTCGTCAAGCTTGTGATTTGAGACGCGTCCCGGAGTTCATGTGGCGCGCCTGGAAACGACAAAAAATACCGCTGTGTAATAAAGTCTGCGTTTATTACAGCTTCAGCAAACATGGATATTTTTTGATTTTCGGTTAAGTTCATCTCTGACCTTTGTCTTGTAATATCACTTCTAGAGCTGAAGGGGGCAGTGAATATCCCCTCTATGTGAAAAATCTACAGGAAGTGACGTCTTTTCTCTTGTTGTCATGCTTGTGATTTGAGACGCGTCCCGGAGTTCATGTGGCGTGCATGGACGCGATAAAATAACGCGTGCTGTCCCTGCAGAGTGGTGATCTAACCAGAAAGTGCTTTGATGTCCAACCACATGTAAACAAGACCGTGCAAGACTATAGCTGGAGAATTTATTATATTTTATTTTTTAATAGTTAGCTAAAAATACACAAAGCACTACTAGCTAGCGTCGTGTTGTTTAGCCATTAAGGCTACATTAGGCGCGGTAGCTAGCTTTGGCGGAATAAATAACGAGGTGTTTGTTGTTGTTTACTGTTTGTGAAAACATGGTGGTGTTGAAAAGTTTGCCTCCTCCTGCTGAGGGAGTTCGGCATCAGCAGGCCGAGACTACAGCGGTTTTAGACGGGAAGGGACTCGGCACAGGGACGCTGTATGTAGCCGAAGCGTAAGTAACACCATCGCTTCCCCTTGTAGTGTGAGAGAATGAGCACTCCTCTGTGTGAACTCCTCTATACCGCTCTTCACACCTACAGTGTGGCTGAAGTGAACTTTGACACAGTTTACCCTGCGATGTAGCGAGTTTAGGGAAGATTTCCTCCACGCGCGGAGGTGTGAGGTTACCGTCGCTAATAAATAAGCGGGGATTATAGACCCAAGGTCTAAATTACACCCTGTACGTGTAATGTGCTGTAGAATATTCGAATATGTCCAGTTTTTATAGTGTTGTTATGCCACTATCTGAATTTGGCTAGTGGCTGTGTCCCAAATCAGCACCTGTTGATATATAATATAGCATGTGTATGTCTAATTTATTGATTCATTTTCATATGATTCATTTACATGTGATTCATAATCAAGCGATTCATTTACATGTGATTCATAATCTAGCGATTCATTTACATGTGATTCACTTCCTAATGTTCTTATACATATGAACCCTAGCACTGTGTTATGGGGTTCGAATTGTTCGAGACGGTAACATTAATGTTCTCATTTGTAAGTCACTTTGGATAAAAGCGTCTGCTAAGTGAATAAATGTAACATTAAAGTGCTACAATATAACACAAGCGGGCGGGAGAAAACTTGAGCTGGTCATTTCTGACTGAATTTAGGAACATAGTGTGAGCCATGACACCATGATTTACCTTCTGATGAACTAAATGTAATATTTTCAGTTCATTTTACAGGCTGTATGCAAAAAACAACAACTGTTAACCTGTTCAAACACTGACCATTGATCTTTATTGTATTTGTTTACAAGGTAATGTTCAGTGTTTGAAGTCTGCTCCTCTTAAATCTATTTAAAGCTACACTATTGGACATTTCCCACTGTCATGGTTCTGGGCTGGAGTCAGTTCTCGAACCGCTCTGTGTATATTGTGTATATATCTGAATAATCTCATATAGGATGTGATTGGGTGAGTTCATTTACCCATCAGATGCAAAGCACTTTAGTTTCATGGTGTTCATTAGGGATGCTCCGCTCAGGAGTTTTACAGCCGATAGCGATTCAGATACCGATCTTTTTTTTGTTTAAACTTTAATCAAGAGGTCTATCATAAACAGTTAAATGTAAGCTCTCTGCTCATGGTCACTGTTGATTGAGTTAAAATAATAGCAATGAGAAATACTTGTGGTTAATTGATAAATAAACAAGCATATTATATATATATATATATAGATTAACACAAAAATTATCCATAATAGGAAAAATGCTAATAGCTTTCTATGGAAATGGTGAACTAAGATTAATGCCAAATTGATATTAATTGCAACCCATAGTAATTAAACATCATTTAATTTATATTTTATGAAATTTATCTTTTTTATTTTATTTTATATTACGTGATTTATTTATAAGGCACACGGTAGTGTGCGGAGTTTGCATGTTCTCCCCGTGCTGCGGGGGTTTCCTCCGGATACTCCGGTTTCCTCCCCCAGTCCAAAGACATGCATGGTAGGTTGATTGGTGTGTCTAAAGTGTCCATAGTGTATGAATGGGTGTGTGAGTGTGTATGTGATTGTGCCCTGCGATGGACTGGCACCCTGTCCATGGTGTACCCCGCCTTGTGCCCGATGCCTCCTGGGTTAGGCTCCAGGTTCCCCGCGACCCTGAAGAAGGAGTAAGCGGTAGAAGATGGATGGATTTATTTATAACTAAGCACATTTTATGTTTACATTTTAGTAGTTTTATTTTTCGTTTTAAGTTTTAGATCAGTTCCCCCAGTGTCCATGTCTTCTGATATTAGTGTGTTTTTTTTTTTTTTTTTGCTTTTTTTTTTTTTTGGGGGGTAAATTGGAACATGGCAACTGATGTTGACTTTTCTAGTGAAATCCAGCAACTGTGAGTTTAAATGGAGTGAATTAGAGTTAGTGAATGAGAGCTGCAGTGTACTGTATGTTTACAGACTGAACAGTTGCTACTCTTGATTATGATTGGTGAGGAATTATTTGATAAAGAAGTTTGAATTAAACCCACTTTGTAGCATTATTATTAATTTACTCCGAGCGAAGCCGCTGTGTCTACAGGAGCAGCTCACAGTAGCGGGTTCAGGTCATTTTGCGGGATCAATAAAAGATGGTGGTTGTGAGATCGGGAAGTTGAAGCAGATGATGTACAGAGTGACTTGTCGTCATAATGGCTTCTCTGCAGTATTTGTTCGTTTGGCTGCGGTGATGAAAAGCAGTGTGAAAGTAACTGTAGATACATTTTGGACTTCCTGTAGTTTTTACTCCGATTGTATTATTCAACTCTGAACAGGTCACTCGCACCTGTACGAATAAATATTTACTCACAGTCGCACAAAGTACTTTTCAGTCGCAAATGCGAGTGAAATGGTCGCACTGTAGAGCCCTGAGTTTATCTGCAAAGTTTTTTCCCGTTCGGCGTGATGTTTAATGTCCCCAACAACCTCTGTAGTGCCATTTAGCATCATGCTAATGTCATGATTTCTCTTCGCGCAAAGCACTGGAGCTTGAAGCAAAGCTGGCCGCTAGAGGGGATTTTGGCACTGCAAAATGATGTCATCCCTTCGCCGCTCTATGGTGATTGGCTGTAGTGTAGGAAGCGCTTGATTTGATCTGCAGCAGAGCTTTCTGTGGGCAAACTTGAAACGTTAATATCGCAGTCGATTATGTTCATTTAATCGTGGGCAGTCAAAATCGTAATCATGATCGCTATTCGATTAATTATGCAGCCATTCCGTATGGGATTTTGCGGAGTTTAGTTTTGTTGCACCCACCCCCAAATTTATTTATTTTTTTGCACGGTCTTTCGCAGCAGTGTTTGTTGGTAAATGAGACCTTTTAACTGTACTTATGAATGGAAAAGAGGGCTTTGACTGAATGCACGTTGTGATGTCACGTGATCTGCGGAAAACACGGCGGGTTTGAAAACTTTACAAGCTTCTCTGAATGTGAAGGCGTTTGCCTGAATTTGCTGAAGATAAAGACGATCATAGGGCTTTTCCTAGTCCTTTAGCACTGCGCAGAGCTTTTCGCACCACCGTATCACACAGTGCACAAAAAGCACGCGGTTAGATTTTACTACTTTATTTTCTGACCTATGCGAATCTTTCGTTTCTCAGAAACACTCATCGGCCCAAAGGTGATGATTGTGCACCGGCTTTTATTGTTGTTGCTGCATTACTGCTTCCTGTTCTCTCTCCAGTTTGAGGCAAATGAATTGAGTTGGAAAATATCACACCAGCTCCAGTTGGTTCCTGCTTGGGCCGGTTTTTGTGTTTGAAGGTGCAGTGTAAAAAAGAAAAGGAAAGAAAGAGTGGTTGTACGATGCTGTAGACATATGGGTTGTACAGTGATATCCTGGGTGCTACAGTCTTTCCTTACTTGTTAGTACGATGCAGAATGAGCGTAGCAAACGCCCCACGCAGAGTGTGTCTCGTCTGATAGGTGTATTTAGGATAAGGAGAACATCGGGTGTCGATTCAACTTTCGACAGTGTCTGACGCTTGCACTTTTAGTCGTACTAACTGTAGCACGTGTGTCTGGAAGCGAGAGCATGAAAAGTAGCTTAAGAACGAGTAACAGAACTAGTGTGCTTTCCTGGCAGGTGCCTGTCATGGTTCGATGGCTCAGGAATGGGTTTTTCGTTGGATTATCCCTCCATCAGCCTACACGCCATCTCCCGAGACCCGAGTGCTTATCCACAGGAGCACCTGTACGTGATGGTCAACAAAAAACTGAACGGTAGGCAAACGAGTGTCTGGACCCCGTGACACTTTTCACATATATATTTTGGATACGTGCTCGTTTAAATGACGCAAGAAACTGGTAGTTTGATCAATAATAGCGTCAAGAAATTCAGACTTCACGTGCTTGAAGTTTTATAATCTGAATGACTGAATCAGCAGACGAAAATGAGGCTGAGATGCGGGAGAAGGCTCCGGATGATGAAGGCGAAGAGGAGAGTGACGACGATGACGACGATGAGGTCATCACAGAGATCCGATTTGTGCCCGGTGATAAAGCAGCTTGTGAGTGTGTGCTTTTAGTGGTGTTTAGTTTTAAATTGAAGATTTTTCATGCACGACGCCAAATTTTCTTCTACACTGTGAACCAAGCCGTGTGATCATGTTGCAGCAATCGATCAGAAAATTTGAGCCTTTTTTCTTTTTTCTTTTCTTGCAATCATTTGACTTTATTTTCAGTGGATACTGTAGAAATCGCACATTTAATGATGCATTACACAAATATTAAACCCCAACTTGAGCCTTTTGCGTTAAACGCCACATGAGATAGTAAGGAAGTAATGTGTTCCATAGCAAATCAAATGAACTGGTTTCAAGTCAAGCTTGACTTTGTACTTTTAATGTACACATGCTTAATAGGCCTAGTTTTAAACATGATTTTAAAGTTTAGCAAATGTTCCACTTTTTTATATAAGTGGAAGTGATGTCAGGTGTACAATAAAATAGGCTTGTGTGTGTGTGTATATATATATGTGTGTGTGTGTGTGTATATATGTGTGTATATGTGTGTGAGTATGTGTGTGTATTATATATATATATATATATATATATATATATATATGTGTGTGAGAGAGAGAGATGGGGGGGGGTGCAACGATACGGCAGATTGTATCATTTAATATGAGGCTCTAGGTTCAATGCACCTGCATTAATGCATTCAGAACACTTATAATAAAGAACGATCTTCATAAAATACTGCTCATGGTACATGGGGTGTAACAAACATTTAAACGTAATCAAGCCGACACGCCCTTCTCTGAAAATGTAGCTTCCTCTTTATCTTGAATCAAGACAGGCTACAGCGGTTCAAATAAATAAATAAATAACCATCATCTGAAAGTCACACCTTATTTCCCGAGCGAATACACTAGCATATTAGCCGGCACCAATATCTCACACACAGAGCAAAGTCTCTCTGATTCATTGCAGAGCAAATGAAACATTTTCTGGCTTTAAAGCAGTCAGTCGGGAAGCCGGTGGCTGCAGATATGAGACTGCTCAGTATAGAGGAGCGCACGGGCTTCAAAAACATCTTGGAGCCGTAGAGACTTGCGTGACTTTCACCGAACTACCAGGTAACAGTCGAACGTGAAGTAAATCGCCCTGTGCTTGATTCACACCAGCAGGGTTTCAAAGGTTTTTCTGCCAAATTCGGCTAGTCTTTTTGTGCAAATTTTCACTTATTTTTGGGGTAGAAATTGGGCTAAGACATGGCAACCCTGCGCACCAAAGGTTAACTTGATGCAAGAAAGAAACAAAACCATGTGGCGAGAGAGAGGGGGGTGTGGATATTTATTTTTGTTTTTTCCTCTCTGTGAAATATTAGCTTGGATTTTGCATTGAGCCAGTCTGCGATGCCCGCTGTGCCGCTACAGGCTTGAAGGGTTTGATTTATCTAAAATAGCTCAGCGCTGGGGTTTTGAGCGTTCCGTTTGGATACATCACATACTTTTAAGATTGTCAAATAGGCAGCAAACCTTTGCCTAACACTCATTTCTACACTAATAGCTGGTGATGCACTATATAGGTGCGTCCTATACACAGTTGAAATTTCTAGTGAGAATGCATTTGATTTGTGGTCATTTCATTTGGCAAATCCAGAGTAAAGCCATTTTGTTTGAGCAAAGTATTTCTGCAAGTGAACGAAACGCTGTTATTTGTTCCAGTGGAGTCCATGTTTTCCGCCATGTGTGACTGCCAGGCTTTGCACCCTGACCCCGAAGACGCAGACTCTGATAATGAGGAGTTTGAAGGGGAGGAAGAGGAAGCAGAGGAGACCGGTAAAGCATCTGTTTTAAAACGAGTTTTTCGTAGCGTGTCACGCTTTCATCACTCGTATGGCTCACTGCTGTGTGCTCTCTCTTCCCATTCAGATCAAGGCCAGGGTGACGTACCCACGTTCTACACATACGAAGAGGGCTTGTCGCACCTGACCACAGAGGGCCAGGCCACGCTGCAAAGACTCGAAGGGATGCTCGCTCAGTCCGTCACGCAACAGTTCCACATGGCTGGAGTTCGCACCGACGAGCCATCCGCTGAGTTTGAAGGTCTGTGATGTGCGCAGGACTGACGTTGAAAGTACGCTGAGCCAAGAAGCGAAATGTTCAGCCTAAATAGCAGATTCGGCATTACATCGTTAAGTAACCACTAGGTGTCAGTAGAAGGCCAGAGCCCAGTGGCACAATTTTTCACCTAACCCAAATTTGGTGCTGTTGTAATGAATGCTTTAGTAAACGGCCCAGAATTTTCTATAATACATGGGTAAATCTTCATACGCCGCCTTCAGTCTGCATAATCCTGTATTTTCAGCAAGAGATGTTATCAAATATAGGTTTGAAAAAAGGCACTCATCACAACAGTGTTGGATAACAAGAAGTCTTATTCATGATTATAGATTACATTAAGTGAAAGTGTCCAAAACCCAGTCTGTGTGATTGATCAAGAGCTCGATCTTAATCAGATATGTACCGAAAGGTTTTGAGATGAGAGAGACTTCTGTTACATCTTTAGCTACATTCACCTGGTGTATTTGCGTAAGTGGATAATTGTGTAATTTTTATTTCCCCACTGTATCATTGATTGGTTTGAATGTTTTTTTTTTTTTTTGCGCTGCACAATGTGGACTATAATGTGGATTAAGATGGACTTGGCATGAATAATCTATAGTCCAGTAAATACTCTGTAATGAAATCTCTTGACGTTGTATTCGTTCTGCAGATGGAATGGAGGTCGACCCAAATTCTGGAGTAGCCGGACAGTTTGACGATGCTGATGTTGATCACTGGTGAAGATCATCTTATTTTACACCCACATCACACTTTAATTAGTATGTTTGTGTCAGTCAGCTAGGGCGTAACTCTCATCTTGAGTACCAGTTTAAATGTATAAGCCTAACCTAGCACTTGAGTTTTATCTTCAGTCTCCGGCTGTTAAATTTGGTATAATCTTGAATTTCGGAAATTGTCTTTATTTATTTACAGTTATGAAAATGAGCAAAATTGTAAGGTTATAAGTTCATTTGATGGTATTTGCGATGTCAGGTTATAAAGCTGAAAGCCAGTGGTATGATTCACATGCATGAGACTGTTTTGAAAAGGGAAGCATATTTCACAAAGCTTCATGCACTTGGAAATCAGGTGGTTTCTATATCCCAAGACAGGCCACACATTCATTCTTGTATATAAATAAGTATTCACCTCGTTGGAATGCTTCACATACCTAGTGTTACATTCTGGAAATGAAACGGACTTGATTGGGATTATAAGCCACCATGAATCTATGCGAACATTGTGTACATACCTTCGGACCTTCATCCGACACACGTCTGGTGGTGATTGGTCAGGTGTCCACAAACCTTTTTGCCATGTAGTTTGTGGTAAACGTTGTTCTCTTTGATGAGTCAAAAATGAAACTTTCTGGCCCTGGCACAAAGCACTATGTTCGGAGAAAACCCAACACTGCTCATCAACCTGAGAGCACCGTTTTCACGGAGAAGCGTGGTAGTGGTAGCATCGTGTTGTGGGGAAATTCTTGATCATCTGGGCTTGGGGAACTGGTCAGTGTTGGGGGCAAGATGGATTGATCCAAACACAGGGCCATCTTAAAAGAAAACCTGTCCCAGTCTGCAAGAGCCTGGAGACTGGGGCGGAGGTTTCATTCCCAACAGTATAACAACTCCAAGCATACTGAACCTGAACGTGTTAGAATGGCGCAGTCAAAGCCTAGACCTCAATTCTGTCAACAATCTGTGGAAAGACTTCTGTTCCTCACTGTAACTGGTTTTCTGCAGACGCAGTATACTTCACTGCTGCTAACCGAAGCACTTAAGGGGGGCTCTGAGTGACCGGGACTCGTTCAGCAAGCCGTCTTCTCCAGTTTGCTCTCCACGTTAAGCGGAGCTCATGGATGCCTACACAGGTTTCCCCAATGCCAGCACCATTTCTGTTACTGTGTTGTGTTTTGTATTCTTCCTTCAGACCAAATTCTAAGTGCTCTCCGAAAGTAAGTCTCATTTGTTTGAATTGTCATGAAATAAAAGTTAGTTGTTTTTTTTGTATAAAGCACTTGATGCCCATTTCCCTTCTACTTGTGGATTCATCTTTTTTTTTTTTTTTTTCTTTGGAGCACTTAAAGCTTGACGAAAGCAAAAAGTAGACATTTCTGCACACCGTCTTATCGGTTTCGTAACTCAGGAACCATTTTATTGTTCAGAACGGTGTGATTGTTGGATTCAGCATTTTAAAAAAATATATTTTTTTTTGCGTGTGAAACTATTAGTGTGAAATTTGAGCTGGAAAAGCTGTAAACATCCAGTCTTCAAACTGCACTTATACAATGTGTTTTTTTTTTTTTTTTTCCATGGTGTGTGATATCTCTCTTACTCGCAATGTTGTTTTCGACAAGTCCTGAACATGACTCTGTACCTTGTATAAGCATACAGAGGAGTTTTGCAATGAAGAGCCACAATAAAATATCCTTTCATCGGTCTAAGCTATAAAATGTTCCAATACTGAAGATCATTTTTTTAAAAGACACCAGTTAGATCACCGCTGTTCAGTTTTCATTGCAAAGGCATTAATCATTTTATATAGAATTAAAAAAAGAGGTAACACTAATTGCGTATTTGACATAATGAATCTGATTAACCTTTGAAAATCTGCCAAACAATACAGTTCCCTTCAGATATATGGAGACCCATCATAACCGTGAGCAGCAATAAATGTTACACACATTCACGTTTTCCACTGGAACTATAAGGAGAAACCATTTATCTTCGTTCTAACAAAAAGATACCTCCGTATTAGAATGGATTTCCTAGAATAATACTATTTTCCTCTCCAAAATTATTGACACTCCTAATGCATGTTTGAAATATATGCAACGTTTTTATTCATGGAATAATACTCATTTCATATCATTTCCTTCATGTCCTCGGCGTATAAACTTGAGGTTTCTCCTCCCATACCAGAAGAAAACTGGAGAGTTTTGATACATAATACATACGTTTGTTGAGCTCGGGTACATCGGGTAATGGATGTAGGGCATCGGTAACTCAGTGGTTAAGACGTTATGACTTGCCCGTGAGCACACTGTCGCCCCACATGGGGAGGGGGATGGTGAATGGGGGGAAAATCTAAGATTTAGTTTCTTTTTATGTCACCGAGTAACTGCTCGGTTTCTACAACAAAAGAGTATAAAATAAAATAAGCACAGGCGAGGGTATTTTATAAGTTTTTTGTTTTTTTTTTTTTAAACACTGCCCCTCATTAATATTGGCACCCTTGTTAAATATGAACAAAGAAGGCTGTGATAAATTGTCTTTATTGTTTTAATCTTTTGGTGTTTTGTTAAAAAAAAAATTCACAAAAAGATTCTGCTCTCATGGATATCAAACAATTGCAAACGCAACACAGGTTTATAAAAAAAAAAATTGTTAAATATAGGTGTGTAACAATTATTGGCACCCCTATGAATTTATGATAAATATATTTGATATATATTCCCATTGATATTTATATTTCTTTTGGACACTTGGGTGACTAGGAACAGGAAATTGTTCAACCATGACTTCCTGTTTCACAGGGGTATAGATATGAGGTAACACACAGGCCAAATTCCCTTAGTCATTCATCACAATGGGTAAGACCGAGGAATATAGCTGTGATGTGCAGAAAAAGGTTGTTGAGCTTCACAAAATGGGGAGTGTTTATAAGAAAAGAGCACAAGCATTGAAAATGCCCATTTCCACCATCAGGGCAATAAATAAGAAGTTTCCAGTGAACTGGAAATGTAATGAATCAACCTGGAACTGGACGCGTGTCTATATCGTCTCAACACACTGTGAAGAGGACGGTTCCTCCAAGGATTACAGCTGGAGAACTGCAGAAGTTGAGTCTCCAAAAACTACAATCCGAAGTCACCTACATCACCACAAGTTGTTTGGAAGTGTTTCAACAAAAAATCCTCTACTCTCGTCCAAAAACCAACTCCAGCGTCTTCAGTTTTCCAGACACTACTACAACTTCAAATGCGATCGGGTTCTATGGTCAGATCAAACCAGAATAGAACTTTTTGGCAATAAACACCAGAGCTGGTTATGACACACACAGAGAGGTGGCCATATGGAAAAGTACCTCATGCCCACGGGTAAATGTGGAGGTGGATCTTTAATGTTTTGGATCTGTTTTTCTGCCAGAGGACCCGGACATTTTGTTAGGATACATGGCATCATGGACTCTATCAAACATCAACAGATATTAAATGAAAACCTGACTGCCTCTGCCAGAAAGCTTCAAATGGGCCGTGGTTGGATCTTCTTTGCACATATTTACCAAGGGTGCCAATGTTAGTGGTGGGCAGTGTGTGTACAGTAATTATAACCGTGCTATTGAGTTGATTGCAACACACCATATTACAAATGATTCATAATTATATTATTAACCATTCAGTTTCCCCGCTCATGTTTCTCCATTTCACTGTTTCAGTTTATCTCCAGCACTTTCCCATGGCGGTGGTGCTGGTGGTTTCTTTGTGCTTTGCATTTGTCTGTCACCTCCAGTTTGTTTATTTATTTCTGTTCATGGAAGCCTCTGTACCTCAACCCTTTTTTTAAATGATTTTTTTTTGGTCAGTCGGTTCGGTTTAGCATTTTGTCTTAAGGTTATTAGCTGGGCAAAGTTAGCTCCTTGTACTTTGCTCCTTGTTCACATCTCACTGATCTGTAAACCATTCACGAGCTTCTCCCCGAGTCTCTGCTGTCAGACGGGGCTTTTCTGTGCGTGTGCCTGCTGATCAGGATATAGAGCTCAAACTCACGTGATTACTGAAGAACTGCTTAGTCACTGAAAGATTTTTACAGACGAGAGAACGTGCTTTCACTTTTTGTGCTCATAGTAATGTTTCATATCTTAATAATTACGTAACATTTTATTACAGCTTATAATTAGATTACAATAAGTAAGCATGCCATGGGTGTGCTGTTAGAGGAAAATAATCAGTAATCAGTGTGTGGTGGGTGTGGCTTTTACCATCCCGATGTTGGATCATTTTCTCATAGTAATATTATATCATTTTCTAATAAGTGTTTTACTCTTATACCACAGCAGTTTACCAACACGCACTACATTTGAACCATTTATGTATAATTTAATGTTGTTGAGGTTAGATCCTTTCACTTGTGTTCTAACAGCTGTGAACAGCTGTTCCCTTACCAGCATCTATTTTCTCTTTCTCTTTCTTTCTCACTCTCTCTCTCAGTTAGTAAACAAAAAAAAACCCAGTTTGTCATGTTACCAAGAAATGCGACCGCGTCAACTCCTCTGTACTGAAGTCAACTCTCCAATCGCTCCTTCCATCAACGCTAAATGAATCCGTCTACTACGTTTTTTTTTAAGTGTCTTGTTTTATTTAACAATAAATAATACAGAAAAATAAAGAAACTGTATAATATGCAATATATATATATATATATATATATATATATATATATATATATATATATATATATATATATATAATGTATATCTCATAAACATGAGAAGTTTATTTAGCCTTTTTGGAAGGAGTCTAGTGTTTTATAACAGTCTGAGGTCTTAAAAGGAGAGAGTTAAATAAAAAAAAAGAGACTGGTGAGAGAACCATTTATAGTTGCTATAATTTAAGATACAGAATCTGACTTGTTTTGTGGATATTTAAACATTTAAATGTAACGGGAAACAACGTTTATGACATTGAATTCTTTGATAAATAAACGAACCGTGAATATTGTTACCGTATAGAGGGATGAAACACTTCCGCTCATGCTGTTTTGGGAAAATAATGATTGCTGTTTTATTCTTTACATAGCGCCTGATAACTTGGTCAGTCATCTAACTCCAGGTCAGTCCTCTAACTATATCGTTGGCTTTGATTATTTAATGTTCGAGCAGGATTTCTCCAGTGAATGCTCATCATGTTGGAGTCCTTTGCATTGGGATGAACTGTGTTTGCACTAGCTGTTGGCTGTGCAAACTTGAAGGAACTTGTGTAAAAGCTGCACAGACAGCAGAGAGTCCGTGTCAGTGATCTTCCTGCTTGAAAGGATTATGTCTCATTACAGATTACACATGGGAGTGCTGAGACAGAAAGCCAAGATGAAACAATCAGATAAGCGGAACCTCCTGTTATGCACAGAAACGGACTCCTATCGACCTATCTGCTTGCTGGTACTGCTGGAGAACCTGTTCATATGCAGCTTTGCTCTAAAGGGGAAGCATTAGCATGGCTTGCTTAAAGAAACCAATCAAATTGACACAAATTCTGTGCCTAGCTCAAATATAGTAGATCAGCGAATGTTTGGTCCTTAGGATTTCCCTCAGGGATAATTGACGAGACATCTTGTAACGCTTTAGCTTTTTTGTATTGCCTTCAGTCGGTGGAAATCAATAACTAAATATTCTTGCAGTTTGAAGAAAAATATTATGACAAAAGGGAGGAAGAGGGGTAAAGGCGACTTTTTAATTCTTCTTCTTTTGCTGCACAGAGCGTCTGAACCAATGAGAGTAAAACTACAGTGGATATAAAATAGTCTACACACCCCTGTTAAAAGGGCAGATTTTTGTAATGTAAAAAATGAAACCAAGATAAATCATGTTAGAACATTTTTCCACCTTTATTGTGAAATTTTTACTTATTAATCAAGTAAAAACCAATTCGAATCATTTTAGGGGGGAAAAATACAATAAACTGGTTGCTTATGTGTTCACCCCCCTTTGTTGAAGCGCCTTTAGATTTGATCACAGTATCTTTTTGGGTAAGAGTCGATCGGTGTGGCACGACTTGACTTTTCGGGTCATCCCACAGATCTTTGATTGGATTTAGGTCTGGGCTCTGGCTGGGACATTCCAAAACCTTGAACCTGTTTTGGTGAAGCCATTCCTTTATTTATTTGGAGGACAACTTCTCCGCATCAAAGGGACGATGGACGGGGCCATGTACCGTCAAATCTTGGGTGAGAACCTCCTTTCCTCAGCCAGGGCATTGAAAATGAAAAGTAATTACTAAGTCATTACCAAGTCTTGTTTTGCAGAGGGGTCAAATACTTATTTCCCTCATTAAAATGCAAATCAATTTATAACATTTTTGACATGCGTTTTTCTGGATTTTTTTTGTTGTTATTCTGTCTCTCACTGTTCAAATAAACCTACCATTAAAATTATAGACTGATCATTTCTTTGTCAGTGGGCAAACGTACAAAATCAGCAGGGGATCAAATACTTTTTTCCCTCACTGTATACTATAATGTCATGTTTTCTTCCTTACCTCTCTTAATGCTTCGTAAAAATGAACCGTTGCTGGAACCTTTTGTTCCAACATTAAATATGTATTCAATGTTGAAATACGGTATACTAGCACTTCTAAAGAAAGCACACCCTCCTTCAATTCTATGTTTTTATATAGTTATCAGGGCTTAAATAAGAAGTCTGTGGTCCTCACCAACTTCTATAAACAAATTACCTCAGATGACCAAACAAAAAACACCCCCAACACAACAGATTTCAATATGTAGTCATTTATTTCTTTTATTTTTTTTAACCAAAAAATACGAACATACAGAAACCAGCTGGGAAAAAATAAGTACACCCTTCCTACTTTTACAATCATTACGAGAGTAATTAGCAGCCAGGTGTTACTACAGAAATACACAACATTAGTTAATCATCAAGAAGTGTGACTCTCTCTATAAGAGAAGAGCACTCAGGTGCATTGTTATTTAGACCCTGATAAATAAAAACATAAAATTGAAGGAGGGTGTATGTTCTCATGACTGTATATCATCCAGATCTTTCCAATAAGAAGTACGTCTTTAATGACCATGTTAAAGATTTCAGCTCTTGATATACACTCTGACCGTGTCAGGTAAATGCTTTTACTTGTTAGACTGGTATACAGCAAGCGCGTGTGTGCGCGTGTCTGTGTGTTTATTTGAAGCTTTTTCAGTGGCACATTTCGAGAACATAATTCAGCTCAAAGGTCAACGTTCCATGAATCCATAGCGCACATTGCAGGAGAATCAAGTTCACAAAGCAAGCATTGCCCTACAGTACTGTTTCTCGCCTGTCCTTATCGACTTCCCTTCATCACCTGATGTGTGTTTCTACTGCAGGAACCTTCTGAAAAACTGTGGCCCTATAAGCACATTTCCATCATGGGAAACCTGGGTCCATTTTAGTCATGGAGCCTCCCGTACTGAAGGTCACTGATTGGTCAACTGAACCGATTGATTAGCGTTACAGAATAAATATCTTCTTTGTCGGCCATTTTTTTTAAAAACCTGTGGTTAGCTAACAAAAGCTCGTAAAAGTCATCAGTTGAAGGTTTCTTACATGACAGTTTCTACACTGGATTTTAGACTGAAATATGAGAGTATTATTACACGTGTCTAGCCGCATGCTGCTTATAACAACGATGTAAAATCGTCTTCGTTCACGGCTTAGGTCACGTTCTGAAAACAGTCGTTTAAAACTCTATTCATGTCAGCACGTTATTCTGCATAAGAAGCGGCAAAACGAAAAGATTTCCTTCATGTTCAAATATGTTGCTGCAACAGCCATGGTTCCTGCAGTGCGGTTTGAAATGGTTTTGAAGGGTTTCAGAATTCTTTAGTTTCCCAAGAAGCTCATTAGGAATGCACTTTAGGAAGTCTGTATTGACCACAAGGACAGCAGGAACAACAGCGTAGTTCATTTCCTTTCTCTGTGGGTTCAACTGGCTTGCTAACTAGCAGAATAAGGTAATGGAGTTACAGTGGTGCTTGAAAGTTTGTGAACCCTTTAGAATCTTCTATATGTCTGCATAAATATGACCTAAACATCATCAGAACACAATGAAATAAATGAGACAAAAAATATTTTATTTGGTCATTTATTTATTGAGGAAAATGATCCAATATCTTAGTAGTTAGCACATTCGCCTTGCACCTCCAGGGTTGGGGGTTCGATTCCCACTGTGGCCATGTGTGTGGGCGGAGTTTGCATGTTCTCCCCGTGCTGCGGGGGTTTCCTCCGGGTATGGTAGGCTGATTGGCGTGTCTAAATTGTCCGTAGTGTATGAATGGGTGTGTGAGTGTGTATGTGATTGTGCCCTGTGATGGACTGGCACCCTGTCCAGGGTGAACCCCGCCTTGTGCCCGATGTTCCCTGGGATAGGCTCCAGGTTCCCCGCGACCCTGAAAAGGAGTAAGCTGTATAGAAGATGGATGGATGATCCAGTATTACATATCTGTGAGTAGAAAAAGTATGTGAACCTTTGCTTTCAGTATCTGGTGTGACCCTCTTGTGCAGTTTAAAGTAACTGTTGATCAGTCCTGCACATCGGCTTGGAGGACTTTTAGGCCCGTT
>CM022777.1:11288729-11446229 GCA_012411365.1 Ameiurus melas | reverse complement strand
TAGCAACAGCTAACACAGGGATTGTATGATGGACATGCCACGTGAACGGAGTAAAAAAAATAAAATAAAAAACGTGTGTAAACGTTGATATGGTGATGTTTCCTGTGCGGAGAGGTATTTTTTTATTTAGCATTTTCGGAAGGACTCTCCAGCTTTGTAACAGTCAGAGGAAAGTGTTCAGGATGGAGGGCTTTTTTGTTGTAGTTGTTGTCTTATATTAACTCTACCTAGAGCTGCTATAACCTAAGTTATAACTGGAACTAATTTGTACTGTGGAGGTTTAACAACCTTAAACATAACTATAAACTGATCAATAGTAATAAATAAATAAATAATGTATAAGTATAGAGAGATTGCTGTGGTTTGAGAGGAATGAAACGATTCAGGACGTTCTGTTAGAGAACTTCGGTGCGGTTACAGTTGGCAGGATCGGCTGGTTAAGAACAGTAGCAATGAAGGTACATCGGTTGTCTTGCACAGAAATGATATTATTGAAATATTAAGTATTTTACCGCTGTTCATGTGTCAAAAACAGTTCTGAAACCCCGACGAAGATTTCAGCACCATGTCGACGTTTCTATAACTGCTGATTTGTGACTCATTTGTAATTACACAGTAATTATCCCCGTGCAAATGAATCGAAAGCGTACAATGAGCTGTTTTACAGAACGAACAGAAGAGATGACGTATAACGAATATTATGCAAGTACGTGTCTTACCTAAAACCGGTCCCAGCCAGTAGACGAGGCCGTTCTTTGCAAACGTGCTGCCGCTGCAGGGGAACTGTGCTGTGAAAGCCAGCGCCGGGTTAAACACTGCTCCTGTTGTACTGCCACCTGAAGAGAACCACAGGTCAGGCTGAAATAACGAAAAAAAACAGAAGGCTGCAGTGACGTCTGCGCGTGTTCGTTCTACTCCAGTGTTGCCGAACCAGGCCTTGCACACCTCTGTCAAGAGTATCACAAAGCTGTAACGTGCTCGAAATAAAGAAATAAACTCGTGACATTTGACGTAGGCTTCCGAACAAACAATGTGCTCGCCGTTCTAGTGGTTAAAGGAGTAAGAGCATTGTTGCTAGGCAACTGGGAAACATGGACACATTGCCTAAGCTCTCTAAAGATTGAGGCGAATGCCGATATTTAAATGAAGTTCGGAATTTGCTATTTCTGAACACCGACTAGGTGCTCGCACTCGGAATTCCTACTTCTGAACGCAGGAAGTGACGTCAAATCAACACGGCTGCTCACGGCATCAGCAGTAAACGAAGTACCACGTCTTACCCTTAAATGAGTTATGTTGTATGTAATAGTATTTGCTTTATAACAATCAACATACTAGCTGGTTCAGTCTATTACATGGACTATGCGGTTTGCTCCGTATACATCGCTCATCACAGGCAGCTGATAAGCTTGTTGCTAACAAAAGACGAACACGGTTGGAGGGTTTTCTCCTCACTTGAACTCGAATGTTTGAAGTTGAACATTTTGGCCATCATTCCAAAAGGTATGTTTGGTGCAAAAACAAACAAAAAAACAACCCAAGACAGCTCATCACCTTAAGAACACCATACCCATGATGAAGCATGGTGGTGGCAGCATCATACTTTGGGGCTGCTTTGCTTCTGGGTTGTTTTTTTGAATCAAAGTGCTGAGAATCATGATTAGCTCCAAATACCAGTCCATTTTGGTGCAACACCTCCAGGCGTCTGCTAGTAAGCTGAAGATAAAAAAAGGAATTTCACATTTCAGCACTACAACGACCCAAAGCGTACATCGAAATCAACAAAGGAATGGCTTAACCAAAAGAAGATCAATGTCTCTGAATGACCAACCAGAGTCCAGACCTGAATCCAATGGAAAATCTATGGGGTGACCTGAAGCCGGCTGTGCACGGGAGACCCCAACGCAATTTGATGAGTCTAGAACATTTTTGCAAGCACGAGTGGTAAAATATTGGCAAGAATTCAAGAAGTGCCACGCTAATAGATTCTAACCTAAAAAGACTAAGCGCTAAAATCAAATCAAAAGGTGCTTCAGTATAGTATTAGTTTAGGGGTGTGCACACTTATGCAACCAGGTTCAGTTGTTTTGTTTTGTTTCGGATTGTTTTTCACTTCATTTTTTTTTTATAGTTCGCTATTTTACATTAAAGCTTGAAAAAGTTCAACATCTTGCTTTCATTTTATTTATTTATTTTACATCACAAAAGCCTGCCATTTTAACAGGGGTGTGTAGACTTTTTATATCCACTCGCAGTCGAATGCAGCATAAAGAATTAGCCAGCTAGCATGCAACCACTGAGTTAGGGACAGTAGGAACGGGACAAAAGCCTCAGGAATGTTTACGTTTGGCTCGGATATAACACGCCGGACTGTAATGACACTGTGATTAGGGTCGGACAGAAACCAAAGTCGCATCGGCGACTTCTCTGCAACATCGCCAGGGAAACCGCAACACCTCGATAACGTCTGAAATACCACCCGAGTGCGCCGTTCATCGGATCTTCACATCAACACTGGAAACATACCCGCAGGGAATCTGGAAGCGGATTGCGTGTGTGGAATTGTCCTGTGTGCTGAACTCTGTTAGGGAAATGATACATTTTTACTTTGTGATACTTTTGTTCTGTTCATGTTCATCAGCGGAGAACGCCTAAGAAGGCCATGTCATATCAGTGAGATCAGTACAGAATGTTTATCTGCTTACAGACACAAACATGTTCTTCTGTTCAACATTTTCTAAGACCCTTAAACAAATCCTGTTCGAACTGCCCCAAACCGCTTCTTATCGGCACACGGAAGTGCGTCATGCCGTGCGTTTCATATCGATAGTAGTGGTTCAGCACGAGCACTTCAGAGCGCTCTCATCATCCTATCCTGCTTTATTCTATCCTGTACTACCCAGCTTTCTGTAATAAACCTTTTTCACCTCAGAGGACGAGTCTGCGAGTGTTGTCTAATTTCCACGACAACTCGCACGACTCACGCGATCAAAGTTTGAACAAGACCCGTCAACCATTCCTGCTCGTTTATTATTGAGATGTAGGCTACAGTACCGTCCGTATGTAAGTGTTTATTGATTATTAGCCATTTCCGGTTCTGTAACCATCATGCACTGCAGCTTTGTACATTCCCTGCTCATAATAACCACATGAAGGGGTTTATGAGCAAGACTTGCACTTAACTGCCCACAGAAGTATGAGTTGGACATAGACCTACATTATACATTATAGACTGCAAAACTGCAATGCATCATGGGAATCCATTGGCGTGCTGCTGTCCTGGACCGTGCTCGAGTTCGAACTCTGCGCAAAGGGCACCAGATAAAGACGCACCTGCATACACGACTGTAGTGATCACCGCGGCTACAGCGTGCACTCTGTACTTCTCTTCCACACCGCGCGTGAAAGTCACCACGGCGTGCACAACGAAGGCGCACGCGAGCTCCACGGCCACGGCTTCCAGCAGATGCACGTTCGCGAGCGGACTCGCGCACGCGAAGCCGGAGCGCTCGTGGCGCGCGTGCAGATCCGACAAGCCGAGAGCCCACGCGCGGCGCATGGCCAGACCCGCCGCAGCGGCCGCCGCAAACTGGCACGCGGTCCTCCGCAGTGCGCACGCGCCGCCCAGAGAATCGCGCCAGTAGCGCTCGAGCGTCGCGGTGGGGTTACCGCTAGCGCCGCGGAACGTCAGCGCGTGGACCACCGATATAACGTAGGTGAGGATCAGGGCGACTTCGGGTGCATCTTCGGACAGCAGCTTCAGCTCGTGAGAGCATGCGCAGAGCTGAATCGTAGAAATGATCTCCGCTGCGTAGATTCCGTAATCTCGCCTCTTCCCGGTGAGCAGGTTCGGAGTCGCTCTCCGCGCGATCTCACAAAGGAACACGATCCCCACCAGCACGCACAGAGACACTGCCACGACCGCCATCTCCGCGGACTTCATCACATCTGAGCCATCTCGTTCCTTTTCACACCGGCTCGGTAACTTTACTCTTACGCCCCGCCCACTGCCCTAATGTTGCCAGGTTACGCTGAATGAGCCCCTATAATCATCCTAAATGCGGAAACGATTATTATTGTTGTTGTTGTTGTTGTTGTTATCAGAATTATTGTTATTAAACTAATGTTATTGTTAGTAATCTTATTTTTAATTATTATTATTATTATTATTATTATTATTATTATTATTATTATTATTATTATTATTTCCCTAAAGTGTACAATAACTAGATCAGAGTGGTAAAAAGTTTTAAATCTGCCACATTGATGCTACAGGCCAGGAGTAGCTGCAATACCATAAATGGCCCACGTGAGCCCATAGGTGGCGCTACAGGCCACGGCCAAAGTCTACCTGATTTTCCTGCAGCCCTTTAAGTCCCAACATGTCTGAAGATTGGTATACATGCCTTATTTCTCATGGGGAAGAGAAAAGCCATTGGGACACATAATGTCCGCCATGATAGATTTCCCCCTACATTGAAAATCATGAACCGTAGGTCTGATTGACTTGAACTGTGGTACATACGTGTGGGATGCATGTCTTTCTATAGGGTGATGAGCCATAAGGAATCAAATCAAAATTGGCCTAACTAATTACATATTGGTGAATTAACAACAGTTGCACGTATTTCTCGTGTCCATAAATCACTGGAACGTTTCCTTATGGACTTCACCTGTGCCACACACAAAGAAGACACCGTGTATGTTAACAACCTCATATCTCCAAAAACAATGATGATAAAAGGAATATTATCTGTTATTTTATGTTTAAAAATATATGTTTGTCTTAGATTGAGATATCAGCACAGAGTAAATCAAATGAATGTTCTAGCAGCAGGAATAAATTCAAAATAATCTTAAAATAGCGTTATATCAGCTCAAAGTAGTTCTCCAAGGTTCTTTTTTTCTCTACAGTGACCATTTGTGGAAAACTACAAAAATGAACTTAAAATCTGTCATTGGTCCAAACACGTTGAAATGTTGCACCTGTGGGATACATTTCTCATCCATGGTGATTTTGAAATGGTCCCAAATATTGAGGAAGAATCTGCCATTGCTGCTTGCAGCTATATTTATTATTATTATTATCATTGTTGTTGTTATTGTTAACAACAACAATGATAATTGTTGTTGTTAAACTCCCCTCCCTCCCCATGACAGTTTTGGTAGACAATTAATAAAGATATTATTGTATATTGTAACATATTTTTTTTAAGTATTTTAAAAATAAATGTAGGTTCTTATTTGCATTTAGCATAGTGTTTTTTATTATTATTTTTATTATTATTATTATTTTTAAACCTACATAATAATACCTACATTCAGGTATTACATAAAATTGCTGATAGAGATAAATATAGTGGCTAAAATTTCCTAAATGTAGCTGTGTATTTTGGCAAAACATTCCAAATACTGTTTATATAAATTCTAAAACTTTAATAGAGTTCAAAACTACATTGCAAAACATACAGAAATGAACAGAAATCCATGAGCAAGAAAATGGGTCATTCTGTATTTTTTTCTAGATTACGTATATTCTCCCTTAAGTCGCTCATTGTCAGTGTTCATGATAATGATTAGATGTGAAGTGTCTATTGGAGATTTTAGAGTGGCGTGTAAGATCGTGCTCTCCACCTTCATCATAAAAACACCAACTGAGGGAAAATCTTGGTCTTCATCATTCCAGTAGACTTCTAGAGACTTGTACAATCTATGTCAATGGTGGACAAACACCTTGTTACTCACCTTGTAAGTCTTTTCTCGCCTGTCTGTGATATACATATCTGTAATCTAGATCAAGAGTGAAATCAAGAATTATGCTTAACCAAGAAAATAAATTAGCTCGTTAAGAATACTTTTGATCAATTATGGATTATTTCTAAACTGAAAACATTTTTGTCTTTCCAAGATTTGGAGAGGGTTATTCATGCTTTTATCACATCGCACTTAGATTATTGTAATCTTTTGTACTTGGGTCTTCCTCAGTCATCTCTGGCTCGTCTCCAGATGGTTCAGAACGCAGCTGCAAGACTTTTGACCAGCGTAAAGAAATTTAATGATCATGTCATGACAATTTTAGCATCGCTCCATTGGCTCCCGGTGTATTTTAGGATCCAGTTTAAGATTCTGTTGTTCGTCTTTAAAACTCTTAATGATCAAGCACATTCTTATCTCAAAGATCTTCTTACACCACATTCATCGAGCAGATTTTTAAGATCTTCTGATAGGATTCTTTTGTATCCCCCTTGATTCCGTTTAAAAACTAAGGGGGTTAGAGCTTTTTCAGTTTCTGCCCCTCGTTTATGGAATCAATTGCCACTGGACATCCACCTTGCACCCTCTCACTTACCATTCTTAAAAAGAGGCTGAAAGCGTATCTCTTCCAACAGGCGTTTTAATCTAGTTTAAAAAATGTTGTTGTTTTTTTTTACAATTGTCTATTCTCTGTCTTTTTTGGTTTTATTCTGTTTTCTATTTCACTTTTCTTTACTCTGTTCAGCACTTTTATAATGAACTTTAAAAGTTACTTATTTACTTATTAAGTGTAAGCAGATGTAGTGATAATTACACCTTAATTATTTTTTTTTTGGTTTTCCTTCATTCTGGAGCCTTTGAAGCTATGTAAAAACCCTGCAAATGTTTCCTTATCAGAAAGAATGTCAAGTAAAAATAGAAACCATTAAGTATCCAGAGTCTGTACCCGTAAGTGAAATATAATTAACCAACATTCTTTATTCTTTAACATTCTTTTAACTCTATCCGGCTAGCCACAATGTTTGGTGCACAAACAAAACCCACACTGGAGCACTCAAACGCTGGATCTGGCAACACACTGTCCCACGTGGAACTTTAAATCTCTGGAATGTTTACTAGATTTGACAGAAGTTCCTTAAAAAAAAGCCAGTAAGATTAATAAGAACTGTAATATCCACATGGAAATCCAGAATGAGGATGAAAATAATGTGCAACGTGAAGAGGTAAATTAGGGACTTCACTACAGATTAGTAGGGTCATATTTTTAAGCAATATATATATCATCTAAGAATCTATAGAATAGAATCAATCTAAGGGTTTTTTTTCTATTGGAACTTGTGAATGAGGCTTCATCAAATTAAATGTGCATTTCAGGTTCACTGTGATTGAGGTAGCAAGAGAAGGAGGACAAGAACAATCTGTTTAGCGTAGGGGAACAACATTACAGTAAATAATATACTGTATATATGAAAAAGTTCAAATGCCTGTCCTTTAGATTTCCTTGACAAAACCTTTATTTTTGCTGTAGTCTTCATCACTGAGTCCCGAACTTGTACAGGAGCGTGTTTGCCTCCAGTCACGTTCCCCATAATGGAGAGAGCAGAAGAGGTAAGAAAAGACACAAGTTTTTAGCACAATGGAGTGGCAAGACTTTTGTACAAAGTTCAAGCCTTTCGATGTCTTTGTAATTTACCAGAGAGACTAACATTTAGTTTTGCTGTAGTGTTGACCACCAACCTAGAGACCTGAACTTGTACGAGAGCTTGTTTATCTCCAGTCAGGTTCACCGTGATTGAGGTGGCAAGAAAGGTAAAACAAAACAACACGATTTAGCCGAGTGGAACAACATGACATTTTAATTACAGGTTCAAGTGACTACTAGCCTTTAGATTCCCTTGTTCATGACTATCCTTTATTTTTGCTGGTGGTTTTGCCGTAGTATTCATCACCATGTTCTGAACTTGTTCAGGAGCTTCTGTGCCTCGAGTCAGGTTCATGACCCCATCCCCCCATCTCATCCCCATCATGGAGATAGCAGAAGAGCTAAGAAATGTTTTTAGCATAGTGGAGTGGCGTGAAAAATTCAAGTGTGTTGCCTTTAGATTTTTCTTGTGCTTTACTTGAAGTGACTAACCTTTAGTTTTGCCGTAGTGTTTACAGATAAAGTCTTGTAAAAAAAAAAAAATTCTAATAAAAAAGTTCAACAAATGACTGTCCTTGAACAGCGTGACTAACCTTTATATTTGCAGGTGGTTTTGCGGTAGTCTTCATCACAAAGTTCTGAACTTGTACCAGAGCTTCTGTGTCTCCAGTCAGGTTCCCCATCATGGAGATAGCAGAAGAGATATGAAAAGACAGGTTTTTAGCATTGTTGAGTGACATGAATTTTGTACGAAGTTTAAATGTATTTTTCTTTAGATTCCCTTGTAATTTACCAACGCGACTAACCTTTAGTTTGTTTGCCTCAAGAAAGTTATCCAATGATTGATATAGCAAGAGAGGTAGGACAAGACACAATCATTTAACACAGTGGAATGACAAGATATTTTTATTAAAGGTAAAGTGTCTAACCTTTAAATTTCCTTGTTCTTAAAATAAATAAATAAATACATTATATATATATATATATACACACACACTGTCACAATACATAGACTGGAGGTGGATGCAGGTGCAGGTCAAGGTCTTTATTAAACAAACAGAAACTCACAAACAAAGACATCACCGGGAAACAAAAACATTCAAGGCATGGAAAACAAAGGAGACTACTGATCTAAACAATACACACCAGGATCAACTGAAGACACGATATAATACTGAGAAAAGTGCTCAGTCACTCAGGCATTTAAACAAAAGAACATAATCAAGACAAAGCATGGACATCTGGGGCAAATAAAGTCACTTAAACCAACTGCTCAATCCGGAAGCGAGCGATGGATTGAGTGATGGCTAAACAATGTCACTTGACTCGTCTGGAGCCGAGCCACAGTGCCCTCTGCTGGCTGTGGCGTAACAGAACCCCCCTCCAAAAGGTGCTGCTCCCGGAGCACCAAGAACCCCCCTCCAACGGGGGTCCCGGGTCCCTGTGCGAGCTGTCTCTTGCTGCCATGGAAAGCGAGGCAGCCTCCGTTGGGCAGCAGATGGGAAGAGCAGCACCCCCACCGTAGTTGAAAGTCGGGAAACAATGTCACGTGACTTGCTCGGAGCCGAGCCACGGTGCCCTCTGCTAGCTGTGGCGTAACACACGGTATCTCACAAAGTGAGTACACCCCTCACATTTTTGTAAATATTTGATGATATCTTTTCATGTGACAACACTGAAGAAATGTCACTGTGCTACAATGTAAAGTAGTGAGTGTACAGCTTGTGTAACAGTGTACATTTGCTGTCCCCTCAAAATAACTCAACACACAGACATTAATGTCTAAACCACTGGCAACAAAAGTGAGTACACCCCTAAGTGAAAATGTCCAAATTGGGCCCAATTAGCCATTTTCCCTCCCCGGTGTCATGTGACTTGTTAGTGTTAGGTCTCAGGTGTGAATGGGGAGGAGGTGTGTTAAATTTGGTGTCATCACTCTCACACTCCCTCATACTGGTCACTGGAAGTTCAACATGGCAAAGAACTCTCTGAGGATCTGAAAAAAAGAATTGTTGCTCTACATAAAGATGGTCTAGGCTATAAGAAGATTACCAAGATCCTGACACTGAGCTGCAGCACAGTGGCCAAGACCATGCAGTGGTTTAACAGGACAGGTTCCACTCAGAACAGGCCTCGCCATGGTCAACCAAAGAATCTGAGTGCCCGTGTACAGCGTCATATCCAGTGGTTGTCTTTGGTAAATAGACGTATGAGTGCTGCCAGCATTGCTGCAGAGGTTGAAGGGGTGGGGGGTCAGCCTGTCCGTGCTCAGACCATCAAATTGGTCTGCATGGCTGTCGTCCCAGAAGGAAGCCTCTTCTAAAGATGCACAAGAAAGCCCGCAAACAGTTTGCTGAAGACAAGCAGACTAAGGACATGGATTACTGGAACCAAGAAAAACTTATTTGGTTCATGGTGTCAAGCGTGTTTGGCGGCAACCAGGTGAGGAGTACAAAGACAAGTGTGTCTTGCCTGCGGTTAAGCATGGTGGTGAGAGTGTCATGGTCTGGGGCTGCATGAATGTTGCCGGCACTAGGGAACTACAGTTCATTGAAGGAACCATGAATGCCAACATGTACTGTGACATACTGAAGCAGAGCATGATTCCCTCCCTTTGGAGACTGGGTCGCAGGGCAGTATTCCAGCATGATAATGACCCCAAACACACCTCTAAGACGACCACTGCCTTGCTAAAGAAGCTGAGGGTGAAGGTGATGAACTAAACCCTATTGAGCATCTGTGGGGCATCCTCAAATGGAAGGTGGAGGAGCACAAGGTCTCTAACATCCACCAGCTCCGTGATGCCGTCATGGAGGAGTGGAAGAGGACTCCAGTGGCAACCTCTGAATCTCTGGTGAACTCCATGCCCAAGAGGGTTAAGGCAGCGCTGGAAAATAATGGTGGCCACACAAAATATTGACACTTTGGGTCTTTTAATTAATATAAATTATACATTATTTAAAATAAAAAAAGAATAATTCTGGAGTCTAGGGGTTAAATACATATCACAAATAATAAAAAAAAGACTACTTAAAGACCCTACAGGTGAAATAATTAGCACAAATAAAATAACAACAACAACAACAATTAAATTACAACAATAATAATAATAATAATGACAATAATAATAATAATAATAATAATAATAATAATAATAATAATAATAATGACAATAATAATAATAATGCTGGAATCTAGGTGTAAAATACTTACCACTGACTACACATTTTATGACGAGGTGGTGAGTACGAGGTGGTGACTAAAAGGGGTGTGACAGCCAAAAATTTAAATTTTGCTCTCGTCTGACCAGACTACACTCTCCCAGTATTTCATAGGCTTGTCCAACCAAATGAGTTGTAGCAAATTTCAGACAAGCTTTGACATGCTTTTCTTTATTAATGGAGTCTTGCGGGGTGAGCAATTGTTTTCTCTGTGATGATGGCACCTGCTGCCTCCAAGTGTTTCTGGAGCTCTTTCTGAGTGGTCCTTGGCTCTTGGGCTACTCTTCTGACTACTCTTCTGACTGGTCAGAAATCTTGCGAGGAGCTCCTGTGCATGGTCGGTTGATGACGGAGTGATGTTGTGGTGCATACTGGAAGATCGAGATGTTTTTAAATACACCTGTCTCCGATTCCATCAATATGTTTCACAACGATAAGGTTGTGAAGGTCTTGGGAGAGCTCTTTGCTTTTACCCATCATGAGATGTTTCTTGTGTGACACCTTGGTAATTTGGAAAAGCCTTTTTATAGACCATCAATTTACTAACCCAGCTGATATTCATTTGCACAGATAGGGGGTATAACTATTGCGGATTTCCGACGGTTCCTTGCCTTACCTTTTCTTGGAGAACTACTTTTTCTTAGCATGTTCAATACTTTTTTTTTCTGTGTCATTAAACTTTATTACACATAACTTTATTTTTGGACTTTAATGTTGAAAATTGTTTATATTTCTGGATTTCTTGAGTTAATACTGATGTCTGCAGAAAATTTGCTGTGAATAATCTCATTGGAAATATATTTACAGAAAAAAAATGTTGACGCATTTAATACTTATTTCCCCCAATGAAAATATGAGGTAACACATAGACCAAATTTCCTTATTCATTCATAACAATGGGTAAGACCAAGGACTCTCATCCAAAAACAAAGTCAAGCATCATCAGTTTGTCAGACACTACTGGAACTTTAAATGGGATCAGGTTCTATGGTCAGATGAAACCAAAATAAAGCTTTTTGGCAATAAACACCAGAGGTGGTTCTGGCGCACACAGAGAGGTATTCATATGGAAAAGTACCTCATGCCCACAGTTAAATATGGCGGTGGATCTTTAATGTTTCAGGGCCAGAGGTCCTTTCTGCCAGAGCACCTGGACATTTTGTTAGGGTTAAGGTTTTATTTTTATTTTGTTAAAGTAGTACATCATATGAATATACACATCATAAATATGTGTAATATATTGGTTAAAACCATTTTATAACCTTGTAAAAAAAATAGCCATTGCATATATAATTTTTCCTTCCTCAAGATTTTAGGATCTTCTACTTATCTTATAACAATCTTATATGAATATAAGTCATGTTATTTTTTATTAAGCAGCGCAGGGGCTTAGCAACAAAAGTTTTGACCTTGACTAATCACCCAAGAAATAAATCCTCACTGTAAAGAAAATCCCTGCAAATTTACAGTATATGTAAAATACAGTTTTATTATTATTATTATTATTATTATTATTATTATTATTATTATTATTATTTATTTTATTTTTTTAAAAAATAGGATTAAGATAAGATAATATTTTATTAATCCCCAGATGGAGAAATGAGGGATTTCACTGTGAACAATTAGGCAGTGCATTGGCTTACAATAAAATACCAGAAAATGCAATGCATAGTGGGATATCTAACATTATTGATAGAAAATTCAGTGGTTAAGTTCTTGAATCTCAGCACCACCAAGGGGTTCCTGTTTAGAAAATTCTGCTTAAGTCATTTTAAACCTTATCAGGCTTCATATTCAAAACAAAAGTAATCTAGAACTATTGTAGGGAGATGTATTTTCTGCGGCTTCAGATTTGAAGGAAGTTAGCTGCGAATTTCATGTGTCCCTGTAATAATGAACCGCATTCACTTCAGGTTTTCGACAATACTGCCTTGTCCCTGTAGGTGTCGCTGTGTTTCTGTCTAATGTCATTTCCAATCGATGAGAAGGTGTGGCAGTCTGACAGAACACGTTCCTTCCAGCATGTATGCTTAGTATGCTGTATCCTGAAGGGGAATATATATTATACTTCCTCATTAACAATACAGTGGAATGCAAATATATATTTTTTCGTTTAATTTAGTTCATTAGCATATTCAGATAAATAAGTTATTTCAAGGCTAGACAAATGTACTGATCTACAATAGAGAATACTTTATTGACCCCCAAGGGGAAATTTGGTACCACAACACAATAGTATCACATTATTCGACTTTTATGTGCCATAAAAAGCTAATAATATTCTGTAATATAAATATATAATGGTTTAAATTCTTATTTTGAAAAGCATTGAACAATTAACAACTAACAGCTTGACAGAGATGAATAATAAACACATCAGGCTATCGAGCTATTAAAAACAATCCCTTATGAAGTATTAAGCTCGTAAATACTAAGAAGAAATAATATCAGGATTTCTAAATTTCATAGTTTAAAAACAAGTCAGCCCTTTTCTATAAATTTCAGAGTTGAAAATTTGTAAAGCAGCATGAATATTCAATAAAAGCCCCGCCCCCTCTTGTGTAGCGCGTGCTATACGACCAAACGACGGGTTGCCAGATTTTGCACAAATTTCCCTGACAAGATGTTAAATAATGTCCGAATTTTCCACAGTGTATGAACGGGTGTGTGAACGTGTGTGTGATTGTGCCCCTCGATGGACTGGCACACTGTCCAGGGTGTACTCCGCCTTGTTCTCCGTGCTCCCTGGAATAGGCTACAGGTTTCCCGCGGCCCTGAAGAAGGAATAAGCGGTTGAAAATGGATGGATAATAATAATAATAATAATAATAATAATAATAATAATAATAATAATAATAATAATCATAATCTGGCAACCCGACAGCATGTCGGCCCGAATATGGAAGCAGGGGCGCGCGGTGTGGGCGGGGCGTTGCTACGCAGCAGCAGGGTTGTGCGCGCGCGCGCCTCACAGGGCAAGTTTGGGGTAAATGAGAGAGAAAGAGGCAGAGCGGTGCTGCGTGAGTGAGAGAGAGAGACAGAAAGAGAGAGGACAAGAACAAGGAGGAATATTATTGTCGCGAAAGCTTTCTCGCTTCGTTGTTAGAGGTGAGTGTCTTAGACTCTGCAACATGGCTACAGATTTTTATTACCTTTCTGTTATGTTGTGTGTGTGTGTGTGTGTGTGTGTGTGTGTGTGAGAGAGAGAAAACGCACTGAAGCGCACACGCCTTGGGTTTAAAAGTAGCCTGTCTGCTCTGCTCTGTGCGCGCGCGCGTGCTTTCTTCCCAAATGAGCAGAACATATTGACACGTGAGGTTGAAATCGCTACAATTGAAAAATGTTCACATGCTTTAGAAATGGTGTTCGCTGATGAGGTTGGGAAGTTGTTCATGGCACCTACAGGATTGAATAACAGCCTGAGCAGTGTGTTTGCATTAAGCCTGCACACACTCATTGTGTTTGTCTCTCTCTCTCTCTCTCTCTCTCTCTCTCGGCTGTTGCTGATTCCTGGTGATTTGTGATTGCTGCTCATGAGCTCATCATTACCCAGTCATCGAGTGTAATCTGGAGCTCTCAGCCTTCTAGACCAGTGTCAGCTCCTGTAATCCTTCTGAACTCTGCATCTGACGGTCTTTCCATCTCTACCCTAATGTCAGGTGTGGAAATGATCTCAGGAGGCGAGACAGGTTTGTTAGGATTTCATTGAACGGGATTGGGAATCGCTGGATTAGATCACATTCCCGTGTCGTCTGACATCAGGGATTAGCCGTCCCGTCTGCGTTCCATCGTACAGGATTATTGTGTTCTCAAGCAGCCTACTTTTTGTTCGGATTTTTCCGCCGAATAAAACCCTTGTGATTTTTTTTTACTGCTGCTTGGCGAGGTCTGTGGACTGCGCGTCGTCCTTGCACTTTGCAGTTCGGATCCTGTAACGAGGCAGTCGACTCGATCGATTGAATATCTAGCTTCCTGTCTGTGCATCTACGCTTCCAGCAATCGTTTTTATCCACTTTAACGACGGGAAGGGAAACCGAGATCATCTCACGGAAGCAAACTGGGTCCCATAGCTGGCTCGTGACCAGATCTGTCTATCAAGTACCGTATATCGTCTGAATACCACCTGGAGTCACACGAGTCACACTTCTCCTAGGTTTTGTAGATGATCCTACAGCAAGATCTCAGGATACTGCCTGTGTGGCGTTTCACACGTTCCTCCTGGGTCTGGTTTGTAGGTGGATTTGTGAATCAAAACTGCCCCTAGGTGTGAATGGGTGTGTATGTCTCCCTGAAACGTCTGCCGTCTCGTTCAGGGTGTCTCGCCCACTGCAACCCTGACCAGCATAAAGCGAACACTGAAGATGATTGGATCAGTGATGAAGCAAGTCAGGGGATCTGAATTTAATGGCTCTGTAGATGCAAATAGTAATTATCAATATTTTCAGTGTTATTCAGGGGGGTTGAGGTCAGGGTGCTGTGCAGGTCACTTGAGTTCTTCCAGTCCAACCTTGACCCATCATGTCTTCATGGAGCTTGCTGTGTACGTGGAGAAACTGTCATGTTGGGACATGATTGCGCCTCTTCGTTATACTGTTGTGTGTTTCCGGCTTTGTGGCGGCAGTTTGGGGAAGAACCAGATATGGGTGTGATGGACAGGTGTCCACAAACTTTTGGCCAAATAGAGGATGAAAGAGACAGTAGGAGATAAACAGTAATAGACGGGAGAAAGCGAACACATCAGAGACAGAGAGAAAGCGAGAGAGACTGTCAGACAGCGAGTAAGAGAGATCAACACAGAGAGAGAGAAGAGAGAGAGAGAGAGAGAGGGAAGGACTGACAGACAGACAGTGCAAGAGACAGATGGAGATAAATAAAGGGAGAGAGATGGAGGAAGTGAAATTATCAGACACAGAGAAAGAGGGAGAGACTGTCAGAGAGGGAGGGAGAGGCAGAGAGAGGGAGAGACTGTCAGAGAGTGAGACAGGCAGACAGGGAGGGAGAGGCAGAGAGAGGGAGAGACTGTCAGAGAGTGAGACAGGCAGACAGAGAGATTGAGAGGCAGGCAGATGGAGTTGAAGAGAGAGAGACAGGCAGAGGGAGAGAAACCATCAAACAAAAGGGTATGAGAGAGAGACTGTCAGAGAGAGGGAGAGACAGACGGAAGGAGTGAGACCAACAGGAAAATGGAGAGAGACGCAGAATGAGACGCAGAATGAGACAGACTTACAGGCAGATGGTGAGACAGACAGTCAAACGAGACTGGTATCTGGGTTGAGTGATTATGACCTTGCTAAAAAAAAAAAGGCCCCTGAATTTTGACAGGTTGGAACACACACACATGTTTATGTAGTGCGAGTCTTTCTCTGATCCGGAGTGTGTTTCGTGCTGTGTCGAGGTGTATGCTGTGTGTTATTCGTCTGCTTTGAGAGCTCAGAGGTGCGGTTATGGGGGCATGGACAGACCAGGGTATCAGCGTTTGGTAACGAGGATCTCCCTGGGGCGCAGACTCTACCATATGCTCCTCGAAACACCCCATCCCAAACACCCCAGTCTGCTCTCACACACCCTCCAGATGTGTGTTTGGCCCTGTCCGAAATGCGATGCCGTCTGGAGGAGGGGAACATGGAGGGCGGAGTGACCAATGACCTAAAGCGCTGATCTGATATCAGGTGCATGATTATGTGCTCTGTGAGTGCGGTTTCCTGTCGGTGTTTACGACCAGGTTCTGTACACCTCTCGAACAGTTCGGTGGTGGGTTTTCTCAGTGTTTTTCGGACTTACATTTTTTTTCTTCTTCATTATTATGGCAGAATATTCGGAATTCTTTAGTTAGAATTTCCTGAACAGATAACGGTGCAAGTCTGTGTCGCGCTGACCGAACGCTAGCTGCGATTAACAACACTGTCACCATGGTTACCATGTGAGAGGCGCAAGCGATTCTTGAAACTGGAGATGAGCCAATCAGCATATTAATCTGGAAGGATTTGTACCCGGAAGCCCCGCCCATTCCCCCCATCTCACATTCTCTCGTGCAAGAGCTCGTACTTTCTCTCATGGTAAAGGCTGAATATTTCAAACATCATTAATGTTTGATTTAGCCAATGTTAGACAAGTATATAGTTAAAGTTAATGAACTATATGTAAAGAGTCCCACCAGGTTTTCACGATCGCAGAAATGGACGCAAAATCAAGCAAACTCTGCAGTATTCGGAGGAGCTTGCAATTTTTAAAAATGACAGCAGATTTTCCACAGATTTGGGCCAAGACGCGTCATGTGACGTCATCACAATGCGCATTCAGCCAACGCCATCTTCTAATCGCGTGCGTCCAACATGAGTACAGCTAAAAGCTCTCATTTACCCAACAAACAACGCTGCGAAACCGTACAAAACAGTTTCGCCAATTCAAGTAGTTTTCTGGGGAAAAAAAACAACCTCTTCAAGTTGCATCTCAAATTTTGAAAAAAATGCAGCAAAATCAAGCATTTTTTTATGAGTGTTTATTAATCACGTATATATTACAGCACAGTGAAATTCTTTTGTTCACATATCCTAGCAGACTGGCACCCTGTCCAGGGTGTACCCCGCCTTGTGCCCGATGCTTCCTGGGATAGGCTCCAGGTTCCCCGCGACCCTGAAGAAGGAGTAAGCGGTTGAAGATGAAGACATATCCTAGCATGTCAGGAGATTGGGGTCAGAGTGCAGGGTCAGCTATGATACAGCACCCCTGGAGCAGAGAGGGTTAAGGGCCTTGCTCAAGGGCCCAACAGTGGCAGCTTGGCAGTGCTGGGGCTTGAACCCCCCGACCTTCTGATCAGTAACCCGGAGCCTTAACCGTCAAGCAGTACAGCCTGGCTAATTCAGGGAACTAAAGCTAATAATAAAAAGATTTACAAAGGACTAGTTCTAACTTTCTGGAGGTTTATATTCAACATGTATAGACCGAATCGATGGGATTTGGACTTGGCGATTTCTCTGTCACGCGACAAGCTGCGTGTGAGTGAGAGGACGAGCTGATTTATTAGGGACGCCACTGAAAAATACCGAGAAAACAAACCGGCACTTCAAGAGTCAGCTGAAAGAGGAGGCAAAAAATCAGAAAAATATAACGTGATTAGTAATGATAATTAGAAAGTAATTAAATTTTATTGAACTTTTTCTGCGCCAGTCAGCGCTCAAACATGTTTAAACACTTTCTGGACATTTAAACGTATAATCTGTAAAAGGATTAATGCAAAATCCCCTAAAAATCCACCATCCAGATGAGTGTTTACGATTTCCCCAGTTCCCCTACACTCCTTAAACGTGAAATGGAAATGCTTGTTTTCCTGTCTTTATTTTAATTTAATTTTATTTTTTGGGGGGGGCTATTAGTTCTGGATGATTAAATCATTTATCACGGTTAAAGATAAAATCGATAGCGGACAAGCTTTATGTGGTGTTCCTGACCAAACCACTCTTCAGCCTGCTTTGAGGTTTGAGACACTGCTGTCTGCTATAAATAATAACCTGTAGTCTCTGAGAGAGCGAGCGAGAGAGAGCGAGAGAAAGCGAGAGCGTGCGTGCGAGAGAGAGAGAGAGTGCGTGTCTGTTCAGTTTAGAAAAGCTGGCTCAGTTTGGTCATATCTTGACCTCCCCATTAAGCAGCATTCGAACCAGAAATGTAAATCTGTAGTGCAGTGATCAGGATTCAGCTTCACCGCCGGTCGTCGGGAATAACGCTACATAATTTAGGATCCTAATCGTGGCTAATTACTTATTTATCCAAGTGAAGCACTGAACATTAGTTTATGGTGCTCTGTTGTTACATGATGCGATATAAAGCGCACAGAACAGAGAAACCATTCGATCATAGATCAGCTTTTACAGTGGCCGTGTATGTATGGCATGTTGTAGGCTTACCACTTCATATATCGTTTCATCCAATGGTCTTGTTTTTGTCTTTCTCTGCTGTTTTATTTTTTTTTTTTATTCTCAGTGGCTCTGTTGGCTGAAATGGTTACGCAACAGCCATCGTTCCACATCAGCATCGCCTACCTGAGGCACAGTTCCAAAAGACGTGTCGAAGCTACTTATTTCCGACATCACTCCCCTGCTCATTACTCCGCTTAGTCACTCATCCAGGCTTCATTTGCGGCGCTTCGTAGCCTGTTTAGTTCACATGCTTGCAAATGCAGTCATGTGTGGACTCCTGGCTAGTCAAGCGATAATAACAGTGTCGCGTATACATATCTCTGTCGGTCTATCACTCTCGCTGTTGTTTTCGTATGATGGGTTGTAGAGTCCACAGCCAAGCAGGCAGATTTAGACATTAGCTCATTCTCAAGTAGCAAGAGTTCTAGAAATGCAAAAAAAAACAAAACCCTGTGATTGTGATGAATTAAAGCATACAGTTCGCTATGTTATCCGAAGTGACCGTTTACATCCTTTAATGGGTCATTCTCAAAATCTGGTGACTTTCCGACCAGCAAAATGTTCACATTTGATATCACGTGTTCATATTGTGACTGTAATGACATTTAATTTTGTGTGAGTAACCAGAATTCTTGATCTTCAATGTGGTGCCATTACTTCAAATCACCGGAGTTAATGAATTAATCGTCCAGTATCAGAGACAGGAACGCCATCAATGAGAAATTTCCATTGAAGATGTATTTTCCAAGATGGTGTCAACAGCATCATTAATCACACCAGCATCAGTAGGTCATTCCATTAAATGTGTAAAAATGGTTTTACAGGCGGATTGAAAAGTGGGACTCCGGTGACGCCTCCATCTAAACCGGCCAGAAGAGGAAAAAAAACCTTTTTGGAGGCAGATACTATCAGAGCAGGCTGAAATGTCCAGTTATTCTTCTGAACATTCACCATGGAAGCGCTTTGTGATTTCAAAATACGGTTTGAACATGGAGACCTCCGTGTTTTGTCTTTTGTTAGCAACACGCTAGCCAGCTAACTGTGATGAGCGAGGTATATTTTCCTCAGAACAGCCAACTATAAAGCAAGCGATCTAGATTTAACAAGCAAATATGTCTCTTGATCGATCTACAGCAAATACGTTTTCTTTGTTCCTAGTTGAAGGCTGGAAATTACGAGTTACGATCTGGCAGCATGAACCATGGGTGGAGCATTTTTTCTGAGACGTTCTGTTGTGTAGCTAGAAACGGGATGTATTTAGTGCTCCTTTTGCTTTTTATAATGCACTGGACATGTTTTACAGCTTATTAGCTGTCTACTAACTACAGCTGCAGTCAAAATGATTCAAACCCCCACTTCAAATCAGGTTTATTGTCAAAATTTACAGACTTTCAGCTGTTTGCAATGAACAAATCACACAAAAGCAATTGAAATAGTTCAACACAATGAATGCTTCAAGTGGTTTCCCCGAATTCAACTGAAAATGTAATGATTTCTCCAGTTTCAAAATTATTCAACCCCTTCATGGCGAGCATCTTTTAGTACATAACCTCAGTAACTGTACGTTATTCAAAATTTGGCTTTGAATGTTATCATTCTACCATCGGTTTTATGAGTACTCTAATCCAACGGTCCCCGACCCCCGGGCCACGGACTGGTATCGGTCCGTGGGTCATTTAGTGCCGGGCCACACAGAAAGAATAAATAACTTACGTTATTTCCGTTTTATTTATTATCTGAGTCTGAACGATGTTTTGTTTTGAAAAATGACCGGGCTCTCTCCGTTACATCCGTTACCATAGCGACCAGAGAGCGTTAGGGGGGAGAGAGGATGTTACTCGTGTTATGTTGTCGGCGAGATGTTACCAGGACGCTGCTAATAAAGTTGCGATTTCACATTTGATTATTATATTTAAAAAATACCCCAGTATTTATGCCGGTCCAATCATTTTATTTTGTTGTGTTTATCTGCCACACCTTAAAGGCCGGTCCGTGAAAATACAGTCTGATATTAAACCGGTCCGTGGCGCAAAGAAGGTTGGGGACCGCTGCTCTAATCTATTGGATCAGAAGGTGTTGGTTTAATTTCTATTTATTTTCAGCAACTCTTTAACGGGTGTCCGCTTTAATTCAAATCGCAAAATTCATTTTAATGTGCACATACAATTGTTTGTATAGTAGCAGCTAATTCACGGGTAGCTGTATGTCAGAGCACTTCATTAAGTGTCTCACATTGTGAAACGTCATGCGTTAAACATTTACAAAAAAAAAAAAAAAAAAAAAAAAAAAAAAAAAAAAAAAAAAAAAAAAAAAAAAAAAAAAGAAAAGAAGCTGCGGTACAAACCTGGAAAAGCACCACAAAAGTAAAATACAGCGGTTTGGTGATGTCAGTGGGTCACCTGATTGAAGCAGTTATTGCACGCAAGAGTTATGCAACCAAATATTAAGTGTTACTTACTTTAACCCTCTTATCCCGTATGGCCGAATAACCGGCTTGCTCGTCTTTGATCTATTCCCGTAAGGACGATATACCGGCTTGGTCGTCTATGCCAAATCCCCGTAAGGCCGATATCGGGGCTTGTAAACGATATCCCCCGTATACCGGCATTACTCTGCTATGATTCCTTACTTATTTAATTATCATTTTTTGACCCGGAAGGTTGATGACGTCACGACGTGATTACGTTATTACGCCGTCATTACGATGAAGCTGATCCAAGTGTGAATATTGGTGTAATAGTAGAAGTGAACTAAAAATTCCAAAGCGAAAAGCTAATCGTGTTCCAGCTAAAGTTCCACCTACATTGAACACGGGTACATCTAAAACAGTGGAAAAAAGAAAACATACACAGTTACACAGGCGAGAGCGAGGATTCTAGATAGTGACAGCAGTGAAAGTTCAGGCGATGTTGAAACCGAAACTGATCGTGACGCAAACTCTCCTGATTCAGAGCCTGATCCGTCTTCATCTTCAGCATCAACCAGTGCGACTGACACTGCAGGGGTCTGGAGTCAGAACCTGACCATTTCTGTGCATTCGTGAAAACACTACCTGCTGGTCTGATTATCACCAGAAACTTGACTTTTGGCGCTAAAATGCATTTATTTATTATTTACTTGAATTTATTCGAAGGCATTGACCACGCTGATGCTCGTATGGTACTTCTAAATGAGTAGAACGATTTCAGCGAGCATTTTTCGTAATTTCTCTAGTTAAGAATTGTGCTCTAAGTTTAGTAAAAACTTTGAACTGCTTCATTTTCAAAGTAACATTACACAAATACATTATTATAAGTGGTTTCAAGGCCTAAAAATGTTCAAATTAAAAAGTTGATTTTGGGGTCAATTTTGGCGCCGGAGCTCAGGGTTGGCGTGCTGTTTCTCTGGGGAATATAGGGTTGTGGGACATAATATTGTGGGAACTTAGGCGTAAGAGGGTTAATACTTTTGGTTCCATTACTTTTGTTCGCCTGAAAATTGAGTGGTCTGCCACAAAAGGTGCCATGTTCTGAGTTGCTTAACACGCCTATATATACAGTGGTGTGAAAAAGTGTTTGCCCCCTTCCTCATTTCCTGTTCCTTTGCATGTTTGTCACACTTAAGTGTTTCGGAACATCAAACCAATTTAAACAATAGTCAAGGACAACACAAGTAAACACAAAATGCAATTTGTAAATGAAGGTGTTTATTATTAAAGGTGAAAAAAAATCCAAACCATCATGGCCCTGTGTGAAAAAGTGATTGCTCCCTAAACCTAATAACTGGTTGGGCCACCCTTAGCAGCAACAACTGCAACCAAGCGTTTGCGATAACGTGCAATGAGGCTTTTACAGCGTCCTGGAGGAATTTTGGCCCACTCATCTTTGCAGAATTGTCCTAATTCAGTTACATTAGAGGGTTTTCGAGCATGAACGGCCGTTTTAAGGTCATACCACAACATCTCAATAGGATTCAGGTCAGGACTTTGGCTAGGCCACTCCAAAGTCTTCATTTTGTTTTTCTTCAGCCATTCGGTGGTGGACTTGCTGGTGTGTTTAGGATCATTGTCCTGCTGCAGAACCCAAGTTCGTTTCAGCTTGAGTACACGAACAGATGGTCGGACATTCTCCTTCAGGATCTCTTGGTAGACAGCGGAATTCATAGTTCCTTTTATCACGGCAAGTCTTCCAGGTCCTGAAGCAGCAAAACCGCCCCGACCATCACACTACCACCACCATATTTTACTGTTGGTATAATGTTCTTTTTATGAAATGCAGTGTTCCTTCTAGCGCCAGATATACTTGGACACACACCTTCCAAAGAGTTCCACTTTTGTCTCATCGGTCCACAGAATGTTGTCCCAAAAGTCTTGGGGATCATCAAGATGTGTTGTGGAGAAATTGAGACGAGCTTTGATGTTCTTTTTGCTCAGCAGTGGTTTTCTCCTTGGAACTCTGCCATGCAGGCCATTTTTGCCCAGTCTTTTCCTGATGGTGGAGGCATGAACGCTGACCTTAACTGAGGCAAGTGAGGCCTGCAGTTCTTTGGACGTTGTTGTGGGGTCTTTTGTGACCTCTTGGATGAGTCGTCGCTGCGCTCTTGGGGTAATTTTGGGCGGCCGGCCACTCCTGGGAAGGTTCACCACTGTTCCATGTCTTCGCCATTTGTGGATAATGGCTCTCACTGTGGTTCGCTGGATTCCCAAAGCTTTGGAAATGGCTTTATAACCCTTTCCAGACTGATAGATCTCAATTACTTTCTTTCTCAATTGTTCCTGAATTTCTTTGGGTCTCGGCATGATGTGTAGCTTTTAAGGATCTTCTGGTGGACCTTACTGTGTCAAGCAGCTCCTATTTAAGTGATGCCTTGATTGTGAACAGGTGTGGCAATAATCAGGCCTGGGTGTGGCTAGAGAAATTGAACTCAGGTGTGGACAACCACAGTTATAGTATGTTTTAACAAGGGGGGCAATCACTTTTTCACACAGGGCAATGATGGTTTGGATTTTTTTTCACCTTTAATAATAAACACCTTCATTTACAAATTGCATTTTGTGTTTACTTGTGTTGTCCTTGACTATTGTTTAAATTGGTTTGATGTTCTGAAACACTTAAGTGTGACAAACATGCAAAGGAACAGGAAATGAGGAAGGGGGCAAACACTTTTTCACACCACTGTAAATCTGAGGGAACGGAAGCTGAAATTCTGATCTATCGTCTCGTCTTCATCTTTCGATCCGAAACCCAAACGTCTTCAGTGTATAGCGAAAGGAAATGAATTGGCCTGGTCATTCCAATACTTTTGGAGGGGACCGTGTACTGTATATCTTTAATTAGCAGTCAGGTTATAGGGTTATAAGTTTGTGTATGGTGTGTTGAAGTGTTTAGTGATTGCTGTATTATTCAGGACGGTGATCCACCAATAGTTCTCCAGTATGAATTGTATGCTACATGTGTCTCTTGTCGCGGAGTCGATTACTAACCTTTAAGCCACTTTTCATTATCAGAAGTCTGTGAAGGAACTGAGAGGGCTATTAGTATACGCTTCCTCTAAACACAGCCTCACGCTGTGCTCACACAAGCAAACCAGTCCACTGATGAGTCACTTGCAGTCCTGTTGTGACCTAATGTCCTGATTAGAAATACTAGCTACAATCTTTACATATATCACTGTGTTACTTCTGATTAAAGACTATTCCACAACATTAAGTGTAAGTATAAACGAATAAAAAGTGTGATGGCGTTCTTACATCAAGAAAACAAATGCAGTCACTTGCACAGGCGCGAGGAATAAATCATTTCAGGGTGGGGCATTATAGGAAAAGAATCAACGTTGGGGTGGTGACTGTGTTCCGCGTCGGTCCTCGTTGTTCTTTATTTTCCTATAACTGCATGCTGTGTCATCTGGATACAGCGGGGGAAATGAGTATTGGAAAATTGAAAACATTGTTTTCAGTAAATATATTTCCAGTATTAACAGTATCAGTATTAACTCAAGAAATCTGGAAATATAAAGAATTCACAACATTCAAGTCCATAAATAAAGTTATGAGTAATAAAGTGGAATGACACGGGGAAGCAGTTCTGCAAAGCAAGGTAAGGTAAGGAACCAGCTGAAAATCCGTAAGTAATTACACCCCCTATCTGTGCAAATGAATATCAGCTGGGTTAGTAAAGTGATGGTCTATAAAAAGGCTTTTCATTACGAAGGTGTCACACAAGAAACATCTCATGATGGGTAAAAGCAAAGAACTCTCCCAAGACCTTCACAACCTTATTGTTGTGAAACATATTGATGGAATTGGATACAGACGTTTTTCAAAACTTCTGAATCCTCCAGTAATCATCATTGGGGACATTATCCACAAGTCGAAGCAACATCACTCCGTCATCAACCGGCCACGCACAGGAACTCCTCGCAAGATTTTTGTCCAGGGAGTCAGAAGAATAGCCCAAGGACCACTCAGAAAGAGCTCCAGAAACACTTGGAGGCAGCAGGTACCATTGTTACTGAGAAAACAATAGGCAATGCAGTCCACTGCTTACGCTCACCCCACAAGACTCCATTAATAAAGGAAAGGCATGTCGAAGTTTGTTTGAAGTTTGCTACAACTCATTTGGACAAGCCTATGAAATACTGGGAGAGTGTAGTCTGGTCAGACGAGAGCAAAATTTCACTTTTTGGCTGTCAGACAACACGCCATGTTCAGAGAAGAAATGGCACTGCACATAACCCTTAAAACTCTATACCAACAGTGAAGTGTGGAGGTGGAAGCATCATGGTGTGGGGCTGTTTTTCATCACATGGATCTGGCAGACGTCATATAATTGAAGAAACGATGATTGGAGCCCTTTACCGGAAAATTCTTGGTATGTGAGTGGACGTTCCAGCAGGACAACGATCCAAAACATACAGCAAAGGAAACTCTCAATTGGTTTCAGAGAAAAAAAAATCAATGTGTTCGAATGGCCCAGTCGATCACCTGACTTGAATCCATTTGAACAAGATTTAAAGATAATGTGTTTAGAAGAATGGTCCAGAAATCACACCTGAATACTGCAGTCCATTAATTTCTTCATACAGGAAGCGTCTTGAAGCTGTCATTACAAACAAAGGCTTCTCCACTAAGTATTAAATACATTTCAGTTAGCGTGTTCAGTACTTTTTTCCCGTGTCATTCCACTTTATTACACATAACTTTATTGATGGACTTTAATGTTGTGAATTCTTTATATTTCCAGATTTCTTGAGTTAAAACTGATGTCTGGTGAAAAGTTCATGTGAATAGCCTCATTGGAAATATATTCACTGAAAACAATGTTGATCCAATACTTATTTCCCTCACTGTACGTCACTTCGTCGAGGAGGATGTAGATCCTGGTTAAGCAAAGCTGGTGCATGCAGTTTGTAAATGTTTCACTCGCTCCGAGGTAATGGCACTAATTTAAAAACTTGCTATGATTTTGTTTTTTTTCACTGAATGTTGTCTATAGTTCAGGATGGAGGAGAGCTGCTGTCGGATCTCCTGTCCTCCTGCCTTCCTGATGACTGTTTACTGCACCCACAGACCCTGGTGTCTTTTATCTCCTGTCTCCTACACCAACTCTGATTTTTGTTTTCAGAATTTCAAAAAATCAGTGGAGAACACGAACAGCACCACGTTTCATTATAATAGTATGATGACTAGATCAAATTGAGTGTTCGGTCATTTTAAAAATTACCTCTCCCTTTTTTTTAAATTAATTTTTTTCTTTTTTTTAACGATTATGATTATGATGGACACTTTTGGGACTGCAGCACTGCCTGCGTAGTGCACTTAACCTTAGCTCATCTCACGTCATAACAACAAAGTTTTATAGCATGAGGTGAGCTGTTTGTATTTCCCTGAAGATGTAAGCTGTTCAGTCTGCGCTTAAGCCACCCAGAAGAGGAGCGCTGGCCATCTTGTTGGATCAGGGTTGTCGTGGCACCGAATGGACTTTGAGCTGTAAGTCATCAGCGCTATTCTGATCGAGTGAGAGCCAAAATCAGATCAGGAAGTAGCAACGCTAGTCATGAGAAGCTGCTAACTGAATGTAATATCAGTGACACATGATCGATTGCCACTGTTATTACTGGAGAAATGAACAGGGGGATCTTTTGATATGTATTGTACAAGGTGTTTTTGTGCTCTGGCTTCACTTCTGCAATCTCACTCGCCCTCACGTTGTCATATATGAGAAGTGAACTTTGTCTTTATGGCCTCGATAGATAAATCATTATGGACAGTGTGTTAAGTTGTAGGGCTTGCAGGTATCCAAAATAATTTGAACAATATCCCTTTGACAAAAAAACTAAAGCGATAGGTTTCTACCACCAAGACTATTTACAACAGGGTCGTCATGGCAACCTGTTTTCCACTGATCATGCCGGGTCCCTGCTTTGATTCTCGTCCCCGGTACATGGCCCGAGTGTAAGCTTCTTGGATCTAAAAACGACCCCAGAAGCCATCGGTCCGATCACATCGTCACCCTTACCACATTGGGTGTCACTTTCCTGCCTTGAGCAGGGAGGAAGATGCCAACTAGGAAGTACTCAGCTAAAGGGCACTTATTTGGTGGTATTTTAGTCCATCCATCTATAAATACATACATTTTCTCCTGCTTGTCCGGGTCCTTGTCATGGTGGCAGCAGACTAAGCAGGAATGCCCAGACCTTCCTCTTCTTAGCCACCTCCTCCAGCCCTCCACGGGGATACCCAGATGCGCCCAGGCCAAGACAAGTGACTTTCAATCTAGTCCTTGGTCTTCTCCGGGGTCTTTTCCCCATTGGACATGGCAACTTGGGGCAGTGGTGGCTTGACGGTTAAGGCTCTGGGTTACTGATCAGAAGGTCGGGGGTTCAAGCACCAGCACTACCAAGCTGCCACTGTTGAGCAAGTCCCTTAACCCTCTCTGCTCCAGGGGCGCTGTATCATGGTTGACCCTGCGCCTTGACCCCAGCTTCCTGACATGCTGATGTATGCGAAGAAAGAAAAGAATTTCACTGTGCTGTAATGTACATGTGATTAACAAAGACTCATTATCATTATTCATCTGGCTCCTTTCGATGCAGAGGGCCTGCAACTCTACATTGTCTGATCTCTAAAGGGTAAAGACGGATCTGTCCGCCAATGCCTCTGCCTTCGACTGCCACCTGATCCACAATGCACCTGAAGTACTCTTCCTGCAGGTGAGGACGTTTGTATGAGGACCTAGGGATCCCAGGAGCAAAAACCGCATTCATACTTGTATCAAACTTGGGACTCGAATGACAACAGTGAGGCAGCAGACTGCTGCCTGTGCTGATTTAATTCCATCCTACACCAATCACTTGATACCTTATCTTATTATATTTCTAGCTCTCCATCTGTTTCCAAAATGAGCGATATCCTCGTCTGTCGTGTATTAGCGCTGAATTCGTTTTCGCCATCACTGATATCCGCCCAGCCCCGAGCGTAAGTGCGAGTGCAACTGTTTCAGTAAATCTGCATGCTAGACTCGAGGGCTTTAACGGAAGGGATTTTTTTGTCTTGGTCTGATTTAGACCCAAGGGCATGTGTTTTTGTTGGCCTGGTTTTGGTCATCTCGGCAGGCTTGGCTGTCGTGACTTAATCTTGTGCCAGTCATTCATTATTTGTTGGATTATGATATTTAGCAAGCCCAATATTGTTACTGTGGAATGTAGCAAAAATATTACTTGAGAGGAAGCTCTGAAATGTTTTCGCCCAGCGTTCGTGCTGCTAAGACACGCGAAGAGTTTGTCCCATTTGCAACGACAGCTGTCTTGTCAGGAAAGGCAGCACTGCATGTGTCCATCTTGGACAAGGCGATATTGTGATTCTTTTCACTGAACAAGAGCTTCATGGAAACTCTGGCAGTCTCTCGGTCTCGCAGTACTGTGATGAATCGTGACGGTTTATTTCGTTATTCTTAAATCCTGGTTTACTCTCAGCTAATTGATATCTGCACAGGAATCTGTGTGTGTGAGATCATGTGCAGGTATCACGCTCACATGGGTGTCTGCCACATGTTTTCTTCATGCACTTGATCATTTGTCGCAGTATGACCCCTGAAATACGACTCACGTTCCGGCACAGAGTCCTTGAAAAGCAGATTTGTGTTAATGTTCGTCCAGGAGAGAAATTCATGAATTCCAATCCTTGTCCTTTCTCATACCGTCATTTTCCACCGTGCAAATATTATTCGTGTTTGGTCTAAGCGTTCCTGGTCCTCAAGTTATCCTGTTGGAAGAGGAATCAGTCAGTATGTTCATTTAAAAAGAAAGCACAACTCTCTTACCAGTGTTCAAATGACTTGTTTGTTTATATTCGGTGGAGTCTGACCAGCTGAGTATCATTACATGGGACATGGTTCGTTTGCTAATCCCAACGCTAATCAGCATCTGCATGACGCAGGGCACCACGGGTTCGCCCCGGTGAGCTACGCTTTCCCAGAATATCTTTCTCTATGGTGCGGTAAAAATATACACACGCGCAACTACTCCGAAGTGTACGTCATCGTTAGACGTACGTGATTCGCCAGTGGCTATGCGACGTTGTTCACATACTATCCTGCGTACCTCGTGAACATCTGGAAGATTCAAAGCGATATTGGCACACCAGAGCCGAAACATTCCTGTCGGTCAGTGCTTTCATGCCTTATTTGTCTCTGTTAACCACACCGATGTTCGATTCTCTTCGTGCTGTCCTTGTGATTGATGTCATGACCCGTGTCCCTTACAGGGGTTACTCATCTAGAGTGTAGGCACGTAAAACAGATTTATTTTTATTTTCTTGGTCAAGTTTGAGGCTACATGGGAAATCAACTCCACATGAACGCACGACACACACACACACACACACACACACACGCATAGTTAAAAGCAAGTATAAACCAGGCCTTAAAGGGTGAAGTGTGTGTTCAGGGTGTAAACAGTGCAGCACCCTGATGAGGAAAGAGGACAGCTTATGATCACAGCGGAAGAACTTGATGAACTTGAGGCTAATTTGAACTCGGCTGTCAAGACGATCCACAACATTAACCTGATTCCAAACGGATACAAAACATTACATCATTCTCTCTCTTTTTTTTTTTCTTTCTTTATCTTTTAAATAGTAAAATTGAAATTGTTGGCAAATTGCTGTGGTGTATGAATGGAACACTTCCGGGCCTGCTCTCGGGAGATAATCGTCTTGGAGGTGGGAGATTCTCAGGCTAAGTATTGTGTATTCATGGCCGATACACGCCATTCCCCTGCAGCTTGCTCTGTAATTTCCCAGCATGCTCAGCAGTTTGCATTATTTAGAGTGTCACCGTGGTGATGGGTACCTCTGAGTGCTGGGCTTTCTTAGTGGGCGGAGTCAGACAGCTGGTGGATGGAGGCAGTTGTCCGGGATTCCCTTCATGTTTGGTGTGTGTGTGTGTGTGTGTGTGTGTGTGTGTGTGTGTCAGTGTACATATACATTACATCAAGTCAGCTTTCTTTATAACCTTATGTTTTCTGATTTGTTAAATTCTATAGGACGTCTTATTCGTCTTTTTTTTTTCTATTTCTCATTCTACTTTGTCCTCTTCTTGGTCTTATTGTTCATCTCATTCTTCTTTGTCTTATTCTTTGTCTTCCCCTTATTATTCTCTGTCTTCATGTTTGTCTTCATCTCTCTTTTATACCTCCTTGTTTTTTTCTTTTTCTACTTTCTTTTTCTGTCTTCGGCTTATTCTTCATCTTTGTTTTATTCCGTGTATTCATCTTATTTGTCATTTGTTTATTCTTCTGTCTTTTTTTATACTTTCTCATTCTTCTTGGTCTTATTCTTCATCTCCCCCTTATTCTATTTTGTCTTTTTTATTCTTCTTTTTCTCGTTCCTCTCCGTCTTTCTTATTCTTCTTTTTCTCGTTCCTCTCTCTCTTTCTTCATCTTTTTCTCGTTCCTCTCTCTCTTTCTTCATCTTTTTCTCGTTCCTCTCTCTCTTTCTTCATCTTTTTCTCGTTCCTCTCTCTCTTTCTTCATCTTTTTCTCGTTCCTCTCTCTCTTTCTTCATCTTTTTCTCGTTCCTCTCTCTCTTTCTTCATCTTTTTCTCGTTCCTCTCTCTCTTTCTTCATCTTTTCTCTCGTTCTCTCTCTCTCTTTCTTCATCTTTTTCTCGTTCCTCTCTCTCTTTCTTCATCTTTTTCTCGTTCCTCTCTCTCTTTCTTCATCTTTTTCTCGTTCCTCTCTCTCTTTCTTCATCTTTTTCTCGTTCCTCTCTCTCTTTCTTCATCTTTTTCTCGTTCCTCTCTCTATTTCTTCATCTTTTTCTCGTTCCTCTCTCTCTTTCTTCATCTTTTTCTCGTTCCTCTCCGTCTGTGTGTTATTCTTCTTAGTCTTTATTCTTTGTCTTTGTCTTCATCTTCATCGTATTCATCACCTTTTTTTCATTCTTATTTTTCTTTCTCATTCTTTTTGGTCTTGCTCTTTATCTTTGTCTTATGTTTTTGTCTTTGTTTCTTTTTCGTGGTCTTCTTCTTCTTCTTCTTCTTCTTTGTTTCCGTCTGCCTCATCTTTGTTTTGTTCTTGTTTGTCTGCCTTGCTTTTCTTCATCTCCATCTTATTCTTCTTCAGCTTATTCGGTCTTATTCTTCGTATTTGATGAGCTGTATGATGCTATTTGATGAGGATACATGAAAATGGTGAAGCATGTAGATGTAACTGTGAATGATTCTTCTCGCTGTAAATACTTTTAGTATTAGGAATGTGTGATTTGAGACAGCTCTTGCTCTGTAAGTGTGTGTGTGTGTGTGTGTGTGTGTGTGTGTGTGCGCAAACGTGTGCTCTTGGTAATGAATCTCAGCTGAGAGGGAGTGGTTCTGCAGGGAAGTCGCACACTGTGTACACACACACACACACACACTCTACCTCCCATTAACTTTACTGTGTACACAAGGACAAGGGTGTGTGTATTTTGTAGCGTGTAATCGCTGACTCAGGCTGTCAGTGCTGTTAGATGCTTATTATAATATTATCGGCAAATTGGCCTCTGAGAGTCTATTCCGTTGCCTGTGTGTCTGTACCAGTTACACAACAAGTAAGAAATAAAACACTACCGTACGTTCTGTTCTAGAAAAGTAATCAACTACTTGCGTACTCTTCTTTCCCAGAAGACCATTCTTTTCTAATAACGGCATATCAAAGTGGTTTTATTCTTCTGATACTACAGCAATTTGCCAAAGACTTTTTTATTTTTATTATTTTTTTTAATACTTTTATTATTGAACATGTACTTCTTATGCGTTTATAGTATGTTGTGGAATGTCCATGAGATAAGCTAGTTCCTGTTTTTCAGTCGTCCCTTCACCAATCACTTTCTGTATCGTAAAGTAGAATATTCACCACACGCAAGTTTATTACCGTAGGCGCTCACTATTCGTACGCTACCCGCCGCCATGTAAAAAATCTGCCATCTTCAGCTCGTCTTCACGCAGGAAATTAAAACGGTGTCCTCTATAAAACCTTCCGCTGGCGTTGTGATTGGTCTCATGAACCGTGTCCCATAATGAAATCCAAGCTGTTACTAAACCTGAAAGATCTAGAATGTAGGTACCCTCAAACAGAATTTATTATTATTATTATTAGTTTGACATTTGAAGGCTACATGAGAAATCACACTACAAATGAACACACACACACACACACACGAATAGTTAAAAGCAGCATAAACCAGGCTTTAAAGGCTGAAGCGTGTGTGTGTTCGGTGTAAATGCTGTTTTGTTGGGTTTTCCCCCTCAATTCGTCAAGTTACAGGAAAAAAACAGGAAAAGTCCTCCATTTTTTTAATATTGTGGTATAAAACACAATATTCACCAAATGCACTTTTATTACCGTAGACGCTTCCTGTTCGTACACTACCGGACACGATGTAAAAATCTGCCATCTTCAGCTCATCTTCACGCAGGTAATTGGAACGACGTTCCGGTCGAGATCTTTTTTTTTTCTTTGGCTTTAGCGCTAAGAGTGTTGAAGGATCTCCCCACGTGAACTGTGAACGCGCATTAAGCTGCGATCGAATTACACTACAGGCGCAGAGAATCCCAGACACACGGCTGCCGGAAACACGAGACGCTGGGGAAGCGGCCGGTCGACACCAAAGTGGAGAATTAATGAAGATTTAGCCTGAGGCTGATAAAAGGTGGCACGTTGCTGATTTTACTGCCGGTCTCTATTGGACATCCAGCATTTTAGGCTTCTGTATCATTTACGAATGCAGCATTATTTCGGTTTAAAATGTATTGTCTTTCATTTCTTCTGCTTTAAGCATGAACACCGACCCAGGAAGATGATTGAAAATGAAATCCCTGGATATAAGTGGGATAAACCTCTTTATAAACCTTATAAAAAAAGACCACGTCCATCACTATGTCTTTCATTAGCTGTTAACAAATTATTATTTCGGACTTTTGTGGAACCAAGCGCAAGCAGCACCGCTGCTGGTTATACGAAAAAAGACACATTGATATGAAGATGCGAGGCTGGGGCTGATTTCCTTCTAGCCCAGACTGTAGATTCTTGCAGCGACAGTCATGTGAAGTGATTACACAGTGTGAACCCCTGGATTTTGTGCGCATTTGGGATCCTCAGCAGTGATTAGAGAAGGCGCGCGTGAAATACGGTCGCAGGGAACACGAATGAGATGGATTATATACTCTCCCATTTTTTTATTTTTTTATTTATTTTTTAACAACAATGTTTTGAGGTCAAAGGATGAATGAGATGACCGATCAGAATGTCAGCTTTCGTTCCCTCATATTTCCATCTAGATGTGTTAAATAGCCTAGAACGTGGCACCTTTTGTTTGAACCCACCTATTTGTTCAAGTAATCAGCAATACTGCAACATGTGACTGACAGGGGTTTCTTGCTGCCCAGATGTGCCCTGTTAAACCGATTGTTTAAACAATTAATAGCTCTGAACGTCTAATCTTGGTTTTAGCCTTCAGTTTCACCTGTGAAGACATCTGCATTTGTTGTTAAAAAGGATAAACCAACATGGAGACCAGAGTCTTCACTGGTGTGTATTTGGAGTGAGCGACTCCTTCCTCAGGTTGTGGTATGTGGGCACTTTGGGTAGTGCCCAATCGTTGATCGATGACTGATATGGTTGTCCATGCCAGAGCAGGCATTCTGCTCTCCAACACACACACACACACACACACACACACACACACACACACACACATACTTAGATACTTCATTAATCACTCGGATGCCCTCAAACTCCCTGCAGTCATGTTCTCTCGTTCCTCTCTCCATCCTCACAGAGAGAGAGAGACATACTTTTACACATGTCTATCCGCTTAAGCTCTGTTGGATCTTTGAAAATGTTTTCCTTGGCATTTGCCCTGCGTGTCTCTTTAGGCACATATTTTCTGCATATTAGTTATTAATATATTGGCTCAGGCGCTGTCCACACATATGTGTATATTTTAGAAAAACACGTCATCAGGTAAGACGTTACAGACTATAAAGTAACAAGGTGATCGGCAGCCGAGATAAACGAAGACCTAGCACGCTCATCACACCCAAACCCACGACGGTTGATGACTGACATCAGTGTTTTCAAAAACGTACGCTTTTTACGAGGAAAAAAACTATATGGGGTGTGGACTGCAGGAGGACAGAACCTGCAGAGTTGATGTCCAAGACCTGAATAAGGTCAGTCAGTTCAGGTACCTGCTATTCACAATGGCGATACGCTTCCAGATGCCCGGGAATGTGTCACCGGTGCGTGGCTAAAATGGCGCCAAGTTATTAGAGTGCTCTGTGATTTCAAGATACCCATCCATCTTAAGGCAAAAGTGTACAAGTTCTCCATCTAGCCGCTCTGTATGGCACTGACTGTTCTCCAGCTACCACGAAGCACAAACAAACAGGCCATGCCATGGAAATGTGAATGCTTTGCTGGACGCTCGGCCTCAACCACGTCAGCAACGAAGGTATCCACAAGATCTTGGGACTGGCGTCGATCACAGAAAAGGTGTGCGAAGGACACCTTCGAAGCAGCGAGCATATGGTGGCTACGTCCGCAAGGAAAACGGCCTTGTAGTGGGCCAAACGAGCATTGGCTTGTCGGACTGGAGGAAGTAGGAAGCCAAGGCTCGATCGAGGGCATCTTCAGGACTGACGTTCGCCTGCCGCATGTTGGAGAATGGCATGCACTGAACCTGCAGACCCTGCATCAACGTGGGACAAATGCTAGGAAGAAGATTTACCAAATTTTCCCCAAACTTGGTATATGACGACTACCGACCAGAGAGGGTGAAGGCTCGGACGTGCTACCGCTGAGACACGCGAAGCCAGCGCTATCTGCTCTCTTCCGCATACATGAGCTCAGAGATACCTTTGGTTGGCTAGCATCATTGTGATTGACAAGGGATCGAGATCGTGGCATCCCTCCCACCCAGAGTGCTCGGCCAATTCTGCTCTCTTGGCTCTCGACTATGGATGAATGACTGTGGCATCGTCCGGATTCACACTCGCGATCTCTCGACTATAGGATGAGCTCTTTTATGTTCTACTATTTAGAAACACTATCACATTGATCTCTCTCTCTCTCTCTCTCTCTCACTCTCTCTCTCTCGCTCTCGCTCCCACCATCCCACTGCTTCTCTGTTAAAAAGGAGAACTACACAGCAGTAATGTGAGGTCAGGAGTGTTCAGATTAGTGTTCAGGTGTAGAATATCCAGCCCTGTTATTATGAACAGCCTGCTCCACACCCTCAATTCATCTGGGCTGCTTTATTATGGCTCTGCTGTTCTCTGCAGTTTTTTTTCCCCCTGACCGACACATCTGCGTCGTTCTTTCTTAGCTTTTCTTTGCGGATTTGGTGCTTTTGTTTCATCTTGGAGTGTGTATACCACATGAAAACACTTGAGACACACACACACACACACGCATTAAAGCACTGCCATGTCTCTCTGTCGCTTTCTTTCTTTATTAGTGTGTGTTTGCAGCATTCAGACTCGAGCGTACGAAAACTCGTATGTAGTTTTCGAACCCGCCCTTCGTTTATCTTTGTCTCTCTCTCTCTCTCTCTCTCTCTCTACCTGATAGTTTACCAAAGGGATGAAGGTTAGTGTGCATAGGGGGTGTTTGGGCAGGATCCCACCCTTGCACTTAATGAATAATGGAGCGGCCCTTTGCAATACGGGCTACGCTCATTGTCTCTCTCTCTCTCTCTCTCTCTCTCTCCCTCCCTCCCTCCTGAGTGGAGTAGTCAGCAGCCTGTAGAAGTGAGATAAAAACTGTATCCAAAAGAAATAGCCTTTCTTCTTTTTTTTTTTTTTTTTTTAAACATTTTTTACTCAAGCATCTCGAATAAGAGTGAGGACGCTTTAGACATGAGGTCATTCATGCCTGCTGTTGCGTCTCTAATCTTTTTGAAGGTTTGAATACCAGAATAGAAGTGTGAAGCAGGCCAAACCGTCCATATACATGCTCGCTCGCTCACTCGCTCACTCACTCACTCACTCTCGCTATTTTTTTTTTTTTGTTTCCCAACAAACACACACTCCATTTAATCCGACGCAGCAGCCATGGCGTTCCATCAATGCAGTCTCATGTATAATAATAATAATAATAAAGTAATAAAATCAGACGGAGCCGAAATAATGGCCGTTTTAGTGCCATCGATAAAACCAGGACTGAGAGCTTCGTTTATATGCACTCTCTCTCTCTCACTCTCTCAGTCTCTCTTTCTCGTTCTCGCTCTCTTGCTCTCTTGTGCTCCCATTCTCTCTCTCTCTCTCTCTCTCTCTCATTGTAGGTGTGTCCGAGATTATGGGATGGTTGCTGAGCTGTACCTTTCTCTCCACTCAATATAGTCTTCTAAAGAGCGGGTCTGGTCTGGACGATAAGACCCCCGAGATGATTTTACAGGTTCCTTTCAATGTCTGAGAGGAAATCAGAAATGTTGTGCATCGTTATCATGCGAGTGCAAAAGTTCATCTTTAAATAAACACATGCTGGAACACGCTCTCATTTACCCCATACGCGAGCATTTTCTGACCGGTAACAAGCGCAAAAAACTTGCTTTTTGCAATATTTAGGTGTACTTATGCACAATATGAAAATGAGCAGGTTTTAAGGATGTTAATATTTTGCTCTTTTATTTATTTATTTATTTATTTATTTATTTGCGAGGTTGTAAGTTTGAATGTTGGACCCTGTTCACACCTGACATTAGCATGCGTCCTGGGTGAAGTGCAGGTGTGAACGGGCTCAAATGCACCTCTAAGACGCATTGTGATCTGAGCACTCGAACCACATTTCGAGGTGGTCTGGGATGCATATGCCCCGTATCTGTAGCATGAACGCAAATGCGTCTAGATGCATCCCAGGCAGCAACGAAGGACCAACAAATTGACTGCGTCATCGCGCTAGTCGGAGTAATCGTCGCGAGACCCTGTCACTAGGCTAATAGCGTCACTAGCTGCTTTTCATAGCTTCATTCGCCATCTCGTATCTCATTCGTTTATATGTTCTGTTAGCAGACCACACGATTCAGTTTGATTAAAATGCTGGTATGAGAGATGATTTGCAGGAAGTTGACTGGCCTGCACAGACCCCTGACCTCAACCCCACCGAACACCTGATGGATTTGGATGAATTGAAGCTCCGACTGGGTGCCAGAGCTTCTCGCCCGACCTCACTAATGCGCTTACGGCTGAATGGGCTCAAATCCCTACAGCCATGCTCCAAAATCTAGTGGAAAGCCTTCTAAGAACAATGTTGTATCAAGAAAGAGGGTGCTAACGCCTTATTAACGCCCATAGTTTTGCAGAGATATGAGCACATACAAGTGTGAGGTCCACATACTTTTGGCCACGCAGCGCATGTTCACTCGAGACAACCTCGCTGTTGAGAAACAATAGCAAGGATGAGAATTGTGAAGCCGATTTAGTGAGATCTTGTGTTCCGAGAGCAAAACGAACGCATCTGCGGCCCCGTATTTCCGTTACGTACACTTCAGAGGAGAAAGTGTGTGTTAGGTCAAGATTGACCAGAAGCCGGCGGTGAGTCATGAATCTCTGATGGATTTATTTATCCATGGAGGAAATGAGGCTCCGGTGCTTTCTGTTATCGGCATGTGAGGAGGATGAGCGAGAGCTGGAGGAATGCGAAGGACGCAGGGAAGGACCGTGACTCATCTCAGCAGCGGAGAGAGATAGACGGTGGCTGGTTTGGTAGAAAGGAAATGTCTGACACCTGAGCATAATTTTATTTTGGATTTTATTTTAATGTTTGTTTGCTTGGAAATATTATATTATAGTGTCATAGACGCCACTTATCAGGTTTTTTTGGGAGTTTTTTTTTTTTTTGTGGAGCGTGATTGTTGTGACCAAAAATGTGCGATTTTGCTGCTTCCTGAGTCTTTCTCAGTGATGTTTGTTGGTAAAGAAGACCTTTTAGCTGTACTCGTGTTCGACGCACATAAGGTTTTTTTCTGAATGTGCGTCGCCATGACGACTCATGACGTGTCTTGGCCTAACTTTTCGGAAAATCTGCGGTAATTTAAAAAAAAAATCGCAAGCTCCTCCGGATATTGCGGCTCGATCGCAAAATTGCGCAATCCTAGAGGGCCTGATTTATATTTTCACATCCATGAAAGTGCAAATGATGCATGTGCAGATTTAAACCTTCTTGCTCAAACCACTTTAGAAGGTCCGAGGCACATTTGAGCTCCATCAGTGGAAATGTCGTAGCACGTAGTCTGTGAATGCTGATCCTGGCGCGTTAAAATGTTCGTGACATTAAAAACTGAACAATAATCATGATTTCAGGAAACGACTAAAGGCAAGGAACACTTGTTTATATGTAATAAGCTGAATTGCATATTCACGCACGATACAGCGCTCGGAGTTCAGTCTGGCTGACCGGATGGAAAAAACGCTGTCCAACACGTCACTCCAAAGTCTCCCATACGTGACAGATTTTCGCACGTGGCCTTAAGTGTTCTTCGGAGTACTACTGTGGAGTTGGTTTCAGCTCACGGAGTTGAGATCAATAATGTAACCAGAGATTGAATTCATTTGACGCAGGTTGGGTTCACCGCAGTAGTTTGGAGACAAGGTGACTGAAACAGTGCTCTTATATCCACAGCTGCAACACTGATGATGATGAAGTTCTAGTGGTAGAGCGGGTTGCCCACTAATCATAGGGTTGGGGGTTTGATTCCCGGCCCGAATGACTCCACATGCCGAAATGTCCTTGGGCAAGACACTGAACCGCAAGTTGCTCCCGATGGCAAGCTAGCGCCTTGCATGGCAGCTCTGCTACCATTAGTGTGTGTGAGTGTGTGTACCAGTGTATAGCTCTTTATGGAACCGTTAAGGTTTAAATAAGCGCTATAATAAGTGCAGACCATTTACCATTTAGTTAGGTAGATTTGATCGTTTTCTTCGTCACCTTTATATAGTTGAACAAAATAACAAGGCAGCGTAAGCTAATAAGCTTCACAGGATGATCGGAGCAGCACCAAGCAAAGGGATCAACTACCGGGTATAATGAACCGTTTCGCCGGTTAAATTGCATGTCATCTCGATCAAAGTAGCTCCATATGTACTGCACGTAGCAGCCCCTGTTCTGCTAAAACCGTACGATGATGTCATCAGATAGTCAGGCTAAACGCTAAGCTGTCCGCCAGATGTTAGCAATTTAGCATGCAGCATTGTAGTATACACAATGGATATAAAAAGTCTACACACCCCTGTTAAAACACCTTTTAATGTGCAAAGTATACAAATAAAGTGAAAAACAAATCTACATTATTTTTTTAGGGGGGAAAAAGGGAAAAACAAACAACTTATAGTAATCTAGTTGCATAAGTTTGCACACCCCTATACTAGTCCTTTGTTGAAGCAGCTTTTGATTTTATTACACCTCGTAGTCTTTTTGGGGAAGATTCTGTCAGCGTGGCACTTCTTGATTTGGCGATATTGTCTCCACTCTTTCTTGCAAAAACATTCTAGATCCATCAAATTGTGAGGACATCTCCTGTGCACAGCCGACTTCAGGTCAGCCAGAGATTTTTAGTCGGATTCAGGTCTGGATGGTCCATTCAAAAAAAAAACCCCATTGATCTTCTTTTGGTTAAGCGGTTCCTTTGTTGATTTTGGACGTATGCTTTTGGCCATGGTCGTGCTGTAAGGTGAAATCCCTTTTCATCTTCAGCTTACTAGCAGACACCTGACGGTTTTGCTCTAGAAACGACTGGACTGTGTAGCTGTTTCCCTCCACCTTGATAAAAGCCAGATTGAATTAAAGCAGCCCTAAAGCATGCTGCTGCCACCACCATGCTTCACCGTGGGTACGGTGTTCTTATGGTGATGTGCTATGTTTGCACCAAACATACCTTTTGGAATTGGTCTGATCAGACCGTAGCACATCTTGCCACATGGTTCGGGGTGATTTAGTTGAGCTTGAATGTTTTTTAATAGTGTTTTTTTGAGAAAGGGCTTTTGTCTAGCCACCTTACCCCGTATCCCAGACATGAAGAATACGAGAGATTGTTGTCACATGCAGAGGAGTCAGTACTTGTCAGATATTCCTGCAGCTCCTTGTCATAGTTCTCTTTGCAGCCTCCCTGGTAAGTTTTTGTCTTGTCCTTTGATGCATTTTGGATGGAAGTCCTGCTCTTGGGGATGTCACCGTGGTGCGTCATTTTCTCTATTTGTTCATGGCCTTTACAGTGTTCTATGGCTTATCTAATGTTTTGGAAATTTCTTTATACCCCTCCCCTGACCAATACCTTTCAATAAGTGAGATACCGTGCATGCTTTGTAAGATCTTTTGCGGACCATGGCTTCAGCAGACTGATAAAACCGATAATACATGAAGAAAATCCTACAGAAACAGCTGGTCTTTATTTGGAGTTAATCCGAATAATTTCATTGACGACAGCTGTATGAGAATTACTTTGAAACAAGTTCTGACATGGTTCTTTTTTTTTTTTTAACATCACAACAACCTGCCTTTTTAACAGGGGTGTGTAGACTTAAGTCCATTGTAGTTGTTACGGTGATTATATGGTTGCTGTTTAAATTAGCGGTTCACTATTCCATGAGCTGCTTGCTCACTAGACTCTGTCCTGTCCGCTAAGATCTAACTAGGGTGAAGAGAAACAAGATTACACAGGTTATTTATTATAGAAGATTAAAGTATCTGTAATTCATTAGAATCCTAAGAAGGAAGTCCTTTTGATGATGAGCAGGATTGGTTTCCCTTTAAAAAAAACAACCCCTGGCTTCTCTGAGAGAATGCAAATGCTGTCTCTGAGGTTTTCCTTTAATGAAATGGGTTTCGGGATGGGGGGGGGGTTGGGGTTTACTGTACATCGAGAACAAGACTGCCACTGTGAGATCAATGCACTCAGCATCTCTGTGGTGCCTTGAGGATGAAAAAGACTACATCTGTCCCTCCGCGTCCCATCATTCTCGGCTGCCTGGCCCATCCCCCCCCTTACTCCAGAGCCCTTGAAAAAGCCTCCTACCACCAAGAGGAAGAGCAGCCCAACTGTTCCTCACTCACTCTCCTTAGAGATACTTATTTTTCCTAAACCAACAGAGCACCAGGGGTTCCACGCTCACATACACTGAGTGTCTTATAGATTATGCGCAAGTTAGAGATGTGCCTACGCCTTTAGCCATCTGTCCGTCTGCCTCGGAGCAACTAAACTCACACGTGCATGCACACGTGATGGATATGGATCTTATTTTAGCAGCTCCTAAAGCACTTCCTGCTTCTACCTTTTCCACCTCCACATTTTCACACTGCCTCTATGGATGTGTATGTTTTTTTTTATTTTTATAGGTCAGATATGTCTAAATAGTCTGGTCTACAATATATCATATTTATCATGCACAAAAAGCAAGGCAGTATGGAATATGAAAGCCCATGTCCACCAAATACAAAAGGGAAAAAAAATTACTTAACATTGATATATATTTTTTGTCAGCAGCATGTCACAGTTTGGACTTCTCACAATTCTGATGTTTTATCTCAGAATTTTGGCTTCTCATCTCAAAATCTGGACTCATATTGTCTTAGTATCTCGATTTTTATTTTTTTTTATCTCAGATTTATTTCTGATTCATTATCTCAAATTATCTTAATATCTCGATTTAGATTTTTTCTAATTTTGGATTTATTATCTCAATTTTGACTTATCTCAAATTTTGAGAAATGATGGCTCTATAGAAATAATGTAGTCTCTTTAATCTCTAATGCAAAGCTCGAAGCTGTTTATCAGGACATCCTAATTAAATACAGTGGTGTGAAAAAGTGTTTGCCCCCTTCCTCATTTCCTGTTCCTTTGCATGTTTGTCACACTTAAGTGTTTCGGAACATCAAACCAATTTAAACAATAGTCAAGGACAACACAAGTAAACACAAAATGCAATTTGTAAATGAAGGTGTTTATTATTAAAGGTGAAAAAAAATCCAAACCATCATTGCCCTGTGTGAAAAAGTGATTGCCCCCTAAACCTAATAACTGGTTGGGCCACCCTTAGCAGCAACAACTGCAACCAAGCGTTTGCGATAACGTGCAATGAGGCTTTTACAGCGTCCTGGAGGAATTTTGGCCCACTCATCTTTGCAGAATTGTCCTAATTCAGTTACATTAGAGGGTTTTCGAGCATGAACGGCCTTTTTAAGGTCATACCACAACATCTCAATAGCATTCAGGTCAGGACTTTGGCTAGGCCACTCCAAAGTCTTCATTTTGTTTTTCTTCAGCCATTCGGTGGTGGACTTGCTGGTGTGTTTAGGATCATTGTCCTGCTGCAGAACCCAAGTTTGTTTCAGCTTGAGTACACGAACAGATGGTCGGACATTCTCCTTCAGGATCTCTTGGTAGACAGCAGAATTCATAGTTCCTTTTATCACGGCAAGTCTTCCAGGTCCTGAAGCAGCAAACCGCCCCAGACCATCACACTACCACCACCATATTTTACTGTTGGTATAATGTTCTTTTTATGAAATGCAGTGTTCCTTCTACGCCAAATATACTTGAACACACACCTTCCAAAGAGTTCCACTTTTGTCTCATCGGTCCACAGAATATTGTCCCAAAAGTCTTGGGGATCATCAAGATGTGTTGTGGAGAAATTGAGACGAGCTTTGATGTTCTTTTTGCTCAGCAGTGGTTTTCTCCTTGGAACTCTGCCATGCAGGCCATTTTTGCCCAGTCTTTTCCTGATGGTGGAGGCATGAACGCTGACCTTAACTGAGGCAAGTGAGGCCTGCAGTTCTTTGGACGTTGTTGTGGGGTCTTTGTGTACCTCTTGGATGAGTGTTCGCTGCGCTCTTGGGGTAATTTTGGTGGCCGGCCACTCCTGGGAAGGTTCACCACTGTTCCATGTCTTCGCCATTTGTGGATAATGGCTCTCACTGTGGTTCGCTGAGTTCCCAAAGCTTTGGAAATGGCTTTATAACCCTTTCCAGACTGATAGATCTCAATTACTTTCTTTCTCAATTGTTCCTGAATTTCTTTGGGTCTCCGGCATGATGTGTAGCTTTTAAGGATCTTCTGGTGGACCTTACTGTGTCAAGCAGCTCCTATTTAAGTGATGCCTTGATTGTGAACAGGTGTGGCAATAATCAGGCCTGGGTGTGGCTAGAGAAATTGAACTCAGGTGTGGACAACCACAGTTATAGTATTTTTTAAAAAAGGGGGCAATCACTTTTTCACACAGGGCCATGATGGTTTGGATTTTTTTCACCTTTAATAATAAACACCTTCATTTACAAATTGCATTTTGTGTTTACTTGTGTTGTCCTTGACTATTGTTTAAATTGGTTTGATGTTCTGAAACACTTAAGTGTGACAAACATGCAAAGGAACAGGAAATGAGGAAGGGGGCAAACACTTTTTCACACCACTGTAGCTCTGTAGGTCAGTACCTAGCTGGCTAGATGTACCAAATGGTGCATTTATATTGCTAGTATTCATCCCTGCTATTCCTGTTAAGCATACTTTTTTTTTTTTTTTTGATACAGATTATCCAACACACAAATCTTCTTAAAATTAGCTACATTAAAATACGCCCATTCCATGTGTGATTGGAACATGCCCTCCATGTACCGGGCCGCACAGGAAGAATAAATAACTTACATTATTTCCGTTTTATTTACTATCTGGATCTGAAAAATGACCGGATTCTCTCCGTTACATCCGTCTATGACTCACTCTTGACGTATGTCAAGACGCTTGTCTTGATCACGTGATGCGTTACTCTGTCATGTGATACGTTAAGCGTTAGGGGGCAGAGAGGATGTTACTCATGCTATGTTGTTGGCATGATGTTACGAGGACGCTGCTGATAAAGTTGCGATTTCACATTGGTTTCACGTTTATTATTATATATATTTTTTTTTAAATACCCCAGTTTTTATGCCGGTCCTATCATTTTATTTTGTTGTATTTATCCGCCACACCTTGAAGGCCGGTCCGTGAAAATATTGTCTGATATTAAACCGGTCCGTGGTGCAAAAAAGGTTGGGGACCGCGGATATATTCAACGTAATTTGATCTAATTTTGCAGTAATAAATAATTGCAAAAAAATTGAGGTCACAATTTTGAGACAATAAATCAAAATTTTGAGATAGTAAGAAATTTGAATAAACAAGTCAAACCTTTTGAGAAACTAACTAAATCAAATTTTTGAAAGATTTTGAGAGACGTCAAAAAAAAATTGACATACGAAGTCAGAATTCTTAGATACCAAGCTAGAATTTTGAGATACTAAGTGAAAACTCTGAGATACCACATCAAAATGTTTCGATAGGAAAGATTTTTAGATAAGTCAAATGTTGGAGACCTTATCAAAAAATTTGAGATACCAAGTCAGAATTTTGAGATACTACATCAATCTTTTGAGATAGTAAGAATTTTGAGACACTTAGTCTAAACTTTGAGATAGTTAGTAATAACGCTGCTGCCAAAAATAAAGACAAAACATGTTATGCAGTTGTTGTTGTTTTTTTTTTGTCGGAAGTCACATTTCGTAAATCCAGTATAACAGGGTTTCAGATTGACACAATGACACTAATTTAAAGATTGGGGTTTAGTTTTTTGACATGTTGTGTTCTTAAAAGCACTGCTATTATAAATATGATACATGTTTTACCGTGTAATTTAGACGCTAAATGAAACCTTTAAAATGAAACTGTTTTAGGAGAAGTTTAGCATAGCGAGCATTTACCAGCATGTTTTTGGACAGCAGGAAGAAACCGGTGAACCCAGAGAAAACCCACACGGACACAGGGAGTACTGTACATGAGAAACTCCAAATAACCCGATCTCAAAACTGAACCTTGGACCGGGAACCGGATGTCTCACGTTTGGCTTAAACACACGTCTCTTTCTCTCAAAGAACAAAACTAGGCGATGCTGAAAAGAGGGACGCTTCTAGATCTGACCCCATGTTTGTTTTGGAACACCCGCTCTTCACAAAGCCGCTCAAACTCCAGCGCTCCACCCGCTGAGTACGTCGTTTCACTCAGAAATGCATTACGTTGCTGAAGAAAAATGCCTGTTCCACAGCTTCATAACCGATTTGCTGATAGAGCCGCGCCTCCACTGTTCAATTCCAATTCTTCGTTCTTCCATCACTGCTAAGAGACTTCGCCATTGTTCACGGATGTAGCCGTTTGAGTGGCGCGTCCAGTCCCAGCATTGACATCATTCTGTCCTGGTCATCTGCTCAGTCAAATATATATCTAAAAGAATGATCACTAAGTGTTAATTTAGCCCTTACCCTACATGTAGGTGTACTTGTGGTGTATTTCAGAGTTCCATTGTAGTTATTTATTTATTTTTTGGATTGCATTAGGACTGTTTTTATTGATTATTTTTTTTAGCTTTGTCGTTCTTACTGGCTATATCCATGCTCTGTGATGTCTTTGTGAGCTGAAGGTCTTGTTAAAATGGTCATTTGTTCAATTTTCATTAAATTTTCATTTAATTTTCATTAAAGCAGGAAACATTGGTTGAGGCATAATGTAATATTAGTCATAATTTGAGTCATGACTATAATATAATATGATTACAATATATGTAAATGTTATAGTGATGGGAAAATGTTGTATTGGCAAACGTGTGTGTGTGTGTGTGTGTGTGTTGAACCCTTCCTGGGTGTGTGTTGTCCATCTGGCCTGCCCTGGCAGCAGCGCATTGGTTTGTGAGCTCTTTCCGCTGACTCATCCAGTCCCAGTCCTGCTGCTAACGCTGAAAAATTAGCTTTCTTTTTGTTAGCGTCATCTGCTTCTATCTTGGGTAGGAAAACGGATGATCCTTTTTTCCCCCTCTCTCTCTCTCTCTCTCTCTCTCTCTCTCTCGCGCGCTCTGTTCTGTGAGCATGTACTGATAACCACACACCCTTCATAGAAAGTAAAAAGGGGAAGACTTCTTTTATTTGAGCTTGAACTTTTTGTTAAACGTGATTACAGAGAGAGAAAAATGTAACATTGGCAACCCGTTTCTCTTTCTGTCTCCTCCTCTGTCTCGATCTGACCTACCCCCCCGCCCCGTTTTTGTCCGTATCTCTTTATTCTCTTCTTTTTATCTACCCATCTATCCCGTCTTCATTCCCCTGCATCGTTTCTCATCCCTTTTTACGCCCTCATTGTTTTCTGTCTCTCCTCTTCCATCGATCTTCCGTGTCTCGGTTTGCGGAAGCTGCCCGGTTTGTATTGTATCATTATTAGGCCCAAGAGTGGGTGGGGGGTGGGTGGGGGTGAACGAGCATCCGGCACACCCCCACCCTGCTCCAGTCTCTTTCTCATCCCCCCATCTCCATCTTTCTATTTACATGTAAATTGGCTGTGCCTGTTTCAGTGCCATCTGCTGTACTAGGGCTATGGGCATGGTGTCCACCGGATTCCTGAGACACATGCGCACACACACACACACACACACACACACACACACACACACACATGCTGATTTGGTCTTACTACATCATCAAAAAGTGTGTTTTGCTTCTTAGTGTCCCTCAGAGGCTGTAAATGATAACTCATGAATGGACTGGGGGAAGTGGTGTGATGAGCTCTCTCTCTCTCTTTGTGTGTGTGTTGTGTGTGTGTGTGTGTGTGTGTGTGTGTGTATGTGTGTGTGTGTGTAAAGGGCTTTGGATTTTTTGTGCTGAAGCATACACACACTTACAAGAGAACAGGTTATTGTTGTTGTTGTTATTATATAACAATTATAATACAAGACAAAACAGCAGAGCTAGAGCCAGTATGATCGAGTATTATTCATTATTCATTTATTTGAATAAATACTTCATACTGGATCATACCGGCTTATCATTTGTTCAAGTATTTCTTCATATATTTAACAGGAGGGAAGGCTGTTGTTGGATACACCGTGTGCGTGACGAGCAACGCGAAAACATTTTGAATGAACTTTATGCAAATGAGCAAAAAATTAGTGTCTTTAAATATATATTTTTTTATAGTTTTTCGGTTGCACACATTTGCTCGTACTTGCAGACAGTGCTTCGGGGGTTCCCTCCAGGTACTCCGGTTTCCTCCCCAGTCCGAAGACTTTCCATGTAGGTGTTTGGCATTTCCATATTGTCCGTAGTGTGTGCGTGATTGTATTCTGATGTGTTGGCGTCCCGTCCAGGGTGTCCTCTGCCTTGTGCTCCGAGTCCCCAGGGATAGGCTCCGTGCTCCCCCTGTGTAGGGTAAGCATTATGGAAAATGGATGGATGGAAAAACCTAATATTTTTAGTTTTCTCAGAATTCCCAGGAGCACTGTTGTTGCCTTTAACCATGACCTGTTTCCCTGGGGTATAAATATGAGGTTATACACACGTAAAATTGCTTTGTTATTCGTTACCAATGGGGAAAACCACAACAACGACGACAACATTAAAAATGCCTGACGGTTCAATGTGTTGCGTGATGATGTGTGTTGCGTGATGCTTTTCTGCTCACCACGGCTGTCAAGAGTGGTTACTTGAGTTCCCGTAGACTTCACATCAGCTGGAACCAGTCTGACCATTCTCTTCTCCTCGCTGGATGTTTGTTTTTGTTTGTTTCTTCACACCATTCTGTGCAAACTCTAGAGACTGTTGAGCTTGAAAATCCCAGGAGAGCAGCAGTTTCTGAAATATTCGGCACCAGCGACCATGCCACAGTCAAAGTGACCTGCGAGATCACTTTTTACATTTTTATTCCACATCCTGACGTCCGATGTGAACGTTAACCGAAGCTCTTGATTGTACGCATTGCGCCGCTGCTACCTGAGTGGCTGATTGGATAACTGCGACTGAAATGAATGTGCAGGCGTACAGGTGTTCCTAATAAAGTGGACGCTGAGCGTTTTATCGCTTTAACACGGTCTCCTGCTGGCTGCTTGTGCTTTATTACTGTAATGTAGGATATTACTATTCATAGTAACACATCCTCCTCGACCAGCTCTCCTTCTCCTTCCCTTTAGGCTCATCTCTTTTCCTTCCCATTTCTTCCACGTCGTTTTTTTTTCTTTCTTTTTTTTCCCCCTTCTTCTCTCACAATGCTTCGCTTCTCTTTTTCATTGTCTTGTACACCATAATTAATACAGATGGACAGAAACGTCTACATACTGAAATGCACACAGACCGAACAGAAGGCTGGTATTCGTCAGGGAGTCGTTTCCTAGTGAATAATTATACAGCGGTGTCTCGCTTTCTTCTCCATCACTTTGTGCATTAGACACCAAGAGTTCCTCCTTTGATCATGAGAAAGGGGAGTGGATGTTGTGTCTGCTGGACATGTTTATGTCTGTGTGTGTGTGTTTGTGTGTGTGTGTGACCTGCTTTCTGACAAGGAGGGGCTGTTACATGCTTATTTAGGGTGCTGTCTTAGTGAGGGAGGATTGAGATAGAGATATATAAATATATATAAATTAAAAAAAACCCGGATAAATAAGGACCATTTTCGTGGAGCTAAAACCGTGAGAGTATAAGCACCATTTTGCAGCTGGAAACACTTTCTTCCTCAGCACGTCATTTAGTGTCGCTAGGTGTGGCCCCAAGTCTGAAGGCAGAATTGTCTTTAGAAGTAGTTCGGTTAATCCCAAGACCAACACGAAGAAGACGCGAGTATTTTGCCGTTTGCACGGTTTATAGTTACGTTGAACGTTCACAAAAAACCTAGTTCTTGCGTCGTAGCAGCTTTAAACAGCCTCTCTCAGTGATTGAGACGGTGTCTCTCGGTCTCTCTCCCTCTCTCTTTATATATCTCTTCATCTCCCTGTCTCTCACACCGTCTCACACACCATCTCTCCATCTTATACCTGTCTGTCTGTCTGTCTGTCTCTCCTGCTCTGTCTCTCTCATTCTCTCCCTCTCTCACCCTTTTTCTGTCTCTCTTTCTCGATCTCGGTCTCTCTCTTGATCTCTCTCGCTCTTACCCTCTTGTCTCTCTCTCTCTCTCTCACCCTCTGTCTTTGTGTGTCTCTCTCTCTTGATCTCTCTCAATCTGTCTCTCTTACACTCTGTCTTTGTCTCTCAATCTCTCTGTCTCTCTCTTACCCCTCTGTCTGTCTGTGTGTGTGTCTTTCTCTCTCTCTCTCGATCTCTGTCTCTCAATCTCTCCGTCTCTCTCTCTCTCTCCTGATCTCTGTGGATCTTTCTCTCCCTCTTACCTTCTCTCTCTCTCTCTCTCTCTCTCTCTCTCTCTCTCTCTCTCTCTCTCTCTCTTTGCACCCCCCCTGCATTTACACATAGTTCCAGTAACATGCTGCTGTTTGCTAAACTCTTGCTGATTATGCTTCCAGGAAACCAGTAGAGATCAAGAACTTGATTGTGTGTGTGTGTGTGTGTGTGTGTGTGTGTGTGTGTGTGTTTTCCAAAGTGTTTCAAGTATTAATATACACTTCATGCCCATGTTTTCTTCTTCCTGACTTGTGTTTGCTCTAGTGTGTGGTGTGCCTGTGTGCCGTTTGTGTCTGACTCACCCATGTGGGAAGAGAACCCATACCGAGTGCAGGAACATCATCCCAGTGTGGTCAGTTAATGACATCCTGGAACAGCTCCTTTCTCCTCTCATGTGCTTAAGTCATGAATAAGAATAGCGTAGACGGAGCAGCTATCCATCTGTCCCTCCATCCATCCATCAATCCCTGCTTGTCTATTTATCTATCATTTATTTTCCTATAACCCCCCCCCACACACACACACATCCCCCCCCACCCCTGATTTAAGTAAAGCGGAGGAGTACAAACTTATGTGCTCGTGTTTATGGATGGATAAAAACAGCTTAATGCTAAAAACTAGTTTCACATATCGGAGAGTTGTGGAAGTAAGTACAAAGATTTACACTTGTTTCGTTCATATATATATATATATATATATTAGAAATGAATATTATCTTGCATGCTAATATTTCCAGATGTTCCTGGGACAAGCCATGTTTAATTGAATAGAGTACATTTTATGTTGCGTTAGTCTTCTTCTCTAACCTGACACACTGTACTAAAGTACTTCAGCAATACAAATGGACAAATGTCCCTGTCCATCTATCACTGCCAAACCCCCCCCTTCCAAAACCCCCAAAAACCTAGTGTTGTGTCTTAAATCGTATGCCTATGTACTATTCTAGACCGTTGTTGAGTACTACTCCTTACTGCATTTCCTATTAGAGTTAGTGTTTGAATTTAAACCTCTAACGTAGCCTTCAAACCCACTGAAAGGTCTGTTTTGTGCACTTCTGGATTAGTAATGATTTTGTAAGGTCAGCGTTTAGGATTTGAGACCCCCCCATGCTAACAACCATGATCACGGTGGCATTTTACAAGAAACCGAGCTCATCGGTGTGTTTAAACATCGAAATATTGTACAGTATAACTTGTACACCTGACAGATAGAGATGTTGCAGTCTGATGTGCCGTCTAGTGACTGACGCTTTTAGATTTTTAGTTTACTCATAACGTACGGTCCAAGTATAAATATAAATCATGGTCTTCTGCTTCACATCTGGTGCATCACTCCAAACTGGCGTGCATGATTTCCCTATAACAACACAGCACTTCCTATTAGACTGGTATTGCCGTGCAAGGGATATTCCTCTGGTTTGTAGTCACTTACGTTACTGACGTTTTAAAATGTTCAAATGTTATAGCGGTTAACACGATTGCCTCGCACCTCCGTGGTTGGGGGTTCAACTTTCGCCTGTGTCTGCTTTGGGGGTTTCCTCCTGGTACGCCAGTTTCCTCCCCCAGTCGTGCATTGTAGGCTGATCGGCGTCTCGAAATCGTCCGTACTGCGTGAATGCCTGTGCAATTGTAGCACCCCATTCAGTGTGTCCCCAGGGATAGGCTACAGGTTCCCCCGTGACCCTGTTTGGGATAAGCGGTATAGAAAATGGAGGGATGGGTGTATTGTAGTCAGGGCTTGAGATCACAGAGACTTCGTAATGTCTGTTTGGGGTTGTTTGGCCTAAGAGTTGAGGAACCCCTGGATTAGAGAGACAATAAATCATAATTCAGAAATGGAAAAAACCCAGACATGTCCATCCAATGGAAATGGCGTTTATGTTTAAAATTTTGAAATGTCGTCCCGAAACCTTGAAAAATAGTTTCTCACAGCATCGCCAGAGCGGAGCAGCTGGATTACGGAGAACGCTGGGATCTTTTACTATAAACGAAATCGTGACCTCTTTTTTTTAATTTGACGGTAAATTAGCGCACATTAAAAAGGGCAGTGTCTTGTAATTTCATCTGACAGGTCACGTCTGATGGAGGTTCGCTGAGCCCGAAGAATTACAGCCTACGAAACTATAGAGTTTGCGCCGTCTTTGACAGTCTTGATGGGAAGGTGTCCGGCTGCTGCAGGAAGTGATGTCAATATGTAAAGCATTAATTTTGGATGCGCGAAATGCGAAAAGGTTTGATGTGAGAGTGAACCGTGCTGAAGGTGTGGGCGGAGCCTGCAGATCCAGGAGTGGGGGTGGACCTACATGGGATGATGATGTCTGCATTAAGTGTGCACACATCACAAAGAAGGCACGGCGTGCATTAACATGTGCTCAGCAAGTTGTTCTCTCCTGTGTGTTCTATATGAGGTGCCTTTTGCTCCGATAGCGTGTTTTTTTTTTTTGTTTTTTTTTTTTTTTTGCTCTGTTCGTGGGGGCGTGAGTCTACATCTGAAACGAGATATATCGGTCTCACTCAACATTCTCACAGGAGAAGACTGGGTTTTACCGCAGAAAACCCCAGCACAGGGAGTTCACTGTGAGGCAGTGACCTGACACGAGTATGAGTGAGACAGAGCCACAATAGGGTGTATAATTAGCCCTGCTTCAGTATTTATTGATCTGTTTTCATATCTTTCTTCTAACCTTGATTTGTAGATCCTCGTGCGTTAGGATCAGAATCTGTGATTGTGCGACCCTCATGAGATTTCTATTAAAAGTGAAGCACACGAAGGCTTTAGTGAAGAGCGTGAAGGAATGACGTTCGCCCTTCAGAGTACCTTCAGGTGGATTAAAAAAGGTGCTTTTCAGTCTAATCGCATTGTTTAAGAAGTCTCAAAAGCCTTTTTTCTTTTCATATGTAACAGTGCAACGCGACTGCATGAGCGGCGTCATCTTGTTCTTTCTTACAGACACAGGGAAATAATGTAACCTCGGTAACCCCAAGTTTTATTACACACTCTGCATGAGATGGTTGCCAAGATATTTGTCGACCTCACTACATGACATGTTTTTGGTTTGTTTTTTTTTCTTCCTAGCTTCGTTTCTTTGAAGAGTTTGTTTAAATGTGAATACATGGAGAGGTGCAGGTTCAACTGACGTTTATTTTCAGATATAAAGTCAAGCTGGCGTTGTTACATCCGGCCAGTATTCCAACTGAGGATCTGTAGGGGGTTCGGGGTGAGATTTAAAATACTTTTAAAAAAATAAATAAATCTTTAACAGACTGTATCAGACCTGCCAGCATGTTCTCGTTTTGTTTTGGAGCTCCGCGTTTTAACGTTCGAGCACAATGGAACTCCAAAATACGCTAAAAGAGTCGGCTTTGGCTCTGACTTAATAAAAATGACACATGAGCCAGTCAACATTTGTGCAGGTTATGCTTGGGAAATATGGATATGGGTATTATCATCCAGTGATTATATATTATATTTTAAGACCTGCCAATCATTATGCGTTTTCGCATGGAAGCTCTGCAGAAACATGTTACACGCAAACGTACAGCAAAAGCGAGAGCCAATCGACATGCGAAATCTGGAATGATCCACGCAAATTTTTTTTTATTTTTATTATAATTATTTTTTTTTTATATATATATATATATAAACTCTCCAATGTTAACAGACAGTTCCTGGAAGCCACGCCCCCAGACCTTACAGAATTTTGCAGTTTTGCGATCACAGAAATGAACGCAAAATCAAGCAAACTCCGCAATATTCGGAGGAGCTTGCAATCTTTCAAGATTTACCGCAGATGTGACGTCATCACAACACGTATTCGGCCAAAGCCCTCTTCTATTCACGTGGTTGAACAATTTCCTGTTCCTAGTCACCCAAGTGTTCTAACAAAAAAAAAAAAAAAAAAAAAGAAGTAAAATATCAGTATATTTTTCTCTCATGAATTCATAGGGGCGCCAATAATTGTTGCACGCCTATGTTTAACAAAGATACCTTTTTTGGGGGATAAACCTGTGTTGGGTTTGCAATTTTTTGATATCCATGAGAGTATTTTTGTGAATCTTAATTCGTGTTTTTCATATTTGCTCTAAGGGTCATAAATGAATTGCTTTATTTGGAGAATGTTTTCACTCGTTCATCATGTAGCCCGTTTGTTTTCCAGCTAATTGGTGTGTTTGCGTTTTGTGGTTTGATATTATTCTCAGCGAAACCGTGTAAACAGCAAGGCTGCAGTGCTCTTAGTATATTCCGGAGTGTGCGCCGACGTGTGGTTTTCGTTTTTCGGCTTGAATTCTCCAGCAGTAAGGCAACCGGCACATCTGACCAAACGCTGATGCTCTCGCTGACCCCATATGAGCCCGGGCCGTGTTCCTCATGCAGTGTCCGTGCACTTTTGTCAATTCCTGTTTTGCTGTCATTTTTGGAGACCAGTTTCCTGATCGCTAAAGATAACCAGCTAGCCGGTGTAAAATCGGAATACTCGGAGGAGTTCAGACTTCTGTGATGTCTGGATATGTCGGCCAACATTCTGTTTCGATGTGTTACTTTGAGCAGTTCAGAGGCGTTAGCGTTAGCCAGCCCTCGCACACACTCCACAGGAGAGACAGTGGAAGGGCTATTTTTAGACATTTAAAATGACATCACTTTGTATGACTCAGGGAACGCCGAGCAGACAGAAGTGTGACTCAGAGCGACTTCTCTGCCTGCTTGGTGCAGACTGAACCTGAACACAGACGAGTGCATTTGGAACACACCTATACACCTCTTCAGTGTGACACACGCTTAATAATCACACTGTATGCGTGTTCAGCCTTGTTATTGTGTCGGTTATTTGTGCATGGCACTGATTGACACACGGGTCCTGCCTCCTTCACTGGGACTGACCGACACAGAGGCCACGCCTCCTTCACTGAGGCTGACCGGCACAGAGGCTACGCCTCCTTCACTGGGGCTGACCGGCACAGAGGCCACGCCTCCTTCACTGAGGCTGACCGGCACAGAGGCTACGCCTCCTTCACTGGAGCTGAAAAATAGAGGCCACGCCTCCTTCACTGGGACTGACACACAGAGGCCACGCCTCCCTCACTGGCACTGACACAAAGAGGCCTCGCCTTCTTTACAGGGTCTGATAGAACCCTGTTGTCTGAAGATTAGCTCTGGGAATAAATGATAACAGGTGTGAATGAAGGAAGAATTGAAAATTAAAAAAAAAAAAAATCCTAGAACTCCACTCACTGAAATTGCACATCTTGACCAGTAAAAGAAGTAATGAGGAGAGACTGAGGGGGAGAGAGAGGAGGAGAGAGTTGGAGATGGAGGGTCAGGACTCGGTGTTGTGGAGGTGATCTTGAGTCATCAGCTGTCATGGGTATGCAGATGGGATTCAGGAGCAAGTCAGTCTACAGCACTGAGTCACAGGCGATGTGTACAGTAATTTGCTTACTCTGATGAATGACGGTTATGAGTCGTGGGCAGAGTGAACTGAAAAAGCTTGACTGCACAATAAATGCAGATTACAGCCGTGGATTTTTGAATTATTTATGTTTCGTTGTTTGGTGCTGGAGTTTAGTTGAATTTAAATGTGTGAAGATGACTCAAGGAGTGTGGCACGCACACCCCAGACAACATGCTGCTCCTGTACGAAATTCCTAAATGATCAAAATAAGAGATAATAAAGAAACAAGAAACCAAGTTGTTTGTTTATTAATTTTTTCATGCAAATCCTAGCATGACACTAGTGTTCCCATGCTCGGGATATACAGTGGTGCTTTCAAGTTTGTGAATTTTTTTTTATATATCTGCATAAATATAGACTTAAAACACCATTATAAAAGTAGACGATGAGAACCCGATTAAACAAAACGAGACAAAAATATTCGACTTGGTCATTTCTTTATTGAGGAAATAACAAGTAGATAAAGAGGCTTGGTTTGAGCCCTGGGTTTCACCTGTGAAGACTCTTATTTGTTGTTAAAAAGGATAAACCAACATGAAGACCAGAGAGCTGTGTATGGGAGAAAAGCAAGGCATTTCGAAGCTGTTAAAAGAAGGGAAAATCTATCCGAGCCATCGCGTAGGTATTGGGCACAGCCGATACAGGAGACTGTATGTGGAAGAGGGCAGACAGCACTTTCCTCCGAGTATGTTATTCAGTCCTGTGACGCAGCATGAACAGCAGTTCGGAAAGATGCAGGTGAGAGCACGTGGTAGCCTTCACGCTCCATGATTGGCAGTGGTCATGTGATAAATGAGAACTGGCTAATGGGTGTGAACTGGCAAGTGAACAAATTGGGGAATAAATTGGGGGAAAAAATATATTTATTATTATTATTGTTGTTGTTGTTCTAGCTAAATGTGTAAACACTTTGAAGCAACAGTTATAGCAAAGTAAAAAAAAAAAGAAAAATTCACGGCCCTTACTCCTGTTGAAGTCGTGGTTTAACAGATTGCTGCAGTTCTTTTCTGCACAGTTAAGATGACCATGTTAATTGTGATGATGCCTTTACATACACGTAATGACTCGGATCTTTGATGATCCTTTGTATGGTATGAGACATCGTTCCCGAACGCCGTTATTGATCCGCACACAGCAGAACTGAACTGTGTGCGCTGGGTGTGTTCTCATCACCACACTCTCACCTGGTGTTTGTTAGGGAACAGAAGCCTGTGTTTGCTTTCAGGAAGTGTCTGGAGTGTGGCTTCTCGCACGAAGGCTGCTGGTGTGTGTTCAGCTCAGTCTGGCACAGTTCTCGCACGTAATGGGGACGTGGTATGAACAAGAGCCCATTCTTCACTCCGAAGCACCTGACACGCCGGCTCATGTGAAGTGTGCGTGTGGGTGTGAGCGGGAGATGAGGAACAAGGCTATACTGCTTTACAGTGACCGATGCGTCAGCTAAAGGATACCTGACTCACTTCCTGTTTCACACTGGCACTTGTTAGTGTACTTTTATGTGCAGAAGAGTTACATACAGAGTCACCTGTGTGTGTGTGTGTGTGTGTGTGTGTGTGTGTGTGTGTGTGTGTGTGTGTAACAAAATTGTATTTTTTCAAAGAGGTAAAAATGTCCATGAAAAACTTTTGAGATTTTTTTTTTTCGCCATGTCTGCTTTCTAGGTGCAGTCGAGTGTGTGTTTAAAAATATCCTGAGTGATGACAGGACTCTGCTAAAATTCTCAGTTGGGTATGAAATGTGAGGCATCTCTTTTGTCTCAGGGGCGTATGGAGTTGTCGTCGGTGTGTTCTAACAGTGGTGTGTGTTTGAGTGTGTGACTTGTAGGTTGTAAAGTGGTGTACGTGTGTTTGGGTCTGAGGGGGGGGCATTTGGGGGCCACCTTTTCTCACAGAGGTGCGAGCGTTTGCCTCTGCAGGGCCTGCATGCACACGCTCAAAGCAAGAGGACATGTCTGTGCTTCACATGCTGCTACCAGCTGCTGGCACAGGTGTGTGTGTGTGTGTGTGTGTGTGTGTGTGTGTGTTTGCCTGTCTGCCTGCCTCCCTTCATTGATGTAACAATCTTTTTAAGATTACAGTTGCCGTCGCCCCGCTTGTGCACTGGTATTACATTTTTACATCACAGTAACTGCATTGTGGCCCTTACTACAGTTTGCAGTATTATTGCAGTTTTGAACATTTCATCCTTTCACAAATTGTAATTACTTTAAAGATTTCACTTTGAAATTTGTTGGAATGCTGAAAGAATACGCCTATAATCTTGCCTTGGTTCTGTTGGAAATTCTTGATTCATTACGCCTGGCACTTAAGACACAGACTTTGTTTATTTTCTGTATTTAAGTAAAACGTTAATGGGTGATTTTGAAGAATGAGTGCTTTGAAAAGTCAAGTTACAAAAAATATAACAATCGTATACTTGGCAACCGTTAAAACCTGTGGAATGTGGTGTACACCTTTATTTATATGAAAACATGCAATGATCGGTATTTAGGACGTTTTCATCAATGTTAATCGGCCGTGGGGTTTAAAATGATCATGTGGTGCGACCATGAGTTTCCCTTCAAATAATACAGTATATTTCCTTACAAGTACGATAATATCCGTAGAATACATGCATTATTTATGAATTACTCACAGTACTCTAATTCAGGCTCATGATATTTAGAGCACTGTGTAGAAGTCTCAGAGACGTGCAAAGAAATTCTGTAAAGCACAGCTGCCTTGAAAAATAATGAAATATCATTTCTACATAAAAGAATTATAAGTCAGTATTTGGCATGAACACAAAATTCTAGTCTCAGGTCTGCTAAACGCAGCAGTCTTCATTATGTTTGTTATATAATATGGTGCTTTCTTTATTGATGTACAAACATTTTTCTGTAACATTTCATTTTCAGTTGGAAAAATGACGTTTGGAAATATAAAATCTATAACAAACGTCGTCCAAAGGTGTCTGTCTTTTACACAGTACGGTATGTTCATGTCCTATATTTTATGTCTGTAGTCATTTGGTCAGTAATGCGAAACCCCTTTGAAATTCTGCAACATATGTGGCAAAAAAACAAATAAAAGGATTTCGAGCAATTTCAAGTTTTCAGAAGTGCACAAAAGTACAGACGGTCGCACCACATGATACTTACATACACACGATCTAATAAACAAAAATGACCAATATATAAAAAGCCTGGACAAATTTAAATGGAGATAGAGATATATAATATATATATATATATATAAAAATAAAATATATTGGTGGCAGATAATGCAGAAACTTTCGTTTTGCCTAAACAAAACAGTGTACATGCATATCAAGTACCTCATATCTATCTATCTAGACACAAAATTTTCTGCATTGCCATCAACCTTAATACATATTTTTTTTACATATACGTATACTTACAGTGTGAATATACTGTAAGTATACCTTAACATGCATTTATTCGAAAGCTTTTTCCTAACATTATTTAACCAAGATGTTTTGGAGTGATATGTTTGTTAAGCTTGTCTCAGGTGACAGAAAGTAGACAGCATCTTAAATATTCAAACATGGATTTTTGCTGTTGAATACGTGAATTTGCTTTTAATAAAACAGTGCAAAAAGCGATCTTTAATTCGACGGACACAACCGGGATTGTTTTTCAAACTGGTGAACACATGTCGAATATCTAGAGTTTATACCACAATGCTTTTGAATTCTCTAGTGTGATTGGTCAGAAGGTGTGGATTAATCTTCTAGAACAGCCCCTCCTACAGTAGTTCAATTAATTTCTAACCCAAATGTATACAGATTTATACAGCGGATGATCTACATAAACCAGTGCTAATAATATTAATTAGAGAAAAAGGGGTGTTATTTCAATAAAGAAAATTGTATACACAATATCTAATCATTAATATGGTGAAGTATGTTGTTAGGAGAAGTTTCTTTATCAGTTTCAGCCACAGGAATCTTCTGGACAGAGGACTTTGTTCGTTCCGGTTTCTCTGTAACATGACGTGCTGCGTCCTTCGTTTTATTTACCTCAAGGGAGGTGGAGATGGTGGTGAGGGAGTGACTGCGGACTTTCCGACAGACTTGTCTCACGGACGTCTACAACGTTTAAATGTAGCTAAAAATGGTTAAAAAGCAGCATTTGTTAATGAATAAAAGCTCAAACTGTCAGTGTATATGTGTTTAGCATGTGTGTTTATTAGCCTCCCGTGTATGTGTGTGTGAGAGTGTATGTGTCATCACATTACTTCATTTATGTGACTCGGTCTGTCAGACAACCGCAAACCGAACCCACCTGGTCACCTGTGACATCACACGAGGGAGGGCTCAGATGCCTCAAAAACAACACACGCACTCAGTCGCTCACACAATCACACACTCACAGGACACTCCATGACTCAGAGGAGCTTCCTGCACTGTCTCCAATATTTTGGTCTTGAGTTGTTACTGGAAAACATATGGCTGAATTGAAGGCCAGCATGTGTTGAGGTAAGGCTGCACCTTTTATTGCTAACTCAAAGAAAGCCATTTTGTTTCATTCAGAACAGTGTGTGTGTGTGTATATATATATATATATATATATATATATATATATATATATATATATATATATATATATATATATATATATATATATATATATATATATATATATATATATACATATATATATATATTTTTTTTACATTAATTAATGGCATTAGTGTTAGAGTTTATTTATGGAATTGTGGTTTAAAATGTACATAATGCTACACTCTTATGGATATTTCATGGTTATCAGCAGAACTGCACATTTACAGCAGTAATAGGGACCATGTAAATACCTCATGTTTATTATGTGGATGGATGGATGGATGGATGGATGGACAGTAGATGGATTGCTGGATGGATGGAGATGGAAAGATGAATAAGGTGGATAAATGGATGGAGTAGATATATTGATGGATGGATAGTGTAGATTGGATATGGATTAGAGTAAGGAGATGGATGGATGGGTAGAGAGAGATGGATGGAAGGAAATAGTAGATTGGGGATAGATTAAACAGGAGATGGATGGATAGACCGAGGAAGTGGATGGGTGGACAGAGTAGATGGATGGGATCCATAGAGTGGATAGATGGATAGACAGAATGGATGGATGGATGGATCAATAGAGTAAATGGATGGACAGCCAGAGTAAATGGATGAATGGATCGATTGATGGATAGCTGAGCAGGTATGTAGGTGGATGGATAGATGGAGTAGTTGAGAGATGGATAGACCGAGTAAGTGGTTGGAGTGAAAGACAGAAGGTGGATGGATGGATAAATAGATGGATAGAGTAGATGGGTGAAGATATAAGTAGATGGAAGGACAGTGGTTGGATTGATAGTTGGAGCAGATGGATGGAAAGACAGGTGGATACACAGAATGGATGGATGGATATATAGGGTAGATCGATTTAATAGAGAAGATATAGTACATATCTTGTGTGTGTGTGTGTATATGTATATGTATGTCTGTCTGTCTGAAGCATCTCCTCTATACATCTATCTACTATGTAGTTTTTGGTTGGTTTGCTGTAACAGTTTCCTCGTCCCATAACTAAGAAACAGAGCCAAAAATAAGACAGTCGATTACACAATGTTGTATTTCAACTCGCAGAAGGCGACTGTGTGGAAGAGGATATGAGGGAAGACTCGGGAGGGTGTGTGTGTGTGTGTGTGTGTGTGTGTGTGTGTGTTGTGTGTGCAGTTTGTGTCCATCATCTCTGAAAGATTTTCTCTGATGGGATCGCAAACAGCACATTCATAGTCGTGACTACATCGTTTGTTGAGTCAGGCTTGTGATTAGACTGAAGGGAAATAAACCCCCCATGGTTTATTTTTATTGTGTGGAGGTTGCAATAAATGAACACACACACGCGTGCGCACACAAACACACATACGTCAGGTGGAGTCTAGCGGTGAGCAAGCAGTAACACTTTAAATAGATGGTTGCCGTTACCAGGACAGTTAATGCAGTGGTTTATAAGGATTAAATCGATGGTATCGTTTGTGAGGTGGCTTCAAAATATTCTGTTCATTTGATGACGGCGGTGAATAACAGCCAGTACAGGAATTCTTGAACACGTACATGCTTACAGGAGACTTCTCAAAGCCTTCTGCCAGACACACGATTGGCGAGACTGGTAGAAGCAGTCTATAGATTCTTCTTAGCGCAACAAGGGCTAACAAGTGATGCTCATGTGGATTAGGGAATCATTTTGTAAACGTCTTGAGGCAGCCATCTTGAGTAATCAGAATTTTTCCATAATGTGAGTACATTTGTACAAGATGACACCGTGGGAATGCTGGAACCTTTTTGAGATTAGATTCTGAAGCCGTTGAACAGATTTGGGATGCGGAAAAAAAAACTTCTGTTACTTGTTAGCTACACAAGCTAGCTCCAAAGCTCCAAAACCCCAAAACCAAAGATCATGAAAGATCAACTGCATTTTTGGCGAACCTGGTGATTTAAGTAAACCACCTGTTTTGTAGCTAAACGTTTCTTCACTGCTTTGATTAGCAGTCATGTGTCTGTAATAGAGGTAGTAGAGCACCGATGACCGATTGCTGGAACTATCAGTTATGTGATCGTTTTTCCCGGTCGTGTCGGTTGTGGGAACCGCTTAGAAGGGTCCTCTGTCACTGACTAATTTTGTTGTGTTATTTGAAGTGTTTTTTTTTTTAATAATAATTTTTTATTCATTTTGGATGTCTCTATTTTTGTTATTTGGAGTGTTACTTCGTGGTTCAGTTTAGGTGTATATATTTTATTGACTTTAATAATTATTAATAGTTAAAGTGTATTAATATTTCTAGTTATTTCAATGAAAAAGACAGCACATTTTCATGGTACAGTCAGTACTGTTTATTACAGTACTGTAATGAAGTTCAGCAATATTTTACTTTGAGTGTTATGTTTTTATGCAGTATCTATTTTATAAACGATCGGTTTCCAACTTAATTATCAGTAAAATCCACTATCGGTCGACTTCTAGTAGAAATGTTAGTGTATATTCTTTTAAATATATGAAATTAATATCAAATAAAGTATTTTTAGCTAAGCTCATCTCTGTTGCCAGGGGTAATTAGCTCTACCTAACTAGCTGAAAGACGTGGATTGGTGCATGACATGACATGCACATCACCAAAGGCAAAATAGAGTTTGAAGTGTAAAAATACAACTATACTATAATATTTCGCTCATTTCACTCATCCTCTTCTCTGCCGACTTCTTTCCTGCCTAAAATGACTGTTTAAGTGTTAATTTTACCGTAAAATGAAAATGACGACGTTGTCTTTCAGAGCTAGCTGCTCCTGCACTACGGTATGTCCGATAACGGAGAAGTGGAGGACAAGCCGCCCGCACCGCCTATGAGGAACACCAGCACCATGATGGGATCCGGTATCAAAGAGCCAAGCGCGATGAACCACACCTCCAAACCACTGCCACCCAACCCGGAGGACAAGAAGCGCAAGGACCGCTCCATCCGCTCCATCCTCACCGGAGGAGGAGATAAGAGTGAGTCAAGGATGGAGAAATGGACTGAAATGTTGAAGGTTGTTAAAAGGAAGGCTGCCATACTTAATACTTCCAAAGTGGAAGTATTTAATAACGTGAGGTTTCGGGGTTGGTGGAGAAAACATAATATTATATGCCTGTCTTTAATTACTTACCGATGTTTAGGGGCTTGTTTTCTCCGCCTTTTCATCGCCTGAGAATAGCGGGCTAATCTGTGCAGAGTCACGAGCAGGGAATGTCTCGCGTTCCAGGCACGCGTGCTCTGTTAATTAGCTTCCTGGTAGCAAATAGTTAACCTTACATAACCAACCTGACCTCTACACAGCACACAGCAGCTGGCTGCCTCTAGCAGAGAGAGAACGAGTGATGACTAGAAGTGTTGAAAGGAACAGTACAGCCAAAAATGACATTTACTACTACCAATGTAATTAATCATTTTTGGTGTGCCAGGCTTTTGCATCTTTAGCAATAAGGTCTGTATAAAAAAAAACCTAACATACAAATCAGATTGGACCTGGTTTTAAGTAAACATATGACTGAATTCCAGCTCTGTTCAGACGTTATGGGTTGCACAACTACTCATGGTGGCTAGCCTCATTTCTGTTTGGGGTTTGAGTCCTACCTCTGCCTTGTGTGCGTGGAGTTGACCTGTTCTCCCCATGCTTTAGGGGTTTCCTCCTGGTACTCTGGCTTGATCAAGATAATGAGTCTTTATTAATCACATATACACTACAGCACAGTGAAATTATCTTCATACCCCAGGAGGTTGGGGTCAGAGTGCAGGGTCAGCCATGATACAGCACCCCTGGAGCAGAGAGGGTTAAGGGCCTTGCTCAAGGGCCCAACAGTGGCAGCTTGGCAGCGCTGGGGCTTGAACCCCCAACCTTATGATCAGTAACCCGGAGCCTTAACCGCCAAGCCACCACTGTTTCCTCTCCCAGTCAAAAGACATGCATTGTAGGCTGATCGGAATTTCCAAATTGTCTGTAGTGTGTGAAAAGGTGTGTTAGTTTGTGTGCCCTGTGATGGGTTAGCACCCCGTCCAGGGTGTGTCAACGTGTCAACGTGATTTTGAAACTGAGAGCGTGCAGAGCAGAAGCTCCTTATGTCTTAATAATGGATGGAGGATGAGATGTCTACAGCAGCGCCTGGGAGGTTTTTCCAGCCATGTACAAGACGCCTGATTAGCTTCTCAAAAGTAGTCTGGATTAGACTCTTTGAGCGTGCATGCGATCTAACCCGCCGAGTGAGACCGGATAGTGATGCGCAACTCCGAAAGCGCCCTTTCACAAAACGCGGAATGCCATAGTGCTAGGATTTTATTTCGCCTTCAAGGACAACGGAAATAGTTCATGCAAAGCGATATCAAAGTGCTAACGTCCCATTCAAGCCGAAGAACATTAGACTTCTCTAATTGTAGCCCTTTCTGAATTGACTTCATCTGGTCTGGAATATGTTGAACATATTAAAATAGATGCTTTCTTTACCGTCTTCCGGCATCTTCTTACCCTCAGAAATCGGTGGGTCTGGATTAAACCGGAGTGGGGATGACTGACAGGATGTGCTACTCTAACACGCACATCCCAGCCACCGTGTCTTTTCAAAAAGTAACTGAGCTCACTACTGTTGTCCTGATTAAGCAGCACAGCAGATGCGAATGTGTCATTTTCATCACATGCCGTTTTTAATGAGAACAGATCCTGCTGTATTCTCCTCTTAACTTTTCTTTCTTCTCTGGTGCATCCTTCCTCAGCCAATAAGAAGAAGGAGCGTCCAGAGATTTCTCTGCCGTCAGACTTCGAGCACACCATCCACGTGGGCTTTGACGCCGTCACCGGGGAGTTCACTGTAAGTGCTCGCATCGTGTCACGGCGTAGTCGCTTCAGCTGCCCCATGGGGTTTGGGGTTTAATCGCCCTGTTCAGTCTTCACTATGTATCCGGTATAAAAATGAAAAATAATAAATCTGCAGAGACCGCTGCATTGTCGTGTGTCTTTAGATCGAGGTCAACACACGGTCCAGCTTTCAGATCCAGGTTTTGTTTGAGTGATTTACAATATTAGAGTGACAAACTATTGCACATTTGTATTCGCAGTGCTTGGGTTGCAAAGTACATGATTAATAGGAAGTTAAAGGCCACAGTTAAACTGCATACAAAAAATCTCCCTTCACATCAGTGAGTTGTTCAGTATCTCGGGCAGACATGTGTAAAACTTTTTGCCACGTTTTTGTTTATCGTAAAGAGCGTGTGATCAAAGATATTACACAGCACATCTATTTGGAGATGCTGTTGGATAAGCATGTAACTGTAGGTACAGACTGGCTTACACATGCATACACAGGCTAACGTTTCATCTGGCGCAGTTCTGAGCCTTCGTATTCTGCGAATCGGTCGAGTCAGAGCTTTGGTTCATTGGAATGCTCAGACTGAAAGAATCGGCTCAGTAAATCGAACCCTGAGCGGTTAAACTGCCCACTGTTCTTCAGAAAAATCCTCCAGGTCCTGCACGTTCTTTGCTTATCCAGCATCGTCTGCATATTTGAGCATTTTCCGACAGCGGCTATATGATTTCGAGATCCGTCTTTTCACACTCGGGATAATCGAGGGACAACTATTGCGTAAGGTGCAAACATTCACTGATGCTCAAGAAGGCAACACGATACATTAAGAACCAGGGGGGTGTAAACTTTTGAACAGGATGATCGGTGTAATTCGTTGTTGTTTTGACTTCCGAGAAACATGTAAATATCTTGTTTAGCTTCTGAAGGGCAGTACTAAACGATGAAATATATATATATATATGTATTCATTTTGACGTTTGTGTGTGAAGGGTATGCCAGAGCAGTGGGCTCGTCTGCTCCAGACATCAAACATCACGAAGCTGGAGCAGAAGAAAAACCCTCAAGCCGTTCTCGATGTCCTCAAGTTCTACGACTCCAAAGAGACGGCCAACAGCCAGAAGTACATGAGCTTTACAGGTGGGAGTTTCATTGCGTGCGAAGATCATGGCCACACACACATGCACCCACACCATGCATACTGCAAGTTTACAGTCAAGGTTACCACTTTATTCCAGTCTGTCCTCATGTGGGGTTTCTTTCATATCTTTTTATTTATTCCCTCCCCCAGATAAAAGCTCGGACAGTTACAGCTCATCCAATGTTCCGGTAAGTCCATTTGTGTGTTTCTGTATGAGTGTGTGGGAAGGATGAGGTTCATCACAGCTTCATGCTGTGAAAAATTCAAATTAAAATCCATATGTAAAAGTATCACTAAGCTCCCCAGAGAAGTCTCGTGCGTCATTTCATTCCTAATACTTCTCGCTTTAATAACAGTGCTGGCCTTGTCAGGTAAACATTCCACGAGTGCCATGGGAGTTTACTTTGGCGTTTCAGATGCTGTTCCGAAAAATCCCCCATGTTTTCTGTGGGATCGAGGTTGGGCAATTTTAGCCGTAATTGTCGGAGTCTTGTCCTGATTTGTCAAGCAGAGAAAATCTCACACAGATTTGGCATTATGCACCCTACAGTTCCTGGAAGATGGGAGTGTCTGTGTTGTGTTCTGCTCAGAAATGAAGTACAGAAGACCACCACCTGACCATCTTCTTTTACATTCATTCAAGTGCACAAGCTATTGAACAAAAAGGCACTGCTACAGACAGAGGGAACATTTCCTATACTATATTGCTACAGTGGTGCTTGAAAGTTTGTGAACCCAAAGAATTTTCTACGTTTCTGCATAAATATGACCTAAAACATCGTCAGATTTTCGTCAGTCCTAAAAGTAGACAAAGAGAGCCCAATTAAAGTTAAAGAAGAATAAATAATTTTTTTGGAATGGCCATGTTAAGGTCCTGGCCTTACTCAAGTAGAGATGTTGTGGAACGACCTGAAGCAAGCAGTTCATGTGAAGAAACCCACCAACATCCCAGAGTGGAAGCCGTTCTGTACTGAGTAATGGGCTAAAAGTCCTCCAAGGGGGTCAGCCGAATACTGAAAGCAAAGGTTCACTTACTTTTTCCACTCACATATGTAATATTGGTTCATTTTCCTCAATAAATAAATGCCCAAGTATAACATTTTATCTCATTTTCTTAATCAGGTTCTCTTCGTCTACTTTTAGGACTTGTGCGAAAATCCGATGATGTTTTAGGTCATATTTATGCAGACAGAAAATTCTAAAGGGTTCACAAACTTTCAAGCACCACTGTATTACCGTTCATTTGTTTCACATAAACCACTGCGTTTAGTATGTTTGAATTCACCTGTGGCGCTCCCACCTTCCAGCCCCCCCCCCCCCTTCACTCAGTGTGTCTCATGTCAGCAGGTGAACATACAGAAACAACCGATTCGAGGTGCAGAGAGGAAATGATTTCCCCCGACAGCAGGAAGTGAACCAAATATGCCACGTATTTCGAGTTGCAGACACAAAAACAAGCCAAAGGACAGAGCCCTAGCACTGCAGAAATGGGTTCTGGATGTTCGGATCTATGAACGAAAAGAGAAAACAATCACTGAAGGCAACACACATATTATTTATATAATTGATCTCATTAGTTAATAATGCTTTTAGCACTGGCTCAGTGTTCCCCATGCTCGGGGGATTTTTTCTTATTGCCGTGTGCACTTGGCAAAGATTTCTTCACCTTTTCGCTAGATGTTTTCAACCCTACATGGCGTTTCACCAATTATTCCCCCACCCCCATTTTTGTTTATTCATATCCATTCAGTGTGAAGCTTACCCAAACCAAATATCTAATGAATTTTGTACACAGCAAATGTAGTAATAGATGTGAGGGCCACTCGAAGTACCATGGAAATGGTTTTGGACCTCAATTTCACATGGACAATTTTGCTGTGGTCACTGGGATTACGGTTGCTGCGATGGCCTTGGGACTGCAATTACCACGTACAGTTTTGCACTCAAGTCTCCTTTAGTGAACAGTGCATCAGTTAAAAAAACAGACCTCCATATAAAAACTATCATGAACTTCCCTTTACTTTCACACTATCCGTTGTTACCCAGATGAGGATGGGTTCCCTCCTGAGTCTGGTTCCTCTCAAGGTTTCTTCCTCATATCGTCTCACGGAGTTCTGTCTTACGCCACCGGCTCGCTCTTTAGGGATAAATGTTTTGTGTTGATCTGTTTCTAAGGATAAAACTTATGTGTGGAGTACCGAGTGGATACCACCGTTAAAATAAATATTGCCACCCCGATTTTTTCAACCCAACTCTGGGCTCCAGATTGGCACAACTTAAACTTGTGTTCATGTTTCTGTAAAACCGCTTTGAGACCATGTCCATTGTAAAAAGCGCTATACAAATAAAACGGAATCGGATTGAAGGCGAAATCCACATAAAAATGGCAGCCCATAAACAGCACGTTCTCACACAATCACACGCACTGTTGCTTAAACCACACGAGCACTCTTTACCAGGCTCACACACACACTACTCTGTGAATCAGCATCTTATTCTTTTCAGACCTTGCCGACTGTGCAGAAACGTAAGAAGATATAGCTAGCATCCGAACTGTCTGGGTGCCGTGTTGACTGGGCTTTAGAGGAGAGCGTTGTGTTTGCTGTGCCTCATGAAGCTGTCGCTGTGTTCGCTGTGTGGAATTTCGGACAGTTCGGATGCTAGGTATATTTTCTTAGGTTTCTGACTGATGCAGATGATGTAGGCCAGCAGTTCTCAGGTCTAAACGGTGACACGCTGCCATTTATTCAAGGTGCAGCGTGAAGCTAGCGTTTAGTGTCTGCCTACTCAGCCTCCGTTTCCGTCGACAGAACTCCAAAGCTGTGTCGGAAACCCCCGCCGTAGCAACCGTATCCGAGGACGAAGATGAGGATGAGGCCACGCCGCCACCAGTGATCGCCCCTCGACCCGAACACACCAAATCCGTGAGTACAGCTTACACGCGAGAGTCGAATTTCTGCTTTTGTTTGTGTTTGTGTTTGTGCTCTCTCCTTTCTTTTACCTTCTCCTCCCTCCTCCTGTTTCTTCCCCTCTGTATGCTCTAGATCTTTTCCCCTGTTTGTTTCCCTCTCTCTCTCTCGCTCTTGCTCTCTCTCTCTCTCTCTCTCTCTCTCACTCTCGCTCTTGCTCTCGCGCTCTGTCACTCTCACTCTTGCTCTCGCGCTCTGTCACTCCCTCTCTCTCTCTCTCGCTCTTGCTCTCGCGCTCTGTCACTCCCTCTCTCTCTCTCTCTCGCTCTCTCGCTCTGTCTCACTCTCTCTCTCGCTCTTGCACTCTCTCTCTCTCTCTCGCTCTTGCTCTCGTGCTCTGTCTCACTCTCTCTCGCTATTGCACTCTCTCTTTCTCTCTCGCTCTTGCTCTCGCGCTCTGTCACTCTCGCTCACTCTCTCTCTCGCTCTTGCTCTCTCACTCTCGCTCTTGCTCTTGCGCTCTGTCACTCTCACTCTTGCTCTCGCGCTCTGTCACTCCCTCTCACTCTCTCTCGCTCTTGCTCTCGCGCTCTGTCACTCCCTCTCTCTCTCTCGCTCTTGCTCTCGCGCTCTGTCTCACTCTCTCTCTCGCTCTTGCACTCTCTCTCTCTCTCTCGCTCTTGCTCTCGTGCTCTGTCTCACTCTCTCTCGCTCTTGCACCCTGTCTTTCTCTCTCGCTCTTGCTCTCGCGCTCTGTCACTCTCGCTCACTCTCTCTCTCTCGCTCTTGCTCTCTCTCGCTCTCTCTCTCTCTCTCTCTCTCTCTCTCTCTCCTTTGTGGCTCAGGTAGCTCTGGTTGGGTAGGCTTTATAATGAGCACTCTGATTCAGCCATGTGTCTCCAAGCAAAGAAATTTAAGAACAGATTTGCGTAGTTTCAGGTTTATTTTTATCCGGTGAAAATGCCACGGCGTGTATGTTGTCTCCACAATGTTGGGGAAACATGAATTTAATAGGACTTTTGCAGGGAATTTGTCTGGTTCCTATGAGGATGGATATGTGTGTGTGTGTGTTTGTATGTGTGTGTGTTTGTATGTGTGTGTATGTTAATGTCCATGCAGGATAACAGCAAAAATCATTTCCCATGATGTATCAGTACCATATGTGATGCCTGTATGAATATATGAACACCACAGATATCACACACTTTCCTGATTCCTCCAAAAAAACTCCTTAGTGTTAAACTCTATTGAACACTGTCCTTTTGCTGCAGTTACGTACCAGTAGGTTGTACAGTTTGACCTGGATGCCCATCGACACAGCCAAGGTTTTGTAGAGAGAGAATCCAGGGCAAGGAATCAGGATATTGTCTCCTGGATTACAGAGCACACTGATGGCCAACTCGATAGCCTGACTACATCCACTGGTCAGGATCACATCCTAAGGACAAGAAAGATTTAGGAAATAGTTTTACATTTCACACTGTTTTAATGATAGTGATCTGTTACAAGATAGATATATATACAGTAACAGTACAGTATCTCTTGTAACAGATGACTATCATAACTCTTTTGTGAGATACTGTGTGTGTATGTGTATATATATATATATATATATATATATATATATATATATATATATACATACACATAGTATCTCACAAAAGTGAGTACACCCCTCACATTTTTGTAAATATTTGATGATATCTTTTCATGTGACAACACTGAAGAAATGTCACTTTGCTACAATGTATAGTAGTGAGTGTACAGCTTGTGTAACAGTGTAAATTTGCTCTCACCTCAAAATAACTCAACACACAGACATTAATGTCTAAACCGCTGGCAACAAAAGTGAGTACACCCCTAAGTGAAAATGTCAAAATTGGGGCCAATTAGCCATTTTCCCTCCCGGTGTCATGTGACTTGTTAGTGTTACAAGGTCTCAGGTGTGAATGGGGAGCAGGTGTGTTAAATTTGGTGTCATCACTCTCACACTCCCTCATACTGGTCACTGGATGATCAACATGGCACCTCATGGCAAAGAACTCTCTGAGGATCTGAAAAAAGAATTGTTGCTCTACATAAAGATGGTCTATAAGAAAATTGCCAAGACCCTGACACTGAGCTCGGCACGGTGGCCAAAACCATACAGCGGTTTAACAGGACAGGTTCCACTCAGAACAGACCTCGCCATGGTCAACCAAGGAATATGAATGCACGTGCCCAGCGTCATATCCAGAGATTGTCTTTGGGAAATAGATGTATGAGTGCTGCCAGCATTGCTGCAGAGGTTGAAGGTTTGGGGGTCAGCCTGTCAGTGCTCAGACCATATACCGCAGTTTGCATGGCTGTCGTCCCAGAAGGAAGCCTCTTCTAAAGATGATGCACAAGAAAGCACAAGCAGACTCGCATTACTAAGTGAAGCATTTGGGGGGGGGGGGGAAGACATGACCATGACTCCGCCTTGCGAGACTGAGGGCTGCAGGAGGCCCGTATACCAGCATATGAACGACACCAAACGATGGTGAACCTCCAAGGACTGTGCCGCTGATAATTATCTAACACCACCTCAGTTGAGGTGATGGTCTCATCAACTGGATGAGTGATGAGACCATGGCAACCCAGGAACAGCTCTGTTGGACATACAACCTAAAAAAAAAGCGTCTGGGTCAACCTATTCACCACCCTGCTCCCACTCTCCAGACCGGTCCTCAAAGGATGGCTTTACTCGAACTAAAACTGAACATGGACAAAACTGAGATCATTATTACTGGAACACAAACTCTTACTAAAAATATCCTTTATGACCTTACTTCTGACATTGATAGCACTCTCATTAAACCATCTAGTACTGTAAAAGGTTAGGCATCATCTTTGATCCCTCTCTCACCTTAGAAGCTCATATAAACTCTGTTTCTAAAATTGGATTCTTTCACCTTCGGCGCATTGCTCGCCTCCGACCCTTCATTAGCCTCAAAGACGCATTTATATCCTCATGTCTTGACTAATGCAATGCTCTCCTCATTGGTTTACAGGCTAATTCCATTGCTAGGTTGCAATATATTCAAAATTCAGCCGCTAGACTTCTTGCACATACCAAGCGCTCAGCTCACATTACTCCAATCCTGTCTGAACTGCATTGGCTACCGGTTTCATTTTGCATGAAATATAAAACAGTCCTGCGTACATTCAAATCAAATCACTACATCCCGACCCGCTCGCTCAGATCCTCCGATCTCCAGGTTCTCTCTGTCCCTAGATCTCTTCTCTCCACTATGGGTGGCGGGTCATTCAGTGTTGTAGCACCCAAGAGCTGGATTTCTCTCCCTCTGACTCTTCGCAACATCACCTCCATCTCCGAGTTCAAATCCCAACTCAAAACACATGTTTTCTCAGTGTTATTTGTCCTAATGTGTTGCTGCGCCTTTTCTCTCTGTGACTGTACTATATGTACTGTGTTCTTCTCTCCTCTGTTTGACTGTTCATTGTTTTACACGTTTTGTGTTTGTCCATGATTGTTTCTTGTTTGTTTTATTGTATTGATATTGTAAAGCATCCTTGAGCTCTGGAAAGGCGCTATATAAATGAAACATTATTAGTATTATTATTATGTGAGTAAAGAATGGACAGAAGGAGAGGGGTCTAGGAGGACAGTGAAGGAGGGCAGTGAGTGAAGGAGTGATGGAGGGGAGTGATTGATGAACTAAAGGAAGGGAATGAAGGATGGACAGAAGGAGAGTTATGTACGAGGTGAGGGTAGAAGGACCGTGTAAGAGAGGATTGTAGGATGGCAGTGAGTGAAGGAAGGAGCTGAGTGAAGGATAGATAGAGGTGAGAAAAGGACAGAAGGAGGTGAGTGAAAGTGGAGAGTGAAGGATGGACGGGAGGGGAGTGAAGGATGGACAGAAGGAGGGGAGTAAAGGACTTGGGAAGTGAGTGAAAGTGGGGCGTGAAGGAGGGGGCTAAAGGGACAAGGGAACTTTAATGTGAAGAAGAGGGGGGGGTCCAGTATAAGAGAAATAACTGCTTTAAAATCCTCATTTTGCATTGGGAGGGAGTAAAGGAGGGAGCGAGAGCGAGTGAGTGTGGGAGTGGAAGTGTTAGGAGGCTTAGACGGTAATGGAGATGGAAGAGAAGTTTTGTCTCTGAGGAACATTGCAGGAAGCTTAAGTTTAGACTCCATGTGATTAAATAGGCCAAACGGAGCTGCTGTGTCTGACAGCGCGGATACGAATGTGGAACCAGTTCAGCCTCATTAAACCTGAATCTAAACCACAGCACGCGAGATAGATCCTCTGCTGAAATCTGAGCACATACACACACACACGCACACACACACACGCGCACACACACACAGATGCCCCGGTCTGATTTTCAACACCAAATGGGTAATTATTTGAGAGGCTTTATTTATACTGGGTCTTGGCAGGTGGTGTCTGGATATTTTATTCATTTAGTAAGCTTGCATTTTAATGTGCGTTACTGCTGGGATTGTTGCTCGATGAGTTGCAGATTAAGAACGGCGCTATGTAAATTGCCTTTACGTGTTTCGGCTTTCAGAGACACGGCGCTGTACGAGTATGCGTGTATATAATAACGATCGAGTCAAATTAACCCGTTTTCGTTCTTTTGCTCCAATTTAAGACCTAGTAAATATGAACGGAATCAAGCCTTAATGCACGTTTTAGAGCGTTAAACAAATCTTCAGATCCCTGACAGAATATATGTGTTTTTTAAATAATGAACTTAAAGAGCATGTGATCACAATTAGGTCTAAAAACAAAGAGTGAAAAAACATTGTTATACGAATAATTTTGCCTTTTAGCGCAAATGTATTCGTTCAGTATGTTCACAATTTTTTTTACCGTGAGGGAAAGAAGTATTTGATCCCCTGCTGATTTTGAACGTTTTCCCACTGACAAAGAAATGATCAGTGTATAATTTTAATGGTAGGTTTATTTGAACAGTGAGAGACAGAATAACAACAAAAAAATCCAGAAAAACGCATGTCAAAAATGTTATAAATTGATTTTAATGAGGGAAATAAGTATTTGACCCCTCTGCAAAACATGACTTAGTACTTGGTGGCAAAACCCTTGTTGGCGATCACAGAGGTCAGACGTTTCTTGTAGTTGGCCACCAGATTTCTTTGTCAGTGGGCAAATGTACAAAATCAGCAGGGGATCAAATACTTCTTTCCCTCACTGTAGCTATAGTAATAATGTTAGTAGCATGTAATAAAATCTAATCACATGTCTAAATCTTCATATATTTGCTTTAAATGCCCATGTCAGATCTATAATTCTCAGTTGTAAATAAATGCATTTTTAAACATACTTTTTCCAAAATCAAGTTCAGATTGGACCTATGTTATCTGATAAGGTCCAGCTTTGGGAGGTGAAGTGTGTTGTAAAATGTCACAAGTGTAAACGCAATCACTAAGGCTCTGTTTACACTAGTGTAATGTGTCCTCGTCCACACTGGAGTTTCCACTGTGTTTCAGAAATGATCTCCGTCCTGACTACACGACCGAAAACGCATGTCATATGCCCATCCATGCACACTGCGCATGCGCATACATGTGCAAACAGGAAGTTGGTTGCTAGTCCAAACCGGCGTTCCATGTAGGGCTTACGCCACTCTTAATGAATTTTGTTGCCAATCGCTCTAATCATAGAGTGCTTCTTGCGCATGTAGGCAGCTGCAGTATTATAAAATACAGAATTGAACCGCACAATGGTTGCTAAGAATGACAACAGAGCTTGTGCTTCAGTCTCCGTGGCGTTGTGTATACAATCAAGGTAGCGTAATGGTCAGATGGTACGGGCTTGACGAATCAGGGAAGGATACGCTATGATCCAGAAGACTCAATCCGGGGGCGAATATGGGCAAAGCCACGCCTTCGTTTTCAAAAGTCTTTGTTTTGGTCTGTTTACATGGAAACGCAAGCCCGGAGTTTTCACACTAAAATGAGGTCTTCGGCGTTTCCTAAAAGACTCCGTTTTCGTCGGTCGAAAACGCCGGAGTAGTGTAGACCGTAGCGACAGTTATGCATTTTAAAATGAAAATGCCCTAGTGTAAACAGGACCAATGTGTACTCTTGTAATCTACAAAACTGTCCATCAGGGGAGATTAGCCAGACTGGTTCGAGCTGACAAATGGATACAGTAAGTCAAATAAGCATCTCAGAACGCACACCGTGTGAAACCTTGGAGCAGATGGGCTACAGCAGCATAAGACCACATCAGCTTTCACTCCTGGCACCCAGGAACTGGAATCTGAGGCTACAATGGGCAGAGGCTCACAAAACTGGACAGTTAAATATTGGTTGCCTGGTCTGATAAATCTCGGTTGCTGCTGCGGCATTCAGTTGGTAGTGTCAGAATTTAGTGCGTGCTGCATGAATTCATTGACCCAACCTGTTTTGTGGTGGTGGTGTAATGGTGTGAGGAATATATATATATATATTTTTCTCAGCACACACTTAAAGGGAGCCCCTTAAATGGATAGTTCACCCCAAAATGTCAATTCTGTCATCATTTTACTCACCCTCATGTTGTTCCAAAACTATATGAACGACTTTGTTCTGTGGAACTTAAAAGAAGATATTTTGAGAAATACCTCTGTGGGGTTTGCCCCCCCCCCTCCATACAATAGAAGTCAATGGGCGCCAAAATTGTTTGGTTACCAACATTTCTTCAAAATATCTTCTTCTTTAGTGTTCCACAGAAGCAAGAAATGCATACAGGTTTAGAACAACACGAGGGTGAGTAAAAGATGAGAAAATGTTCCTTTTGGGGGTGAACTATCCCTTTAATACCAATCCAGCATTGCATGAAAGCCAAAGCCTGTAACGAGTATTACTGCTGACGATGTGCATCCTTTTTTTGGCCAGAGTTCACTCACGTCATAATGGCGACATCCAGCTTGATAATTCACCATGTCACAAAAGCACAGGTCATCTCAATCTAGTCCCATAGCCTCCATAGTCACAACATCTGGATCCAAGAGCGCATCTTTGGGATGTTGTAGAATTGGGAACCTTTTTAGTATACTTATCAGTATTGACCATATAAATAAAGGTTTCCAATACCTTGTGGATTCCATTCTAATATGGGCTAATATGGTCCTTTTTTTGGTATTTATTTATTTTGTTAATGTAGTTTTTTCCCGTCTGAGATGAAACTATCTACTTGATATCGCACTGTATCAGTTTATCCTCATTTACATTGCTGAGTAAAGCTTGGGTTTCTTCCTAGACCCAGGCAGCTCTTCTAAATGGATTTAAGAAGAGGCTGCATGTTTTCACAGCAGTCGGCTTAATGAGTATGCTGATGCTTCACTCGTCTCCTGCTGGAGTCAGAGAGAGGGAACGCCACGCCGACATCTCATTTCGACCCAACACACAGGCCTTTGTTCTGAGATTAAGGATAAAGAGCGTTGCTCCTCAACACTTGGACTGGAGAATCCTCCCTCTGTTTTACTGTGTGTGTTTTAGTCTGTGCGCTTGTAACAAACTTAGTAAGTGTTTAAGAAGTTCTCTCTCGCTCTGTGCCATGGTGCCAACGGTACATTAACATCTGACTGCACCTGACTTCCCTCTTGGTGTTTTTCATTTCCTAAGAGAAGCCACATGGTATTCCTAAAAAAAAAAAGAACTGGGTCAAAAGAACATCAAAGCTTTTCGTATTAAACTCAAATAAGAAAAGCTTCTTTTAAAACCAGTTTGAACAGTTCAGGCATGGTAGATTAAATATAATCTTCTTGACATGGTCACATGGGTGGGGCCGAGTGGATACCACCGTTAAAATAAATATTGCCACCCCAATTTTTCAACCCAACTCTGGGCTCCAGATTGGCACAACTGAAAAGCGTTCACTCTGTTGCCTGGTGATTGAGAGTTTGAATCCTGACAATTCCACAGCTGTCTCTGGCCACGAATCCGAAAGAGAGAAAAATCGTCTGTGCTCCCTGGGTGTGTTCAGCTACCGCAGTGGTCACCAACCGTCTTCCTTGAGATCTACTTTCCTACAGGTTTCATCTCCAACCATAATCTGGCACACCTGATTTAGTCGACGAACTTGATTAGATGGTCAGGTGTGCACGATTACGGTTGGAGAAAAAGTCTTCAGGTAGATCTCCAGGACCAGGGTTGGTGACCAATGAGCTTCAGCATGAATAGCAGTCTGTGAAGATGTGGTGGCTGGCTTCAGATGTCTCAGAAAAAGACCAATTTTGGGGAAAAAATGAGGGATTGACAAGGTCAGTTGAGGAGCTGTGTCATTATGTGGCCTTTCATTTTGCATCAGGGAACAAACGAGGTTCTGCAAATGAAGCCTTATACATAATTAGGTGGTGGCACCCCTTAGTGTGCCCTTGTCCTCCCTTTGCTGTTGTCTAAAAACCTGTACACACTGCTTCAGCGGCATAATGTGCCCGTTTCAAGACAGTCAAAGGACTCTTTCCCAGAATGCCCAGCAGTACTCCGTATCCCTCCTCCATGACTTGCTGTGTATGCTCAAATATTTAATTCCCTGATTTCCTGTCAGTGGATTCACCTTCTCCTCTGGTACATTTGAATTATTTCATCCCAGTTGTGTCTGGTTGTAAATATTTTACTCCATGACGTTCTGTTTCTTTGATTGGTCTTCTCTTTCTTTGTAACTCGACACTGTCGTAAATGAGAGCTCGCTCTCAGTCTTTTTTTTTTTTTTTGAGGTTTCGATGAATAAATAAATGAATCTCAGCAGTTCCTCCCCTGAAGCTTTTCTCTGCCTCTCTACAGATTTATACCCGCTCTGTAATTGAGCCCCTGCCTCCCATCCCTGCCAAAGATGCACCCCCATCCCCCGTCTCTCCTCCACCGGCTGAGGGAGGCAGTGCCACTCCAGCAGCCTCCTCTACCACGCCACGCGCCGCCGACAAGAACCGCAAGAAAAAGATGTCGGACGAGGAGATTCTGGAGAAACTGCGTAAGAGTTACACACCATGTGTATGGTTCTCGGTCTAATAGACAAAATTGTCTTACAGGCTGCTCAGTTCCTGCTGACTTCTAACAAATAACTAATCAAAGCTATAAAGAAGTAAAGCTACAAGACAAACTGGGGGTGTTTATAAAGGAACAGTTTACATAAACTTCACTTTACCCCAAATTTTTGTTAATCAATCAATGCATTCTTGATGTCTGACGTTTGTTCCTTTAGTTCCTATATTTATTTAGGACTCCAGTTTTCACAGTGCTTAAATAGTAGCTATAAACCTCCATTACTCGCTAGCTACATTGGCCTTGGACAACAAAAACCAGCTTCATTAATTGACTACATTTGGTGCGGCCATGTAAATTTCATCTCCGATCCCATTCCACAAAATTGTTTTAACCTGATTTCATTCGTGGTCATTTATTATTCTGTTGTTTGACTTGATAGCAAAATGACTGACTAACACTTCCTGAATGAGTAACTGAAATATTTTACACCAAGATCCACGTTTCTCAAAGAGTCTGTATTTTATTATACACTCATGCTACAGATGCACTCAGGTCGCCCTCTGCTGGTAAGAAAGGGATGCTGCTTCAGAGCCAATCACTCCTCCAGTGTGTCTTTCCTCCAAATGTTTTCAGACAGGACTCCTAAAGTGTCCCCTAGTCTGTGGTTGCCAGGCTTCTCCACTGAATTAACCAACCCCCCTATTGTGTGTTTATGTGAGTGTGTCCCCACTGTGACCTTAAGAGAACACTTTGGTGTCATAAACTATATCCACGGCCATTACCGAAGTGTCCTGTCCACAGCCTTTGTCCTTTTTGTCTGCACCTTGGCACAATTCTTTTGTTAACCTCTTGTTTGTTTGTTTTTCCAACTGTTGGTGTCCTCTTTTTCTCTCCAGTTGAGTGGAAACACCACAGCATGAGTCTGTCTGCAGTTTTGAATGTATATGTGATGATCGATTGAATTTGAAGAGGAAGTGAACAGGTCCCATGAACCCACCATGGGAATAATCGACCAATTTCTAGATTTTCTTGTCTCACTCTGATATTCTTTTTCTATGCATCATCATTTGACTTCAATTATGCTGAAACTCGGGATCAGTCAGGTCAGCTTGGACATATTTGAGCCATGGCTTTATGGGTATGAACTTCTGTGATGTGAGGCAGACCTTGGCAAAAGACTCATTAAGGGATTATCCAGATCAGTTTTGGGTATCAGCAGAAAGCTACCGTCCATTTCAGATTGAAAGTGTCCCCATCCATTATGGCCTGTACCATTGGATGAACTGTGATATAATGTGTGATTTAGGTCTCAAAACTTCTCCTGCTATTCCTACTCGCTAGGCAAAAACACACAACAGCAAGATAACTACTAGTTTGAGAGCCCGCAACAAATCTGTGAAAGAAAACACTGTAAAGAAAACATCTAAATTACCTACCAAACAAAAAAAGGACTTTTTTTTTTTTCTTTCTGTAAATGCATACACCTGCATTAACCAATGTTCATACTGTCAAGCTCCACAACGAGCAATAGAAAAGCTTTAATGAACACATTTGTGGTTATTAATTGGCAGAATTCAGAAGTAAGTCTAACAAGCACGTTTTAATAATTACACCTGGAGACGGTTATTTCGGAACATGCTGCAGTTAAATTTTTGCACGTTTTCATCGACTTTTAGTCATTTTAGTCATGGACTGAATAAACATCAGTCCGTTGCATTTAAGCAAATGTAAATGAATACATTTATGAACTTACTTTGTTGCTTGAACTTTGCCGACGGTTTATTAATGCTGAAACGGTTTGGTAATGTTAACTAATGCAATAAATCCTAGTTAAAGTGAATTGTTGCCAGTATAAACAAACATGCCAAATATCTGATCTGGCTCGATATGTCTTAGTTGACGAAGTCTTGTGAGCAAACCCATCGAGACGAGCAGAGATGATGTGGCGGCATGTGGTACGAAGCGGACGATGGCGTATATATATATATATGAAACAGATAAACACATGCCGCTAAAATCGCCAATGGGTTAATACATATACACGGAAAAACACACGCTTTCAAGATGTAACATTCCTCACTAAATATTGTAATTAAGATGTAGGTTTGTGTCTGATGTGGTTTCTCTGCCTCTGTGTTTAGGGAGTATAGTTAGTGTGGGTGATCCAAAGAAGAAATACACACGCTTTGAGAAGATTGGCCAGGGGTGAGCCGCCTTTTACGTTTGCATCATCGACAGTAGCAAACTTTTACCAAACACCTTTTAAAACTCTCAACCCTTCTGTTTGTTCGTGATCTCAGGGCATCCGGAACGGTCTACACAGCAATAGACATCGCCACAGGACAAGAGGTAAAAGGAGAACCTCAAAGATGCTGTAGATGAAGAACAACGTGTCTTTCAGTAGCTATTGATGTGTGGGATTTCATCAAATGAAAGCAGGTTTTTACTCAAAGGCCACTCTTGGGCTGGAAGAGAAAATGAAAGCACAAAAGAGGTCGAGAAAGAGCGAGTGAAAGAGAGAGGTGTCTAATGGGCTGTGTGAATGCCTTAGTTTATCTTTGTTGGGGTTTTTTTTTTTTCTTCTTCTCTATGGCTCTTTAACTGGGTGCTAAAAGTTTTCTTCTATCTCCTTTTAGGTGGCCATCAAGCAAATGAATTTGCAGCAGCAGCCCAAGAAGGAGCTCATCATCAATGAGATTTTGGTCATGAGGGAAAACAAGAATCCCAACATCGTTAATTACTTGGACAGGTACGATCATCACAGTATGAAGCGCAGACAGCGTCCGGGTCTACGCGGAATTAGATTGGTTCATCAACACACATATTTTATCGTATAAAGCGAGTCAGAAGGACCAGGAATTCATCCGACCCAAAGGACATTTCAGATTAGTTATGATTTACGTTTATTTTCGATTCTTTTTAATATTTATTTAAAGGGTTATTTTTATACAAATCAATTTATAACATTTTTGACATGCGTTTTTCTGGATTTTTTTGTTGTTATTTTGTCTCTCACTGTTCAAATAAACCTACCATTAAAATTATACACTGATCATTTCTTTGTCAGTGCGCAAACGTACAAAATCAGCAGGGGATCAAATACTTTTCTCCCTCACTGTCCAAAATAATATGTGATTATTTTCACATGGTGAAACCTGCTGCTCTCTCCTACAATTCCCTGTCCGTATAACACTGTTCTGGCAGGTCCATGGGGCTTTGGCTGTTTCTATAGAAACCCCCGCATTCCTTGGGCTGTAATGTTGCCCATGGGAGTGGATGGATGGATTTCTCTGTCTTTATGGTGACCACTCCATCTTGGCACTAATGTATTGTCCCAGGTTGTCACTGTGTGGTTGCCATAGCTACTCGGTGTAATGCAGTGTGTTGCTGTCTGGTTGCCGTAGTTACCTGGTTGGCGACGAGTTGTGGGTGGTGATGGAGTATCTGGCCGGCGGCTCTCTGACCGACGTGGTGACGGAGACGTGCATGGACGAAGCGCAGATCGCCGCTGTGTGCCGGGAGGTGAGTGAAAGAGGTTTTAAACCTGTTGGCTTTTTAAACCCAGTTTAAGTGTACAGTACAGTAGTGAACAGAACATGCTAGGATAAAGTATTGTTCATAGTTTAAAAGTGCTAGTATATACACTTGTGTAAAACCTTGTTTTTAGCCCGAGTGGACTATGGTTGTGTGTGTAGACTGAGTGAACTACAGCATGTAGCTTAAGTGGACTACTGCAGTAGGTGCCTGAATACCAGAGAGAGAACACCAAAATAGCCGAAGGCGCCTGGTGTAAAGTAGTATAGACAGCATGAAAAGATTACTGTAAAGTAGCGTAATGTTGTCCCAGACTACTAATGTTACCTGAGCTGTGTAGCATTAAGTAGTGAATGTAGCCAGTGAAAATAAGTGTGAAGTACCGTATGTAGATTGAGTGGACTAGTGCAAAAACGGACTAGTATACAACTAGCATACATGGGCTAAAGTAACAAAGATAAAGTGGAAAGTCGTAAACTCCACGAAAGGACTACTGTAAAGTCCAAGTATTCAAAGTCTAATCGTTTAACCCAAGGGGACTAGTTTAGTGTGGACAGCCCAAAAATGCTCCTGTAAAGGACCGTGGTAGCTCAGTGCTAAAGATGTTGGACTACTGATTAGAAGGCCGTGAGTTCAAATCACAGCACGACCATTTTTTGTCACTGCAGGGCCCTTGAGCAAGGCCCTTAACCCTCAACTGCTCAGTTGTATAAATGAGAAGTCATTCTGCCAAACGCGATAAATGTAAATGTAAAGTAGTGTAAAGTAGTAGCCCTAGGGGGCCCCTAGTGTAAAGTTTACACTACTAGTGTAAAGTAGTATCGACTTCCTGTACAGTCAGAGTACTAGTGTAGCCTAGAGTATAGTAATATAATGTGGTCTGCATCCACAAGTGTATCCCAAGGGGGTGTAGACATCCTGAAAAGATTTGTGTAAAGTAGAGAAATGGTTTCCGGGACTACTAGTTGCTCCCGATGGGTCTGTTGTGAAATAATTCGGACAGCTCAAAATGTTTAACGTAGTCCAAGGGGAAAAACGTAAATTGATTTAGACAACAAAGTACTGTAGCGTGAGTCTACTAGTTTAGCCCGAGGGCCCAAGTGTAAAGTACAGACTGTCTGAAAAGCTACTATATGGTAATGTAATCTATTAATGTAGCCCAAGGAGACTAGTGTAAGATAGTGTACATTGCCTGCGGAGGCTAGCGTTGAGTAGTGGATGTAGCCGAAGGAAACGATCATGAGGTACCATCTGTAGCCTGAGTGGACTAGTGCAAAGGGGATTCCTGCATACTAGCGTACATAGCCTAATGGAAGTAAATAATCTGAAGACAGATTATTTGTGTGTGTGTGTGTGTGTGTGTGTAGTGTCTTCAAGCCTTGGAGTTCCTGCACTGCAACCAGGTGATCCACAGGGACATCAAGAGCGACAACATCCTACTGGGAATGGACGGCTCCGTCAAACTCAGTTAGTACCCCTAAACGTCTAGAACGTGTCTGAACACGTTAACGCGATTGTGTATAATGTCTGAAGACTTTTCCTTTGTAAACCTTTTGAAAGCTTCTTGTCTAAGACGATAGAAACGTCCTCTATCAGCTTGCTTCTAAAACGCACCCAGATATGAGAGTGCTGATGTGAGCTTACACCAGCAGAGGGCAGAGTGGTCACGTTGTACTGACACAGAAAATGAATATTGAGCCTTAGAGCGCCACCGCAGGGTTTATCGCATTTTTCCTATTTGATGCTCATTCTTAAGCAGAGTTGCTTCGCCTACAAGTCTTGATACCCTGATACCAGGCGCTAAGGAAAGTAGTACTCAAGCATCGTTGTGTATCATAAATGCCCACCTCTGACTGCTGTGTTTTTGTGTGTTTTCTGGCAGCTGATTTTGGCTTCTGCGCCCAGATCACCCCCGAACAGAGTAAGCGCAGCACCATGGTCGGCACGCCGTACTGGATGGCCCCGGAGGTCGTAACCCGCAAGGCTTATGGACCCAAAGTAGACATCTGGTCCCTGGGCATCATGGCTATAGAGATGATTGAGGGAGAGCCTCCATACCTCAATGAGAATCCTCTGAGGGTAAGAGGGGATGATAAGTCATGAGGAGATTAATATATACAGTTGTGCCCAAAAGTTTGCATACCCACTTAAATCGTAATACTGTTAACAAAATACGAGGGATCATATAAATCCCGTGTTGTTTTTTGTTTAGTCCTGTCCTGAATCAGCTACTTCACATAACAGATGTGTACATACAGTCCACGAGACAAGATTATAGCTGAATTTATAAAAATTACCCCGTTCAAAAGCTAGATTCTTAATAGTGTGTCGTTACCTAGTTGATCCATGACTGTGTTTATGTTATGTGAGAGTTGTTCATGAGTCCCTTGTTTGTCCCGAGCAGTTAAACTGCCCACTGTTCTCCAGAAAAATCCTCCAGGTCCTGCACATTCTTTGCTGTTCCAGCATCTTCTGCATATTTGAGCCCTTTCCAACAGCAGCTATATGATGTCGAGATCCATCTTTTCACACTTAATTACTTTTCACACTTTAATGCTCAAGAAGGCATCATGATATATTGAGATCCAGGGGGGTGTAAACTTTTTAACAGGATAAATTGTTAGTATATTATTTAAAGATCTTTTTTTTTCCATTTAGTACTGTCCTGAGATGCTAAATAAGATAGTATTTTGTCTTCCGGGAGACACGTAACTAACAATTTACACGAATCATCCTGTTCAAAAGTTTACACTCCTGTATGTAAACATCTGTTACGTGAAATAGCTTATTCAGGGCAGTACTTCCAAAAAAAAAAAAAAAATGTCAACATGGGATTTTTATTCCCTCTTATTTTGTTAACACTATTAAGATTTAGCAGATTCTGCAAGGGGTGTGTAAACTTCTGGGCACAACTGTACTGTAAATTGCAGCATAGCACTTCCAGTGTGTGTAACAGCAGCTCTGACAATAGTTCTATTGAATGCGTGCGTTCTAACATGTTTAATCATTAACACAGTGATGTTTCTGTGATGAGGTGCTGATTGATCGTCTTGGAAGGAACCTGTTCCTTTCGGTTTTCCACCACAGGAGAGTCTTCATCATGGAGGCCTTTGAGCTTTCTCAGTGACATTATTAACTTAAAAAGAGAGCGAGAGAGAGAGAGAAAAGAGGATGGCGAGGGAACGATTGTTTAGAGCTGCTCTGACGTGAGTGATGACGGGAACTCACTTGCTTCTCAGACTTTCCACAACATTCAGTGTAATTCAATATAAACAGATGATAAAATCTGTTTATATTGTTGGCAAATCAGAGGAATAAAAGACTTTACAGGAAAATAATCAACTTCAGCTTCACTTCAAGCCTCTTCGCAGCACCCCGTTGTGGATTACTTTAATATAAAAGCACTCCCCGTTCCTTTTATTTTTATTCATTCCATATTATTCTAGTGATTAAAGTCATCAGAGCACTGTTGCTCGGCAACTGGAAAATATGAACACCAAGATTAACCTGCCTAATGGCCAAAGCTGTTGAGTTAGTGCGCAGGTATTAAATCTCTTTTTAAGTACAAACCGTGTACAGGAACAGAAACCGTGGGAACTGGACAAATAAAAAATGTGTTCGTGAATTAATAAGCTGTCAGAAGATCCATATGAATGATTAATATACCATTTATTAGAAATCTCATGAAAAGGCAAACGCAATTATTTATTTTTTATTATTTTTTTTAAACATAACAGATGGACAAAAAAGATAAAAAATGATCATGAGATCTTCTCTTAGTTTCCAGATGTTCTTGCAGGAGACACGATGAACAAGTGATGGATGATAAATACTGCACCTGGCGTTCACCTTAATAATCCACTGATTAGCTAAGATCATATGCACTTTTGCTGGAATTGAACAGAATACACGAGTGTATTTGAAGCTAATGACCAACACTGGAGTGTCTCGAGGCGTACCGGTCCCCTCGATAATGTATTTCAGAATCAACTGTAAGCGCCCCGATTTTGTATGTATGTATGCTTTAGGCTGCGTGCCAGTTTTGATTTTCATTTGAACATCGATGAGGGATCGTTTCATGGCAGCGTGCCGTGATTAGGATTGATTTCACAGCTGAGTGAATGATCTCCATGCTGGGACTTCTTATTTACCCCTTTAGGAAGTGATGCAAATGAACACGGTGATGTTTTCGTTGTAGGCGCTGTATCTCATTGCCACTAATGGAACTCCAGAGCTGCAGAACCCCGAGAAGCTGTCGTCCGTTTTCCGAGATTTCCTCAACCGCTGTTTAGAGATGGATGTGGAGAAAAGAGGTTCTGCCAAAGAGCTTCTACAGGTAGTACTTTATGTGTATGTGTATGCATGGCGAGTGAAAGTTCAGACTCTTAGTCTTTCTCTACGAAATCTTTGGCCCTAATGGCACCTTGGCGTTTTTTTTTTTTTTTTTATCGTCATATTTTTGGTCAGGATGTTTGCGTTACTTCCGTAGACTTAATCTTAATTAATTCTTAATCCTGTGTGTCGTTACCTGGATGATCCACGACTGTCTTTATGTTTTGTGAGAGTTCTTCATGAGTCCCTTGTTTGTCCTGAGCAGTTAAACTGCCCACTGTTCTTCAGGTCCTGCACGTTCTTTGCTTATCCAGCATGAACAACCATCACAAAACATAAAACCAGCTCTCAGAAGACTCCTAGTTTACAAGTTGTAATTGCGCGTTCTTCATGGACGTGAACGCTTTTTACAAGTCGGAATCTCGTAATTAATTCACGACATGGCGGGAAGCGTGCCCAGTGTCATTATTTTTGTTTGTTTATTTGCATTTCTGGCTTTTGTGTACTATTTGAAAATGCATCCAACCTCTCTGCATACAGAGATAATACAAAAACAGCTTTAAATGGTATATAGCATGTGAATGTTTATAGATCGTAGATATAATCGATAGCAAGTGAATGAATAGCAAGCGTGGGGTTATTCACTGTGAGGAGAAAGAATGTTTGAGTGTGTGATGTATGGCATGTGCCTTGGTTTCCTCTCCTCAGCATCAGTTCCTGAAAGTGGCCAAGCCTCTCTCCAGCCTGACGCCGCTGATCCTGGCAGCCAAAGAGGCGACCAAGAACAACCGCTAGCTCAGCACGGACGAGCGCAGTGCCACCTGTCTTCTCTCTTCTTCTACCCAAAACCCCTCGGCACTCCTGTTATCCTACCTGTCTTTATAGTGGGTGGGGACCTGTAGAGTTTCTGATGTCAGGGACATGTGGTGTGTGCATGCGTGCGTGTATGTATGTGTGTGTGTGTGTGTGTGTCCGCTCACACACCTGACCAGAACGATGACATCACTGTATATGAAGAATCCACTGGATGCAACAGTGGAGCCACGCTGTATATTTAACTAACAGGATCAGATCTGCAAGACTCCATCTCGTCGATTCATTTGACTTTTAATTTTGCCCGTGTCTGTATGTTTGTGGTACTTTATGAATGGGATGAAGTGATTTAAATGGGTCTTCTTTTTTTTTTTTTTTTTTTTTTTTTTTTTTTTTTTTTTTTTAAATCGGTTTTAAAAAAGAAAAGAAAAGAAAAAAAGATGTTTTGTATATCCTTATGCGTATGAAGGACAGAGATAGATTAGTGGACGTTGCAATATGAAATGCCGTAGGCTACTAGTCTACTGCGTCTCATCGACGAAAGTCAGTGACGCCGCTACGGACCCGGAGGGGCGGCTGCTGCACGTGCGAAAAGTAAACAACGAAAATAAAAACTCTTAATGAACATTAAACACGGATGCTGTGCATGAAGAGCGCATCCTCATCCTTTTCTAGTCACTCATCTTCACTTCTGTTATTCTGTCCCTCTGCCCTTTAAAATCAGGATGTACATTTCTTCTTGACAAAATTAAAACACACTGTAGCCACACGTGTTGTCATGAACACAGTTAATAGTGATGTTTTTTACAAAACAAAAAAAAGACTTTTTTTTTTACATAGTGCTGATGTATCCTTTGGCCTTAAACTGTGACGCAGAGGGAAGACAACTTCATGAAGACGGTACAGCCTGCTGTCCCTCAACATTTTGCTTTACGCTGATGAATGGAAGAACTACTTTCTCTTGTGTTTTTGAGCCATAAACTCTGTTTATAAGGCGTTTTGATTAAAGATTAAAGATCTTATCTGAAGCAGAAGAAATAAACTGTACAAACGAATGGCTAACGTCAAGATCTGCTGGCCTCGCTTGTTTTTATCCGTGCTCACACTCCGTATTCAAAAGGGCTTGTTTTTTGTCTGTGGTAGAGGTGTATGCAGGGCTTTTCACTGAGAAAAATGCGTGCGTTTATGTTTCAGATGACGTACACCCTTGCATCACAAATCGTATGTTTTATCCTTAATATTTCCTCAGATCTTACCTCATTCTTTCCTATTTTGTTGCCAAATCCCAACTATAATATCCCTTACTACACAATGAATACCAATCTGCGAGGGTGAGGGTTAACACAGGCTTCTTTAGAGAAACAAATCATCCATCACTTTTTATTTTTATTTTTTATAATTTTTTTTTTAGCTGCTCATGATGCATCACGACGCAGCTGAACACACTTGGAAGATTTTACGAAAGCATAAAATAGCCTCTTTTGAATACACAAGCTCACTGAAGCCCCATGATTACTTACTGTCATTCTGATAGACTCACACGGTGTTTACAGTGTTCATTCATTCATGTTCAGTGAATGGTAGACAGTCAGAAGAAGACAAAATGTTATGGACCTGATGGGGGACAAAAATTATATATATATATAGCGAGAGCGAGGAAAAATTCTGAAGAGCATAAAGAGTCAGTTACAAATGTCAGTACAAAAGCACTCCGCATTTTTAAAAAAACAAAACAAAACAAAAAACAATGCAAAAAATCCCCAAACACTACAAGCCTATAGACCCCTGTCTTTAACTAAAAATCTTCTTAAGCTCATTTGTTTCTGTGCATGGTGTGTGCTAAGCATTTTCTAACCTTTGTTTTTCAGTTTCAATTCGATTTAATTCCGTTTTATTTGTATAGCTCTTTTTTTTTTTTTTACAATGGACATTGTCATAAAAGCAGCTTTACAGAAACATATAAACACAGGATATGGATTATAAGTGTGTGAATTTATCCCTATTGAGCGAGCCGGTGGCGACGGTGGTGAGGGAAAAACTCCCTCAGATGATATGTGGAAGAAACCTTTAGAGGAACCAGACTCAGAAGGGAAGCCGTCCTCATCTGGGTAACAATGGATGGTTCGAAAGTAAAAGAAAAGTTCTTACATGAAGGTTGTTTGTTGAACTACTTCACTGTTCACTAAAGGAGCCCTGAGTGCAAAACTGTACGTGGTAATAGCAGTCCCAAGGCCATCGCAGCAACCGTAATCCCAGTGACCACAGCGAGAATGTCCATGTGGAATTGAGGTCCAAAACCATTTCATGGTACTTCAAGTGGTACCATCCTAAGCAATCACCAGGCTGTAGCCTCCAGTTGATGAGAGCTCCATCCAGAGGTAGTGCATCAGGATGGATCAGGCAGGTCCGGAGAGCAGACAGCGTCAGGATCACTGACATCTCCATAAAATCATGTAGCTCAACAAAAACCACGCAGAACGTTGTCTGCAGATTTTTGGCACTCCACCATGTCAGGGCCACGGCTGTTCTGATAATGATAAACCACCCAAATAATCAGTGGTGATCCCTTTCCAAAGATGGGTTGCATATCAGATGGGCTACAGTCAGTCACTCCTGGACCTATAAGTGATCTACATCATATATAAGCCTGATAAAAAATGGGCAATGAACGTAAATATTATATTAGTTGTGTCTAATAAATTAGCTTAGTAACTATTCTAGTCCGAATATTAATGCAACCTAGAAGAAATGCAAAGAAATATCTGAAACATCTTATCTGAACTGACATTTATCCAAGTTGTACTACTGAATATCCGAGCTCTCGCCTCCTTCAGTAAAAATACATTTTTTTTAAATTTTTGTTTAATTAATCTGATTATCAGCACCCTCCCACTACTAAGCAGCTTCCTAATCCTTGAGTTCTGAGAAAAAGATTTACAAGGGGTTGAATGTGGCAGGAGAGTACAGAATCAGCCTCTGTAGGAGCCAACTCTCCATTACATAACGCAACAGATTGCTTACTAGATCAAAGGAGCGGAGTTTAAAGTTGCAACGTTCGAGCTGCCAGGCTTTCGGCCAATGTGCTTCTCTTAATGATGTCTATCCATCTGTGCTCGAAGCTCGCTGGTGTGCCAGTTTCTGTAAATGGTAACCAATCTGTCCTGCAGCGCAGTGAGCTATTCGTTTTAGGACTATTGCAGATAGAAGGTCATTTCTGTAAATCATGTGACATCCTTAACCACAGCTTTTCTTATAAGGACTTGTGTTATTACGTCTTTGAGCAATCTAGTGAATGTAACACTAGCTCTATTGGTGATTATGTATAAGTATAAACAGTGGTGATCTGACGTCTCTGTTTTGTACAATTAGACACCATAAAAATGGAGAATTTGATCACATTTGTATTTTTTTTGACATAAGATGTTGCAGAAATCCTCAAGTAATTTGTTTGAATATATACAGTATCTCACAAAAGTGAGTACACCCCTCACATTTTTGTAAATATGTGATTATATCTTTTCATGTGACAACACTGAAGAAATGACACTTTGCTACAATGTAAAGTAGTGAGTGTACAGCTTGTGTAACAGTGTACATTTACTGTCCCCTCAAAGTGCTGTCCCCTGGTGAACTCCATGCACAAGAGGGTTAAGTCAGTGCTGGAAAATAATGGTGGCCCACTATTATTGACACTTTGGGCCCAATTTGGACATTTACACTTAGGGGTGTACTCACTTTTGTTGCCAGCGGTTTAGACATTAATGGCTGTGTGTTGAGTTATTTTGAGGGGACAGCAAATTTACACTGTTACACAAGCTGTACACTCACTACTTTACATTGTAGCAAAGTGTCATTTCTTCAGTGTTGTCACATGAAAAGATTTAATCTGAGGGGTGTACTCACTTTTGTGAGATACTGTATGTATATACAGTGGTGTGAAAAAGTGTTTGCCCCCTTCCTCATTTCCTGTTCCTTTGCATGTTTGACACACTTAAGTGTTTCGGAACATCAAACCAATTTAAACAATAGTCAAGGACAACACAAGTAAACACAAAATGCAATTTGTAAATGAAGGGGTTTATTATTAAAGGTGAAAAAATCCAAACCATCATGGCCCTGTGTGAAAAAGTGATTGCCCCTAAACCTAATAACTGGTTGGGCCACCCTTAGCAGCAACAACTGCAACCAAGCGGTTGCGATAACGTGCAATGAGGCTTTTACAGCGCGTCCTGAGGAATTTTGGCCCACTCATCTTAGCAGAATTGTCCTAATTCAGTTACATTAGTGGGTTTTCGAGCATGAACGGCCTTTTTAAGGTCATACCACAACATCTCAATAGGATTCAGGTCAGGACTTTGGCTAGGCCACTCCAAAGTCTTCATTTTGTTTTTCTTCAGCCATTCGGTGGTGGACTTGCTAGTGTGTTAAGGATCATTGTCCTGCTGCAGAACCCAAGTTCGTTTCAGCTTGAGTACACGAACAGATGGTCGGACATTCTCCTTCAGGATCTCTTGGTAGACAGCAGAATTCATAGTTCCTTTTATCACGGCAAGTCTTCCAGGTCCTGAAGCAGCAAACAGCCCCAGACCATCACACTACCACCACCATATTTTACTGTTGGTATAATGTTCTTTTTATGAAATGCAGTGTTCCTTCTACGCCAAATATACTTGGCACACACACCCTCCAAAGAGTTCCACTTTTGTCTCATCGGTCCACAGAATGTTGTCCCAAAAGTCTTGGGGATCATCAAGATGTGTGTGGAGAAATTGAGACGAGCTTTGATGTTCTTTTTGCTCAGCAGTGGTTTTCTCCTTGGAACTCTGCCATGCAGGCCATTTTTGCCCAGTCTTTTCCTGATGGTGGAGGCATGAACGCTGACCTTAACTGAGGCAAGTGAGTCCTGCAGTTCTTTGGACGTTGTTGTGGGGTCTTTTGTGACCTCTTGGATGAGTTGTCGCTGCACTCTTGGGGTACTTTTGGGGGCCGCCACTCCTGGGAAGGTTCACCACGTTCCATGTCTTCGCCATTTGTGGATAATGGCTCTCACTGTGGTTCGCTGGATTCCCAAAGCTTTGGAAATGGCTTTATAACCCTTTCCAGACTGATAGATCTCAATTACTTCCTCTTTCTCAATTGTTCCTGAATTTCTTTGGGTCTCGGCATGATGTGTAGCTTTTAAGATCTTCTGGTGGACCTTACTGTGTCAAGCAGCTCCTATTTAAGTGATGCCTTGATTGTGAACAGGTGTGGCAATAATCAGGCCTGGGTGTGGCTAGAGAAATTGAACTCAGGTGTGGACAACCACAGTTATAGTATGTTTTAACAAGGGGGGCAATCACTTTTTCAAAACAGGCCATGATGGTTTGGATTTTTTTTCACCCTTAATAATAAACACCTTCATTTACAAATTGCATTTTGTGTTTACTTGTGTTGTCCTTGACTATTGTTTAAATTGGTTTGATGTTCCGAAACACTTAAGTGTGACAAACATGCAAAGGAACAGGAAATGAGGAAGGGGGCAAACACTTTTTCACACCACTGTATATATATATATTTTTTGAGTGAGTGTCTTGAGTGTCTGTTTCGTGTCCTGCGTTAGAGCAAAGCGAGGAGACGCTGATGAAGACGAAGGAGGTGCAGAAGAAGGTGGAGGAAAAGTACAAAGTCTTGGAGAACAAGATGAAGAATGCCGAGGCGGAGAGGGAAAACGAGCTGAAAGCAGCGCAGCAGAAACTCAACCAGGCAAAAAGCAGAGCAGACGCCTTCAATAAGGGACTCAAGGAGAGACAACAGGTACTGTAGTCTCATAGTGCAAGGCCGTGCTAGCAGTTGTATTATGGGACACTCCTGTGGGAGTTTTTCATTAGGTTCTGTGCACTCCAACTATATTTTTTAGGCCACAGGTTGACACCTCAGGTGCACTTTTATATTCTCATCTCATAAACTACAGCTTACAAAACACTCAACCAGCGTCCTACATTTAATACTCCCAGAAATGGACAAAGAAGAAGCCAGGGATAAGAAAATTGCATGTTCAGGCACTTGGGGGTTTTAAGAAAAGAAAAAGAATTACTTATTAGATGGCACACTTATATAGTGCTTTTATCCAAAGTCTCATTCACCCATTCACACACACTCTCGCACACCAGTGGTAGCAGAGCGGCCATGCAAGGCGCTAACTTGCCATCAGGAGCAGCTCTGGGTTCAGTGTCTTGCCCAAGGAAACTTCGGCATGTGGAGTCACGTGGGCCGGGAATCGAACCGCCAACCCTATGATTAGTGGATAGATTTAAAAAAACAAAAAACAAATCAAACCTGAATTTGTTAAACCCTTGACTCCACTTGTATTACTGCTGAAGATCCAGTGGTAATAATACCCCCACGTTCTCTCTCCCATTTTTTCTGGTGGTGTAAGATTCATCTCCTAAGTATCACAAAGAATTTTGCTTGTTTTACATTTTCGTACAGCTTTAAAACCAGATCCAACAATTTAACAACAATGTACAGCTGCACTAGTTTGTTTGTTTGTCCGTTTATTTATTATTTTAGGGGTTTTTGGATGTTTTGCAATCCAGCTCTGGTTACTTCACAAACCTTCGCTTTAAGCTCCGAGTTTATCTAATGTACTGTGTACTGTGTGGTTTGCTGTATACTGTGCTATATGTGATCAATGTTCAAATGTCAAGATTTAAGAAATCTTGCTCTGTCTGTTTCTCTCCATCTGTGTGAAGTGTGTGTAGGAAGCTGATGCTGTGGCTTTGGAGCTGGAGGAGTTGAAGCAGGAGTAGGCTGGCTATGAACAGCAGATTCAGGCTGTGGAGGACACAATGAAAGCCTTACAGGAGCAGATGACCACTGAGGTTGCAGCCAATAAGCTACGAGCATGCAGACCTTATTTTATGCAGGATTTACTCGACACTGTTCCTAGAGAGAGAGAGAGAGAGAGAGAGAGAGAGAGATAGAGAGAGAGAGAGAACTTTGAGAGAAAATGGTTAATCAATTAAACAACTGAATATGAATATTGTTCAATCATTTAAAAAAAAAACATATCATTTACACATTTATTAACATATTCACTACATATCAGTGCGCTTTGAACAAATGTCATAGGCCAAAATCAATGCGCGTTTTAATTCCTGTTTTGCTAAGCAGTTTAGGTTGAATTCTTTCGAAAATAACACACTACTGAGTTACCTCCACAAAATCAGTATCTCCATTAAATAAACATTTCTTTCTTCTTCTTTTTTTTTCATGTGAATATGAAATGTGAATATCTCTTCAAATGATGCATTTTTAAGTGCATTTGTGTAGTAGCCCAAGCCCTAATCACGAGTCACGAAGACTGAACATAAACGATACATCCTTGTAGTACACCAAGTCAAATATCTAGACCTGTGTAGAGTGAATCATTTCGGTGGTGACTGTGTACCATGTGAAAAGGCTTTCTGAACATGTAGAGCAACTGAGTAAAGGAGATAAGGATTTCCCCCTCAGCATCCCAGCTTTTTAAATGACTGAATCACTCCAATATCACTCCAGATCGTTATCTTTTCTCATTAATATGAGGCCTAAGATGACTGGGATAAACAGCGTGATTTTGTAATCAGACATACATCACTTGGCCACCTGTCCAGGGTGTACCCTGCCTCGTGCCCGATGCCTCCTGGGATAGGCTCCAGGTTCCTCACGACCCTGAAAAGGAGTAAGCGGTTGAAGATGATGGATGGATGGATGGATGGAAGGACATACAACATCCCCCCCTGACAACACACAAATATATTCATGGACTTTTCTCTCATGCTTTATTACAATACTAAATTGCCTTCATTAAAGACTTCAGCAAAGGGAATTGATACTCCTATTTATGCCTCTTAAGCCTAACCTACCCCTATTTATTTCTTCCCCTCCGGCCACAGCCGTATTACACAAGCTGGGATTCGTCCAACTCTGGACCGTGGGATGAGGCTGGTGACGTCCAGCACTTTGTCCCTGACCCCCAGAAACAGGACTTTACCCCCATCACTCAGGGCCAGGCGTATTACAGCCTGCCTGCTCAGGTATTAGACCGTTTTTATTCTAATTGTAGGACTGTTTATGTTCAGAAATTATATTTTTATATCAATCTTGAATTTGCATTTAGTAACAGAATTATTTATGTCTTTTATCTCATGCTGCATTACATCTCTACATTAAAGAATTCTACAGACTGATATAATCAATTTGTTCTAGTTCGGTCTTTAAAGCCTAACCCAAACCCTGTTTGTTTTTTCTCCTCCTGCCACAGCCGTATTACGAAAGTTTGGATTCGTCCAACTCTGGACCGTGGGCTGAGGCTGGTGACATCCAACATGTTGTCTCTGCACCCCACGTGTACCACCAGGAACAGGACTTTACCCCCATCACTCAGGGCCAGGAGTATTACAGCCTGCCTGCCCAGGTATAAGACCGTTTTAATTCTAATTGTAGGACTGTTTAAGTTTAGAAATGATGTTTTTATATCAATCTTGAATTTGCATTTAATAACAGAATTATTTATGTCTTTTCTCTCATGCTGTATTACTATACAGTATTACATCCCTACAATAAAGCGTTCTACAGAGGAAGTTAACTGATTATCCTAGTTAGGTCTCTTAAGCATAACCCAAACCCTATTTGTTACTTCTCTTCCTGCCACAGCCGTATTACCCCAGCTGGGACACTATTTCCTGCTCTGGACCATGGCTTGAAGCTGGTGACCTACCACACCCTATCCCATCCTCCCACGTGTACCACCAGGAGCAGATATTCACTCCCAGCGCTCAGGGCCAGGTATAACAAGTGTTTCAGCATTATGATGATGATTCATATACTACCTACACTACCCCACAGTGTATCACATTACTGCTTGCTTCATGTTCAGCAGAGAGAGCTTCCAGGGACGGCTGCACTGTCAGAGGACCAAAATTGCAGCTTCATGCCTGGTAAGGACTATTTAAATGACAACATCCAACTCCAGTCAGTGTCCCTGTCCTAGTAATAATAATAATAATAATAATAATAATAATAATATTTCACGAGCTGAAACGGTCGCAAATTTGCCTCGCAATAATTTGGACATGTTATATGTTGCACAGTGAATTTAGAGATGCTTAAGTATGAAATCAAAGCCAACGACTAGGTATAAATATATACGTGACCCCAGTTAGTGTCCATGATATCAAAGGTGTAAATATTGTAATATGAGACATTTTACATACCAGTTTCAAACCATTTGGCAGTAGCCATGGCAAAAACTTTCCCTCATGAGAATTGTCCTGTAACAAGCGTTTTGTATTGACTCAAATGCTTTAATATTCTTGACTATATTTGAATGATTGTTCTTTTCTCTTGGTTTACACTATTTAATAATATCCATGTATTGCCTCTTTATCTCGGAGAGTCTCGCATTGTAATTCTAGTTTAGGCTTTTTATATATTTACTAAGGTCTATAATGCAGCTTAATCTGGATCGCCTACAGATTTAAACTTCACGTGTAAGTCACGTTTAAAACAAAACAAACAAACATACAAACAAGCAGAACACTGACCGGAGGCGAGTGCTGGAGAGACTTGTACTGACCTGGAGTAAAGTTGGTTTGACGTCGATATTCGCAGAAATGCGGAAATTAAGGGACCGTCTCTAAAGTTGCATACGACATTGTTATACACGATTCGAACTTCGATAGCATTTGAAGGGAATGACTTCCAGTCACACAACCAACTGGGAAGTGTTGGTTTTTGATATTTATTCAAATGAGCTATTAAATCGCATTTAAATCAGACATGAATTTCACTACAGAATGGGCTCATACACAAAATATTAAATTATTTCAAGCTCAATGGCATTTCTCGTGTAGTGTACAGTCTCGGGTGTACAGTAGTTGCTGAACGCTGAGGAGGAATTGTTGTGTTTGTTGTTGACTGTTTGTTTTCAGTTCACCTCACTAATTATCACTTGCCACATTATAACAAAATCTAGCTATAAATATGAGAGCATGTATAAAACTACACTGAACAAAACCTTTTTTTTTTGTTGTATTTTATTCATTTCATTAAGATTTTTATTAAACATGGACTTTTACTTTCATTAAACAGACTTATTATTTATTGTAGGCTCATTTTGTAAATGTTAGCAATTACTGTTGATGTAAGCAAAAAAGTGTGGAGCTTCCCGGAAAATGTCATTCCTCACATCAGGGGATTATGTTCGCAAATCAGTGTAAACGTCTCTTTATGTATAGAGACAAAAGAACGTTATTACAGAATGATCACTCTTTTTGGCCACGCATCAGTGTAAACGTCTTTGTTTAGAAAGTAGTGTAGTGTAGTGTAGTGACTGAGCTTATTTATGAAGATACTGATGAATGAAAACATGGTGCACCCCCCAAGAAAACTCTTCAGCTTTGGCTTTATTCTTTCAGCATTCTGTACAAAGCAAATCCAAATCACTATTTTAAAAAATCCTTTCCATGAATTTTTTGCCATCTGGCTTTCTCTGTAGTCCAGCATGGATGGATCATAGAGATGCCTGTATAATCGTACAGACCGCCGCGCAGACCGCCACGACGAATGAGGCCTCGCACACTCAAGGGACTCGACCGAACGCTCCGCGATGATGTCATTTTTGCCATGCGCTCCCTCGCGTTATTGCGGACGCGTCGAGTATAAACCAGCGGGAAAGCGAGACCTCACGCTTACAGAACAATACTGGGGACATTTGGGTTGTCGCTAAGGTTTGTCCAAAAAGTCGCTAGATTGGTCGTTAGGCAATTTTTTATTTTTTTTTATTTTTTTGCAAACAAAAGTCTCTAAGTTGGCAACACTGGTCTGCACTTACAGCTAGAGAAAAGGCAGGTTTTCCCCAGCAAAAAGAAAAGACAGAGGGAACGCGGGGTTTTTCATTTATGCACATTCTATTTGAAAAGCAATGCAATACATCCGAGTACCCAAATGATGCCCTGTCTGTGTTTTTTTTCTTCTTCTTGAAAACTATTAACGCCTCCCTTCCGAGCTCTCCGCAGATTTTGTAATAAATAATAAAAATGATAATAATAAAATAAATAAATAAATTAAAAATTAAAATTTAAATAAAAAAATGTCTTGTATCTGTCGAAATATAATAAGATGAAGAGACTTTAATTATGAAAGTTGGCTGCCATTTTTAAATAGATTTGGTTAGCCGTTAGCATTGTCGTTATCTCAGGCAGAATCCCAATAGTTCCATAATATACAGAAAACTGTATGAAGTGCACTATGTGTCCTGTGAGAGGCGTTATATCCTGCCCTGCGTAGTGTATTGATCTAGGGAACACGGAGGGAATTGTATTTCCGCCTCCATTTTTCATGGACCGTTTAAGCTAAGGAAGAAAGAGAAGGACAAAAAGTAGCGAAAGTTTTTCAGTGGAAGGTGAATCAGGCCTAGCACGATCTCTCTCTCTCTCTCTCTCTCTCTCTCTCTCTCTCTCTCTCTCTGCTGGTGGTAGATCTGGCTCCTCAATGAAACTTTAAAGTGTGTTTCTTATTTATTTATTTTCAGTTGTCTCCGCTGTCTCGACTTGCCCGTACATGTCCACCGGAAATGAATATTCATGAGGCAGAGCGCGAGCTGTGGACACTACAGCAGCGTCTCTAATGGAGAGATGAGGGAACCGAGTCCAGTGCGCGCGCGCGCGTGTGTGTGAGAGAACTTCACCGACAGTGAATATTAGAATGTGTGTATGGTGTAATGTTTGAGTTCTTCTGCGATGGAGGAAAGTTTGTGGTGCGAGAAAACCTCCTCCAGCGTCACATCTACTTTACCGGTGTGGATAATTGAATATGCCTGGACTAACCGCATGATGGAGGTGTTACAGGGTACGTGTTACAGGGTACAGGGTATGTGGTACAGGGTACGTGTTACAGGGTACAGGGTATGTGGTACAGGGTACGTGTTACAGGGTACAGGGTATGTGGTACAGGGTACGTGTTACAGGGTACAGGGTATGTGGTACAGGGTATGTGGTACAGGGTACGTGTTACAGGGTACAGGGTATGTGGTACAGGGTATGTGGTACAGGGTATGTGGTACAGGGTACGTGTTACAGGGTATGTGGTACAGGGTACGTGTTACAGGGTATGTGGTACAGGGTACGTGTTACAGGGTACAGGGTATGTGGTACAGGGTATGTGGTACAGGGTATGTGTTACAGGGTACAGGGTATGTGGTACAGGGTACGTGTTACAGGGTACGTGTTACAGGGTACAGGGTATGTGGTACAGGGTATGTGTTACAGGGTACGTGTTACAGGATATGTGTTACAGGGTACGTGGTACAGGGTATGTGTTACAGGGTACGTGTTACAGGTAACAGGGTATGTGTTACAGGGTAGTGTTTTAGGGTACAGGGTGTGTGTAATAAGGTATGTGTTACAGGGTAGTGTGTTAGGGTACAAGGTATGTGTTACAGGGTACGTGTTACAGGGTACATGTTACAGGGTATGTGTTACAGGGTACGTGTTACAGGTAACAGGGTATGTGTTACAGGGTAGTGTTTTAGGGTACAGGGTGTGTGTAATAAGGTATGTGTTACAGGGTAGTGTGTTAGGGTACAGGGTACGTGTTACAGGGTACATGTTACAGGGTACATGTTACAGGGTACGTGTTACAGGGTATGTGTTACAGGGTACGTGGTACAGGTTACAGGGTAGTGTTTTAGAGTACAGGGTGTGTGTAATAAGGTATGTGTTACAGGGTAGTGTTTTAGGGTACATGGTATGTGTTACAGGGTAGTGTTACAGGGTACGTGTTACAGGGTACGTGGTACAGGTTACAGGCAAGTAAAAATAAGTAAAAATAAAATGCCATCAGCCAAATGAAAACAGTTCAGGCGTATGCAGAAAAGGCAATAACAGTGTTAACAGGTGGAGAGACGCAGCCAAAAGAGCGGTGAAGCAGGGACGATGTCATTTTGTACGGAAACCCGCAAGTCAGCATCACACCAGTTCCCTCGACAAAAACCCAATAGGATTTTCACATAGACTTTTGGATCATTGCAAGAAAATAAGCGCTGTGATCAAGAAAGTTTTACGACACTGTACGACTGTATTCTCATTTAGCAGCTGGAGTGAGCAGCGTGCTCTGAAACATAAAGCGAAGCTCGCAGCGCGAGTGCTAAAATGCTAACTCGTTTCCGGGTTTGGGATACAAAATGACGAACTTTAAATGTCAACACGGCAGTGGATCGTGTTCATGTCATCGTGGGCAGTCAAAATCGTAATTGAGATCAATATTCGATTAATTGTGCAGCCCTATTTTATTACACACACACACATACACCCCTTATAGTGTGTTCAGAGTGGTGCTTGAAAGTTTGTGAACCCATTAGAATTTTCTATCTGTATAAATGTGACCTAAACATCATCATATTTTCACACAAGTCCTAAAAAGTAGATGGAGAGAACCCGATTAAACAAGTGAGACAAAATATTTTACTTGGTCATTTATTTACTGAGGAAAATGGTCCAGTATATTACATATCTGTGAGTAGAAAAGGTATGTGAACCTTTTGCTTTCAGTATCTGGTGTGACCCTCTTGTGCAGTTTAAAGTAACTGTTGATCGGTCCTGCACATCGGCTTGGAGGACTTTTAGCCCGTTCCTCAGTACAGAACAGCTTCCACTCTGGGATGTTGGTGGGTTTCCTCACATGAACTGCTTGCTTCAGGTCGTTCCACAACATTTCTACATGAGTAAGGTCAGGACTTTGACATGGCCATTCCAGAACATTAAATTTATACTTCTTTAACCATTCTTTGGTAGAACGATTTGTGAGTTTAGGGTCGTTGTCCTGCTGCGTGACCGACTTTCTCTTGAGATTCAGTTCATGGTCAGATGTCTGGACATGTTCCTTTAGAAATCGGTGGTGTAATTCAGAAGTCATTGTTCCATCAATGATGGCAAGTCGTCCTGATATATAAAAACAGGCCCTTACTGTGATTCTACCACCACGTCTCACTGATGGGATAAGGTTCTTGTGCTAGAATGCAGTGTTTTCCTTTCTCCAAACATGACACTTCTCATTTAAACCAAAAATGTTATTTTGCTTTCATCAATCCACAAAATATTGTTCCAATAGCTTTCTGGCTTGTCCACATGATCTTTAGTAAACTGCAGATGGGTAGCAATGTTCTTGTTTTTTTTTTTTTTTTTTTTTTTTTTGGAGAGCAGTGACTTTCTCCATGCAACCCTGCCATGTTCACCATTGTTGTTCAGTGTTCTCCTGATGGTGGACCCATTAGTTAACTGCTAATCTTAAATTTTAGGTCATTTATGCTGATATATAGAACATTTAAAAGGGTGCACAAACTTTCAAGCACCACTGTAATTAGAATACTATTTAATTTATACTATAATATCCTCTTTAATTATACTGCATTGTCATCAATGAGTATTATAATAACGTTAAAGTCACATTGTTATACAATCATCACGGTAAATGAGCCATAGCTTCAGAAGCATCCAGGATGACCCAGACCAGTTTAGATAAGGTAATCCACTGACTGCTGAATCCTGATGTGGTCTTGTGTAAAAGTTTTAGGCCCCCCGCTGTGGCTGGAAGGTGACCGGAGCAGCCTGACTCTTAAGGATCCATGCAGCATCCGTGTGACAGCGGCTGAGACCTGGATGGTCATTCGGGCCAGAGACATCAAACACTTTGAGCACGTCATGGAGTTCCTGGATGTTACTCACACTTTACTACCTCAGCTAGTGACCTCCATCAAGCACATGAAGATAATGTTTGGCCTGAAAACATTGGTAAATGTGGTTTCTCGATGTTACGGTGATGTGCAGAGCTTGCTTGGTATTTATAGTCTAGCACAATGAGGCAACGAACACCATGAGGTCAAAGGTATTAACCAATGTGGAGCTGACATTTATATAGCTCTGTGTATGTTTCAGGTTATTATGTGGATGTTGTGGGATGACCGGAGTGCAGAAAGCATCAAAGACAAGATTGTAAAGTTCTTTCCTGACAGCCTCCCACAGTATCAGAGAAGTGTAAGTAGATGTTGGGTTTTCTCCTCTAGAGGACACTAAAACTACAAAGAATGGCACTAATAAAACACTATACTTCAGTCATATATGTTTCACAACCTGTGAAGCCCTTCACATGCTGACGTTTTAAACTTTTCATCAGTAAGAAATTCTGAAGAGTGAAGGTTCTTCTGGATTCAGATGATTTTAAAGATATCTGTCCACTTCCACAAACAATGAAAACATGCTTTTAAATATGCCAATCATTTCATTTCGTATCATTGTGGTATTCCGTCACGTTCCACTTTATTAGGAATACCCATATACCTGCACATTCATGCGATTATCCAAGCAGCCAATTGATCCAATTCCCGTGTGTTTTGAGATGCTCACCACAGCTGTAAAACGTGTTTATTTGAGTTACTGCAGGCTTTCTGTTTGCTAGGCCCAGTCTGACTGTTCACCTCTGACCTCTCTCATCAACGAGGTGTTTCTGCCTGCGGAACTGCTCACTGGATGTAGCACCAGACTGATTAGATTCTAGAGACTGCTGTGTGTGAAAATCCCAATAATATGCAAATATAATATTCAAACAGTTTCAAGTAATATTCTGAAATATTCAAACCATCCCAGGGTTTCCCACGGGTTGAGAATTTACTTGTGGTGGTGGTTGGCATGTCATGTGGCGGTGTAGTTCAGTAATAAATTAGGCAAACAAAGGTTTACGAATAAACTATTTTCCATTTTCAAAATATATAAAAGAAAACACACAGACTGATTTTCGATGAACATGATATAATAAATAACTATTTACATTAGGGCTGCACGATTATGGACAGAATGATCATCAAAATTATTTTGATCAATATCGAGATCCCGATTATTTATCACAATTATTCATTTAATTTAGGGACAACATTTTTATTGCACTTTCACCTTTAAATAAACAGACCACTGCTTCCACCTCTATGTTGTGCTACATTCCTGCTAAATATCTGCATCAAATTAAATTAAAGTGCATCATCTCGAAGAAGCAAAATATAAATAAAATTGTACCCAAAATATAGGTAAAAGTAAAGTATAAAAGTATAAGAAATTAAGTATAAAAAATAAAGTAAAATAAGTAAAAATAAAAATGCCATCAGCCAAATGAAAACAGTTCAGGCGTATGCAGAAAAGGCAATAACAGTGTTAACAGGTGGAGAGACGCAGCCAAATCAGCCAATAGAGCGGTGAAGCAGGGACGATGTCATTTTGTACCGAAATCCGGAAGTCAGCATCACACCGGTTCCCTCGACAAAAACCCAATAGGATTTTCACATAGACTTTTGGATCATTTCCAAAAGGGCATGAGAAAACTTTAGCTTGTCAACTATTACAGAATTTAGGAGCATAGTGTGAGCCAGGACACATTCATTTAGCCTTAATTTTACATTTTTTAACTTAACCTAAAAATAGTTATTTTTTGAATGTATGCAAAAACCTGTTCCACCTTGTAAACAAATACAATAAAGATCAATGTTCAGTGTTTGAAGTCTGCTCCTCTTAAATATATTTAAAGCTACACTATTATTTCCACTGTCATGGTTCCCCTCGCGCAAAGTGCTGGAGCTCGCAGTGAAACTGGCAGATCGAGCGCTAAAATGCTAACACCGTTTCCGGGTTTTAGCATGCAAAATGACATCATCCCTGCGCCGCTCTATGATGACTGGCTGTAAGTTTAGAACGAACCATTCGCGGAGGACGAACTTTAAACATCAATATCGCAGTCAATCATGTTCATGTAATCATAGGTAGTCAAAATCGTAATCGCGATCAATATTCGATTAATTGTGCAGCCCAAGTTTACACGATGGAATACATTATCAATTGTACCTATTTGCACAGTCGGCATTGCTTGCTGGAGGAACGTTGAACTTTTCCACAGCTATAGGGGTATGCTTCAGGGGCAGGTCCATTGATAGAGATTCTGAGGCATGCGGCCAGGTATTCGGGCATAAACCGATTACATAACTTGCCTACTGTCATTTTGCTTATTTTTTTAAATGGAAATAAAACAAATTTAGCGCATCAACTCCCACGTTTATCAAATAAAAAAACCCTCTAATTTGTAAAATACTAAGCATGTTCTCAAAACTTTGTTGGACGATGGACGCTACAATTATGAAGAAAGTGTCTGGACATCTCTCTTCATTTGATTATGTTCCAAGTAGGGGTGTTGGCTGGACTGTTAATCATTATTAAATTAAAAGACTTGCAAAAATTTATTATATTAGTCATTTAATGTTGCTCAAGCGTTAATCTGAATATATTTCTTACTATATAATTTTTACTCTTTCTATATTGAAATTTAAGAAGAGCCGACCCACTACAGATGTAGTTTCTCAGACCACTACACATGTACTGCATTTAAGGATGGTTGAATTTGTTCTTTTGTAATTACAGAGTCACAGGCATATGAAGCTGATGCAGAAGACCCAGCGGGACTTTAGGAATTTTGCTCAGCTACTGGCAAGAAACCCAGAAATGCGCAAAAACTATATTAGAGTGAGTGAAAATGTGTTTTGATATCATTGCAGTGTTTAATTCTACCCAATCAGTTCCAGAATTATTGGCATCCTTCATGAAAATGGGCAAATATTACTTCAATCTTCTAACCCCTTTAAAAACAAGTGTAGTGAACATTTTGGCACCTACAAAGAGCATTTAAAATAAATATACTGTAGATTGAAACCAAATGCTTTTAGGGGTGATAATAATTTTGAAATCATGGTATTGCAGGAAAACTGCCCAAAATAAGAATACATTTTTTGTAAAAAAACAAAATAAGAAGAAGAAGAAGTAGAAAGGTTAAAGTTCTCAATTTGATCGATATCTTTAGCATTTTTGTTATCATGCATTATAGAATCTGATGGAAGAGCAGTATGGAGAACGCTACATCATGAAGTTGGAAGAGAGGTTGTCACATTATTTAGAAGAGCTGAACAAAGCCCTTCCACAACCCACCTATATTGACCAGGTAGGGCCATGTGCATGCCTATGTGTGTGTCACAAGTGTGAACGTCTTTTGTACTTGTCTATTTCCTTTTGTAGAACGTCCTACGTGGATGCTGTAAAGATTTTCACTTCTCAGAAACTCTTAATGCCCGGGTCTCGGTACTCTCACTAATGTACTGAAGATTTGTGTCTAAAAACTGCGATTATTATTATTATAAAGACCATGAAGCTCACATTGAACATCCTTTCAACGGGTTTGGCGATTTAGTATACAATTGTGAGTAATGATTTATGGCGCTATCTGCTGTCACCCAGAAGAGGATGGGTCGTCTCAGAGAGGTTTTCTTTACCATAATCGCCTCTGGCTTGCTCATTAGGAATCTAAATCTATTTCTGTAAAGCTGCTTCATGACTATGTCTGTTGTTAAAATTGCTCTACAAATACATTTGAATTAAATAGAATATTTGAACACATTTAGGTTCTAAAACAATCAGGGCAGTTGAAGGGGAGAGAGGAGTTACTGCAGCAGTTATTTACCTGTAATAGTGCGTGTCCCGCCGCAGCTCTAAAGAAACTACTGAGATGCGGTAAGTCTCACTCAAGTATGTCTCAGTGTACGTTTTAGACCTTGCATTCAAACACTGCTTTAAATATTCTTCCTTTCCTCCAGCTATGGCAAGCCATATAGATAATAAAAGTACAGAGATGTGTAAGCAACAAAAAGGAGCTCCGTTTGATGGACCAGTGTTTGGGCCTCTTTGTGTGGCTCTTAATCCATCGCTGGAAGAGGCAGAGGAAGATTGGCTGTCCCAGGCATCCAGTCAGAGTTCCTGGCTGAATAGAGATAAGAGTTTGGAAAAACAGAGGACAAGGTTGAAGAAGAAGGATGATTTAGATCAGACTGACAAACATCCATGTGTGCTTGAAGAACGGTGTCCTCAGACGACCGAGACCGGACTTGTTGCTGCAGAGAAAAAAGCTGGAGACTTAACAGCGCATCTGTGCTCCAGACATGGCAAGAGAATGACGAGTATCCTCCAAGCATGCTCTGAGGAGCTGAGGAGTCAGGATGGCGAAACTTCACTAATGCAGGTGGAATGCACTCCTCTGCCACCTCACCCTCCACTTCTCCAGTCCTCGCCTCACAGACCAACCTCAGCATCCCCTCTCCATGACTCTTCGTCTACAAATATCTCTCTTTTTTCACAGCCAGAGACTTTCTCCTATCTTTCAGCAGATGAAGATCCTTCACAACCGATGGCTTCTTCACCGATATCTCCAGGACAAGAAAATAATTCTGGTCACTTCTCGGGCCAGAAAAGCAACATCACATTGACAATACAAGCATCACCTTCTCCAGTACAGCCAGTCACTCCTTCACCATCATGTTCAGTTCAGCTGTCCTTATCTCAAACATCTTCATCTTCAACCAATATTTCACCATTTCCAGAAAACAATCTCGCACAGAGATCATCCGCGACTGAGCAGGAATGCTCACTGATGTTGTCCTTTTGTCCGGAATCTTCATACCATCATCTTGGTTCATCATCATCATCATCATCATCCTTCGAAGCTCCAGCGGTGACTCAAACTCAAAGCCAAAATGATGCACAGGTCTCTCTGGATTCGCATGTAATTTTAGAGTCAAGCAGTGCCTTAGCAGGGAAACTGAGGCTGTCTTCAGAGACTCAGGCTTTCCTCTTGGCCTGTAAGTGGCTGCAGCCTCAAGTGAAGCTCTATAGACTGAGCCGTCATGAGTGCCACCAATACACACTGCCAAATCGTGCTCCAGAGCAGTCATCTGAAGAGGAAGACGTAGATGAAGATGTGCTGTTTGATGTCAATTCACTGTATTCGCACTCCGAATCAGACACCCAAGACTCTGATGATTCTGATTACGTTCCGTCAAAGAAATGCAGGTACAGGTGAAATGCAAAACTAGTGAATGTTACTGATCCTGTGCAATTATGTAAGCTACTTGATATCAGGTGGAGTTTGATCATTAACCAGACTTTTATGGTGCTTTGTTTTTATAATGCTGCTGCTCAAACTGCAGACTTGGGTCACAGGTTACATTTGATTTTGATTTTTAGCCGTAAAGATCGATTGTATGTATTAAATACAAGCCATTGTGTACAATTTAATATGAAGACAACTTGACGTGTGTTTTTCAAATGCCTCAGCTCACTGAAATATTTATTTATTTAATTCTTAGAACGTTTTAACATTTTATCGCGTGTTTTGTCTGAAAGATAAAACGGCAAAACACATTTGTACGTCTTTGTGAGTTCTACTTTTCACTTTCCACTTCACATCTCGGTGTGTGTCAGCCTGACATAACTTTGAAACAGCTGCACGTAGCCCGTGTGTGATCACATTTTCTGCTGATTCATGAACGTTTGTACTTGTCTGTGGAGTCTAAGGGTTATCAGTTGTATTAAACAAAGTTTGTTGACACACTGGACTTGATGGGTAGTTACAATTATGCAGTGGTGAGTAGCTTGAGTCACAGGAAAGTTTTGCATATCCTTGCAAAATGAAGAAAAAAAAAATATATATATATATTTATAGCGACAAGACATTTATTGTGTTTGGTTTCACAAAGGTTCTTTTATCACAAATGAGAAATGATATTATTTGATATAAAAAGTCTACACACCCCTGTTAAAAAATAGTAGTTTTATTTGTGATAGAAATCTTTTGTCCAGTTTTTTTTCCACCTTTGATGTGATATTGCAACCAACAAAATTCAAGTGAAAAACAAGGGGTGGGAAAAAAAGAGAAAGAATTTATAATAATAACCTATTTGAGTGAGCGTGTTAGCAACTCTTAACTAATACTTTGTAAAAGCATCTACAGCTCCTTTAATGTTGCTGTAGGTCTCTTGGCGGTCTCCCTGGTAAGTTTTTGTCTTGTCCTTTCATCACTTTTGACAGGGCGTCCTATTCCTGATAATGTTGCTGTGATGTCCCATTTTCTCCACTTTTTAATGATCTTCAGTGTTCCATGGTACCGTTTTAATGTTTTGGAAATTCTTTTATACTCCTCTCCTGTTCAGGCCAGAAAATCAGGCCTAGACACTGAAAGGGTAGATTTCTCACTCGTCAAACCTTTTCTGTTGATTTTTCTTTCTGCCTTAGATTGATTGCCTTGTTGTAGTCTAAACCTCATTTTAGCTCTGTGTAATTCTTTTATTTTGTTTTATACATTAATAATAAATACAGGGACAATTCCCAGTTTTCTTTTTCCTAGAAACCACAGGGAAGGGAATGCAAACTTTTGCGCACAGCTCTATGTGAGGAAAAATGAACTATGGATCCCAACAAATGACATTCAGTGCGTCACTGAAACATGGCATAAGATTATTTAGCATTTCTGACCATCTTACAGCATAGACCATCTTACATTTTAAGCCAAAACGGATGCCCAATTTTTGGCTCCACCTCTTTTGACATAATCATGACGTAAAAGGTGACGTACCGATATGGTAAAAACAAAACTGGTGGAGAATTGGTGCGTGTCTTCGCAGGCATTCAAAGATGAAAGTTCAAGGATAGTTTGATGTTTGGCTTGGCTGTCTAAAGCAGTGCTCATTTTGATGTTTACTGATTTTTTTTATTTATCTATGATACTATGCTAAGAACATTATGCTCCTTATTTTTCATTAAGCCAAACCAAACTTTTACACACAGTGACCTTGATGAGAAAATAGTACTATGACCATTCACTGTTTCTCATTATCCTTTGTGGAACTAATCGTCCCTGGATAGGTATGCCATGCAAGATTCCACACCACGCTCTCAGACTAATAAGCCTAAAACTTGCTCTCAAGGTTTCTCGAGTTTTTCCTCGCAACCGTCGCCACCGGCTTGCTCAATTGGGGTAAATCCACACCCTTAAAATCTGTATCCTGTGTTTATATATTTCTGTAAAGCTGTTTTGAGACAGTGACCGTTGTAAAAAGTGCTATACAAATAGAATTGAATAAGGAGGGTTGGAGAGAAGCCAGCAGTCAGTCCAAAAAAAAAAAAAAGTTGCTAGAGAGCTAGTAATGAACTGAACCACAATCATCTACAATAATCATCAACAGAAAATAGACCAATAAGAGCTCTTTTGGAACGGTTGAAATAAAAACAGAACTCTTTGGAAATAATTGATTGGAGGAAAAGAAAGGCTCCCAAGAACACCATATCCATAGTCAATGATCATCATGGGATCATCACAATATTGGACTGCTTCTCTGCAAATGGTACTGGGGCATTCAACACGGCAGTGGTAGCTCAGTGGTTAAAACGTTGGACAGAAAGGTAATGAGTTCAACTCACAACTCTGCCAAGCTGCCACTGCTGGGTCCTTGAGCAAGGTTCTTAACTGCTCAGTTATGTAAAAACAAACAAAAAGAGATCAATGTAATTCACTCTGAATGAGTGTCTGCCATATACTGTAAATGTAAACCTAAAAGAAAACATGAATGGAGCGAAGTGAAGGATATAATCTCATTGGCCAAGAAACAATCTGGGGAGAAGGTAGGCATTTCAACAAGACAATGACCCCAAACATACAGCCTAAGAATGCCTTGCATGGTCTAGCCAATCTTCTGATTTGAATCCTATTGATGGAGGTTTTTGAATTTGCGAGTCCATCAGTGGAATCTTTCATTCCATCCTTGAGGATTTGAAGACAGTTTGCCAAGTAAAATGCGCCAAAATTGAAGCGCAATTCTGGAAAAAGCTGATTACTTTGCAACAAGGTATTAAAGTTGTGAATTTGGTTTTCAAGTACTTTTCCACTAACAATTTTATTTAAACATACATATTTTTTTTTTGTTCACATTTATTAAAATAAACCAAATCCACTGAACCCCAATTCCAAAAAAGTTGGAAACTGTGTAAAATGTAAATATAAACAGAATTCAATGATTTGCAAATCTCATAAACCCATATGTTATAAACAATACAATATAGAAAACATATCAAATGTTTAAACTGAGGAAATGTACCAATTTAAGGAAAAAAATAGGTCATTTTGAATTTGATGGCAACACGTCTCAACAAAAGGCTGGAAAAGTAAGTGTTGCTAAAAAGAATACTCCAGTTTCTCTGAATCTTTTGATGATTTTAGTAAAGTAGATGATGAAATTTACGTTGAACATTATTCTGAAATTGTTCCACAAATTTTAGACGCAGTTTTTTGCAGATTGGTGAAACTCTTTACTTCGGAGAGACTCTGCCTCTTTACGCTACTCTTTTTATACCCAGTCATGTTACTGGCTTGTTGCCAATTAACCTCCAGCTGTTTCTTTTTAGTAACACTTACTTTTCCAGCCTTTTGTTGATTTTAATATCCAACTTGCAACCAAGGTTCCCCTTTAAAAGATGTGTTCCTCTCAATCATTATTAATATGCTGCGGCTCTACTTCATTTGGTGCTTCTGTTATTTTGTCCAGCCACTCTAACTGTAGACATGGTCATAATGTCTGCTGTGTTTGACCTTATGTGTTTTGGCTTAGGTCCTCGTGATTACATTTCCTAAAAGTACTGTATGTCTGTTTACATAGGTTGTGCAACTTGCTACCTCTATTGTTTGCCGAACAGCACTGGCTGACGTAACAGTTGCATGTGCAGGACAGATGTTCTTGTTATGTAGGCAGGACTGTGTCTTGTTATGTAAAAGCAACGAAGAACTAAAATGTAGCTGAAATAAGTATCAAGTAATGCGTAAGGCATTTGCTGAATCCTCCACAGAGTGGCAAGACTCTGAGATCCCGTTTTGATCCTGTGTGTCGAGTTTCTCCTGTGTCCGTTTCAGTTTCCTCCTCGTTCTCATTTTATCCACCTGCCAAAAATATAGCACCTGTAGGTGAATTGTCTAATCTAAATTTGTAACTCTAGGTGTGAATATGTTTGTGAATGTGTGTATATGTGACCGTGTCCATCCAGGGTGTATTCTCGCCTCGTTCCCAGTAATCCTGGTGTAGGCTCTGGATCCATCTCGACCAGGATAAAATGGTTACTGAAGATGAATGTGTAATCACTCCATGGTTACATGCGTATCCATATCTGCATACGCAACGACGGAGATTAGTGTAGAAAAAAATCACGAAGAAAGCACAAAAAAACAAGGGAAATATACTAAACAACCATAAAAGATCAGAGCTGATGCAAACGGCTGGCACTCGCGAGGCGCCTACGCGTTTAATGTACCCTCAGTGCAAGAAAGAGTGCGCCCGCACGTCCTTCATCCCTACAGCTGTCAGACTCTTTACTGCAAATAACAACATAATGTAGCACTGCTAGCTGTTGTGCATCATCAACCTACACATTCACAATAATTCAATAGAAACATTTATTCTTTTATTATTATATGTTGCTCACCCTCTATTGTTAATCCATTTATCACTTTATGTATATAAACAAGGTTTTACACATCTGTATATATTCATATTTGTATTCATCTGTACATACAGTATCTCACCCCTCACATTTTTGTAAATATTTGATGATATCTTTTCATGTGACAACACTGAAGAAATGACACTTTGCTACAATGTAAAGTAGTGAGTGTACAGTTTGTGTAACAGTGTAAATTTGCTCTCACCTCAAAATAACTCAACACACAGACATTAATGTCTAAACCACTGGCAACAAAAGTGAGTACACCCCTAAGTGAAAATGTCCAAATTGGGGCAAATTAGCCATTTTCCCTCCCGGTGTCATGTGACTTGTTAGTTTAGGTCTCAGGTGTGAATGGGGAGGAGGTGTGTTAAATTTGGTGTCATCACTCTCACACTCCCTCATACTGGTCACTGGATGATCAACATGGCACCTCATGGCAAAGAACTCTCTGAGGATCTGAAAAAAGAATTGTTGCTCTACATAAAGATGGCCTATAAGAAGATTGCCAAGACCCTGACACTGAGCTGCAGCACGGTGGCCAAGACCATACAGCGGTTTAACAGGACAGGTTCCACTCAGAACAGACCTCGCCATGTACAATGTGAGGGGTGTACTCACGTTTGTGAGATACTTTACACTGAGGTGTTCATAGTGTACATCGTTATTTTTTAGACATTTTTTTTCAATTCTATTCCTATTTAATGTGTATTCTTTCCTATCTGTTTTTGTGTGTAATTGAGCTGCTGTAACGAAGGAATTTCCCCAGCCTGGGATCAATAAAGTTACTTATCTTATGAATGTATAATCAGTTCTTTCTCAGTGTTGTTCATTTCACTGCGATGAATAAAAGTATCCTGCAGCATCTCTTGATTTTTCCACGTTTAAGCGCCACATTTGGGACTGGCTTTTAATGCACACTCAGCCTATAAACTATGCAGTACCATATAAATATTGGGAATGAATCAGCACCTGGTTCGGACCATGTTTCAAATTCCAGTTCCTGGAAAGAGTTTATGGCCCTGTAGAAAAGACGAAGAAAAATCTCTTTTACATTGTTGGTTTTGATTAATTTTATATAACAGCAGCTCTGACAGTAGTTTGGGCTGTAATTCAGACATGTATCGTATTTATATTAATGCACTCATTCCAATAGTTACTGTTTCTATAGTAACAACGTACACAGTAATTTGTTTGGAGAACAGTCTACATAATAAGAAGAAATGGGTTATCATGTGTTGCTATTTAACAAAGGAAAAGATGTGATCATTAACGGTGACTATTTCTGTTAGAAGCTTATTTAACGTTAATGGAAGGAGTCTCCAGTGTCAGTGTTTTGCAGCAGCTGCATCATTTATAGGCTACGGTTCATTAAAAGGCTACTAATGCTGTTCGTGAATAAATTAGAAAGAGTAATCACTGACAAATAAATGTGGGCGGCTAGAAGAGGAATAAATCATTTCGGGATGACATTATCGGAAAATAATCAACGTTAGGAGGCAAGGTAAGGTCACATTTTCCTGGTTTTTCAGTTTGCACAAAATCCAGCATACCGTCTAAGAGGCATAGAAATATTGGGAATTAATCATCAGGATCTGCTTCAGACCAGGAATCAAACTCCAGTTCCTGGAAAGAAGTAAACTTACCTAACTCTTACAGTCCTGTGAACAAGAAAAAGCATCTGTTTTACATTGTTGGCTAAGTGGGGTGTGTGGGACAGCCCTCAGTTTCCACCAATAGAAAAATGGGTAGTATAGCCAGGCACTGATTTCTGTGGTGGCTATAAAAACCAGCCACAACACTCCACTACAGTGCATAATTGAATCATATTCCTGTAGGGAAATTTTTTAAAGGATTCTTTTGAGACGCTTCTGAAAGGTATTTATCTCATTATTATTAATAATAATAATAATAATATTATTATTATTATTATTATTATTATTATTATTATTATTATTATTATTCTTATTAACCAATTACAAGCACTTCGAATACACTTCCAATAAACATATTACTGAAATTTAAATCAATAATGTTGTGAATTATGCCATGCAGAAAGATGCAAAATATGTCACATTATTTGGTAATGCAGCAGATTGGATGCTTTCTACAGTTATGGAAAATTGTGCATTTTGTTTAGTTTAATAGTTTTAAATGCTTGCTTTGCATTAATCTATTCATTCTTAATTCATCATCTCTTTTGACTCAGAGGTAGCAGTTGTATTATGAACCTACCCCTTTAGCCCAGTGTATATATCTATTTCAAACGCTGATTCTGAATGATGAATTCAGTATTGTTTTGTTTATCTGGAACCTCGTCTCTTTATTTTTAATGCTTGTCTTTGTGTTTCAACTCGATCAAACTTCAGTGTTTACTCAGTCTTCTTTAGTAATGGTCCGTGAATGCTGGACATGATCAGTCCAACGCTCTTCATAGTTCTGTAACATGTTTGTATGGGGATGGTTAAGGAGAATGTTCTCCTAACGTTAAGGTTGAGGTTCCTGAGAATAATGAAAAGGTTATGGGGATGTTAGGGGAAACATAATGCACAACAAAACACGAACTTTATATTTTCATGAAGAAAAACAACAACAACAACAACAACAACAACAGCTAATATGCATTTCTGGAAAGCAATAATTGTTAGCTGGGTGTGTAGGCTACACAACGTGCTTAATCAAACATCCTTATTATTATTATTATTATTATTATTATTATTATTATTATTATTGTTGTTGTTGTTATTGTTGTTGTTGTTATTATTGTTATTGTTGGTATTATTATTATTATTATTATTATTATTGTTGTTGTTGTTGTTGTTGTTGTTGTTGTTGGTATTATTATTATTATTATTATTATTATTATTATTATTATTATTAACAATGTATTTATTTGTTTGTTTGTTTGTTTTTAGAAGAAATGTCACGTGTCGGGAACATGAACGGAGTCTCACTGAACGGTTTTCGCGGAGGAGATGGAAAGTTCAAAGGTCAGGGAACGAACGGAACGAATGGAGTCACCGCGCTGAACGGGAGCGCGCCGGCGCGCGTTAAACCGAGAGCGCGCGGCCAGCGCTGGAGCGTGCGAGCGTCCGAGATGGCGAAGAACACACTCAATCCTATCCGCTCTATAGTCGACGGCATGAAGCTCACCCCGAACCCTGACAAGCCCATGATCGCCCTGTCCATCGGTAAGATCACAGAATACACCTAACCGGTAATCCAGCTGTAATCCAGCTGTAATCCAGACTTCCACACAGGCTGTTACAAAGTGAAGCCGTTCCGTCATTAAAACGACATGTTCCTTCAGACCCATAGTGAGAAAAGTCATATAGAGTGGCACAATACAGCGCACTACATTCGAATAAAACCATCCATACTATGTACATGTCGGTGTCCTTACCTCCCCAACGTTGATTATTTTCCTGTAACAGATCCCCACGAAGTGTCCTGTTGCATTCCTCATACATTTATTTGCAATGATTAGCATTTTTCATTTATTAATGAACAGCATTGCGAGCCTATTAATGAACAGTTATTATCCTGTACTATCACGTACGCCTATTACTGAAGAAACTGGAAAAAACACTGACACAGGAGACGCCTTCCATTAACGTTAAAGCTTCTTCTTCTTCCTCTTCTTCTCTTCTTCTTCTTCTTCTTCTTCTTCTTCTTCTTCTTTACTAGAAGCAATAACTATTGGAGTGAGGGCATTGATATAAATATTAATGCATAAGTGTCTGAATTCCAGCCCACACTATCGTCAGAGCTGCTGTTGAATACTGTAAAATGAATCAAAACCTTCTGATCATGCAGAATAATACATAATACATACTGAATAATACATAACGACACCTTAGAACGATATTGAAAGAATAAAATGTGCAACTCATCTTAAAAGCATCGAAATGTTTTGCCACTGATTTCCACTTAACATGAGAGTCTGCTGTATATATATTGTAAATATATATAACATAAATGTTTGTAAATATTTGTTTAGCCATTTCTGTTGCCGTGTTGTGGTGTTCACTCCCATGTTCGACTCCAGTGACTGATCGTCTTTCTTTGTTCTCCTCAGGTGATCCTACAGTATTCGGAAACTTGCCTACAGATAAAAGTGTGCTACAGGCTGTCAAGAAAGCTGTAGACTCACACAAATTCAACGGCTATGCCCCCTCAGTAGGTGAGGAAAAAGGAAAAAGAATGGCAGGATAACTCAAGAATCCCAAAGAGCACTTACACTGGCCGTAACTTTAAGCTCAACCTTGCTAGTTTTTCATGTGATTCATGGAAAATGTTTAATGATAATAATGTTTAACTGCCATTAGTAATCATATAGTCTTGAAACATTTACCATTGTGTATTTAATGTAGCTTTGGCTTATTTACACAGGTATAAAATACAAATGTAAATTTTTTCCCTATTCCTGTTGTATTTTTTTTTTTTTGTATTTTCACATTTTGTTTCATATATGTGCACAATGTGTGATACTTAAATGTTTGTAATTTCTTCAATCTTTATCATTATCAGGTTATACTAAGAGCAGAGAGGCCGTGGCAAGCTTCTACAGCCAACCTAGTGCACCACTGGAGGCTAAGGTGAGTGAGCCATTTTCACAATTTATTTTTATATATATATATATATATATATATATATATATAGTTGCAAGGAAAATGATTCAACCCCCACTTCAAAGGTTTATTGTCAAAATTTACAGACTTTCAGCAGTTTGCAATGAACAAATGAAACTTGAAATGCAGCTTACAACGATTTCTCCAGTTTCAAAATTATTCAACCCCCTGTATTTCAACCCCCTCACAACATCATAAATATGCTAAACAGGTGTTGTCTCAAGCACACCTGATGCAACGAATCAAGGGCTTCATTAGTTGCACTGGTGTGCTTGAGCTGGAACACATGAAATACCTGAATACCTGGGCAGAAAACATAAGCTATCAGCGGCAGCAAGCAGATTTATGAGAAGACAGGTTGTGAAAAACCCTCAATTGACTGCAAAATACCTGCAGTAAGATTTGGTGGCAACAGGCGCTGAGGTTTCAGTGAGCACAGTAAGACACATACTAAATGCAGAAGGTTTCCATGCTAAAACTCCAAGACGTACACCACTACTGACCCAAAAGCACAAGAAAATTCTGCTCAAAATCATACAAATAATCCACAGAAGTTTTGGGATTCTGTTCTGTGCAGTGATGAAACAAAACTTTTCAGCATGATGGATCAGCGGTATGTCTGAAGGAAGAAGAATGAAGAAAAAACACTCTGTCCACAGTCGAGCATGGTGGTGGCTTGGTGATGCTCTGGGGCTGTTTTGCATCCTCTGGCACTGGAAACCTACAGTGTGTGGAAGGCAAGATGGATTCATTGAAGTATCAGAAAATCCTAGGAGAAAACTTCATGCCGTCTGTGAGGAAGCTGAAGCTGGGGCAACATTGAACCTTCCAACAGGACAATGATCCCAAACATACCTCAAATTCCAGCAAGGTTTGCTTGCAGAAGAAGTCCTGGAAGATTCTACAAGGCCATCACAGTCACCTGACTTGAATCCCATAGAAAATCTCTGGTGGGATTTGAAGGAGGCGGTTGCAGCACGCAAACCCAAGAATATTACTGAACTTTAGGCCATTGCTCATGAGGAATGGGCTAAGATTCGTCAGGAACGCTGCCAGAAGCTCTGCATCTCGTTTGCAGCAGGCCATAACAGCGAAAATGGGTTCTCTACAAAGTACTAAATATGCTTGCCATGAAGGGGTTGAATAATTTTGAGACTGGAGAAGTCATTATAAATTGCATTGAAGTATTCATTGAGTTGAACTATTTCAATTGCTTTTGTTTGAATTGTTCATTGCAAACAGCTGAAAGTCTGTAAATTTTGACAATAAACCTGATTTGCACTGGGGGTTTGAATCATTTTTATTGCAGCTGTGTGTATATATATATATATATATACACACACACACACACACACACACACACACACACACACACACATATATATATATATATATATATATATATATATATATATACATATATATATATATATATATATATATATATATGTATGTATGTATTAATATTACTATTATTATCATTATTATTATTATATATCAGATCACTATCATTAAAACAGTGTGAAATGTTAAACTATTTCCTAAATCTGTCTTGTCCTTAGGATGTGATCCTGACCAGTGGATGTAGTCAGGCTATCGAGTTGGCCATCAGTGTGCTCTGTAATCCAGGAGACAATATCCTGATTCCTTGCCCTGGATTCTCTCTCTACAAAACCTTGGCTGTGTCGATGGGCATCCAGGTCAAACTGTACAACCTACTGGTACGTAACTGCAGCAAAAGGAGTCAGGAAAGTGTGTGATATCTGTGGTGTTCATATATTCATACAGGTGTCACATATGGTACTGATACATCATGTTGAATGATTTCTGCTGTAATCCTGCATGTACATTAAGAATGATTCTTGCCACTAATACCGAGACACATAATCAGTGTGAAACCATTCTTTGTGGTTCTTTGTCTTTAGCCAGAGAAATCCTGGGAGATTGATCTCCACCACTTGGAGAGTCTGATTGATGAGAGGACAACCTGTATGATCATCAACAACCCATCCAACCCCTGTGGCTCTGTATTTCCCAAAGAGCACCTGCAGAACATCCTCTCAGGTGTGTACAGAATGATTCGGTTCAATGCAATGCAGGGTTATTTCAGCTCAAGGTTGCTTCAACTTAGTCTTTTTGATTATGTTGTGTTTTTACAGTACTTCACATTAGATGGATCTGTTTATCCTTGAATATTAACCTATTAATTTGTGCTGTGCTGTAGTTGCCTCAAGACACTGTGTCCCTGTCCTAGCAGATGAGATCTATGGAGACATGGTGAGTGACACCAACACAGAAATCACACTATGCAACCTGTTCTTTTATCATGGTACTGTCACCATATGACGGCATATGGGGCGTGTTAAGGTAGTGGTGTGGTTATTTGTTACTTCCCCAACGATGAGTATATTTCTGTAAAAACACACCCCATTGTCATTAGTCCCCTAATACCACAGCGATTTGGCAATCTGTTTATCGACTTTTATGTGGAGGATAACTTACAGTTTTATCTCTGACTGTTTCAAAGCACCGGAGACGTCTTCCAAGACTATTACCGAAAGCTGGACCATATAAATGATTATACAGTATGCATACTATATATATTAGAGCAAATGCATTAATATAAACCTTCAATCTGAATTACAGCCAGCACTAAAATGAGAAATGACAACATCTTCTGACAAATCAGATAAGAGAATTTAACAATAATGTGGTATAGTTAGGTTTAGTTGTGTTGCCGTTGACTCAGAACCCTCAGAACCCTCCCAGAATATAATTTTACTGTAAGATTCCTCTCTCTAACGTCTGCAGCTAAAGGTACAATATGCCAGCCTGAGTAGATGAGTTTTACCATAGCTTCATATTGTTTATAGTTTGGAAGAGGATTCTGGCATTACACGCAGTGTAAAACAAAGAGAATGACAGGGAATGCTTTTCCGTGGCTCAACTCAGCTGAGGAAACCACATCAGCACAAAAGGGATTACAGAAGCGTGTGTATCAAATGAAGGTTGGCAACATATCAGGCTGCAGCAAGCCACAGTTCATCAAGGGCAAGTGTGATGAGTGCAAAGAGTACAGATCAATATATCCCATATGGGCGGCTGTGGCTCAGGTGGTAGTGTTTGTTGTCCAATAATCCTAGAGTTGGTGGCTCGATTCCTGGCACATGTGACTCCACATGGCGAAGTGTCCTTGGGCAAGACATTGAACCCAAAGTTGCTCCCAATGGCAAGTTAGAGCCTTACACGGCAGCTCTGCTGTAATTGGTGTGTGAATGGGTGAACGAGAAACAACATGAGTAAAGTGCTCTGTAGAACTGCTAAGCTTAAAAAAGCGTTATATAAGTGCAGACCAGACCAGATGCAATTCCATTTATTTGTTAAATAATAATAAACCACACATTCAGGATAGGGACACGTCCTTCCACCATCATTTTCCTGTTTCAGAAAAGTAAAAGAAGTCTATCGGTAAAGGGTTAAAAAGAGCAGATGTCTTTCTCAAGTGATATAGCAGGGATATAGCTGAGGAAGATCAAACCACATCATGTATTAGCCTTAAATCACATTTAGATTTATCAGCATAAATCATGTGAGAGCATATAACGTGGAATGAAGGCTTGGAAAAATGATCACAAATGATTATAAATGAGACCATATTATTTCACATTATTACAGCAGGATGCCATTTATTATGTCTGTAAAACCTGTAGTTTCCACCCACAATGACTGCGCACTTTTCACATGTGTTTGTCATAAATAGACGTATCAGACTGAGTTCAGAGCGAAGGCAGAGAGAGAGAGAGAGAGAGAGAGAGAGAGAGAGAGAGACCAGTTCATCAGTGTTGTGCTTCAGGTATAAGCTATAATTGCAGGAAGGCATACTTTCTTGCAGTTCGGACCTTATGGATGAAATCACACGTGTTCTGCTGGTGTGAGTAAAGGTTTTCCCAAAAATTCCAGTTTTACAGTCTCAGTCAACAGCCAATGGGAAGCGGGGTGGATCCATCCGCCCTACTTTAAGGCTCCATGCTAATGAGAGCCAGACAGCCAAACTCATGTATTATATGACTGGACCCCTCTCTCCCGCCTTTCCTTATTGTTTTGGTCTGCCTTCATTTTGTAACTACATATTAAGATTTTCGAGTACAGAGCACCAGATACTGTTATCAGGATACTGTTCTCTAACACTGTCACATCAGTTTAAAAAGTGATAAAATAAATAAATAAATAAAATTTATTAGATTTGATATTTCTGGTATTTTATGCTGTTAAGTTATACAAAAATGAAACATTTAATTCAATTCAATTTAGCTCTATTGGAATGAGTTATCAGATACAGTATTACAAAAATTAGTTCAACAATGACATCAATGATAATAACAATGAAAGAATAAAAATATTAATGAGAGTAATTATAATGATGAATGTAGTACCCATAGGTGTGGGGGGTTGTTACTTTTATACACTTTCAGGTTTATTTGATAATTATTCAGATTTCAGAATGTGCTATGGCCCAGTAATACTCTAGTTTACAATTTCTTTAGATTTCACAATGTTTAATCATTATTGGACGAGTTGCTGATGTTTATATTTTGCCACAATTTTTAAAAATAACTTAAAACATAACATTTACTTATGCATTATGCATTGCATCACACATCTCTGATGTAGTTCTAAACTCTCTCAGGTCTTTCCCAACTGTGAGTTTCATTCCCTGGCTCCTCTCAGTACCGATGTACCCATTCTGTCCTGTGGTGGTCTGGCTAAACGCTGGCTTGTTCCTGGATGGAGACTGGGCTGGATCCTCATCCATGATCGTAATAACATCTTTGGAAAAGAGGTGTGCTAAATTGTAATAATTAGCATCTCGTAGCAAGTAAATCAACAGCATTTTACTTTCACCTTACATATTTCTAACTGAAATTTCGTTTCAAGATTCGAGAAGGTCTCGTGAAGCTCAGTCAGCGCATTTTAGGAGCCTGTACAGTTATCCAGGGGGCGCTAGAAAACATCTTTAAAAACACCCCGTCAGAGTTCTACCAAAGTACAATCAACTTCATGAAGGTAAGAAAACCAGCGCGAATGATTCTGAAAAATTGAAAACGTGAAAAATTGAGTTGCGTACACAACTTTGAACATTGAACATATTTATTCTGTAGGGAGGCATAATGTTTTTGATTGCTTTGACCTCCTTTATATTTGATTGTATCTTTTCATCATCTCTTACAGTCAAATGCAGATATATGCTTCTCAGAGCTGTCCACTGTTCCTGGGCTCAACCCAGTAATGCCATCTGGAGCCATGTACATCATGGTAATATTTTACTGGGGACCGAACCAAGTTATAGTCATACTAGTGTCAGTTTTACAGCAGCTTCTAACTGCCATCGTATAGGAAGCTAACATGTATCTGTTTTTAACGTCAGGTTGGAATTGAAATGGAGCACTTTCCAGATTTCCAGGATGATGTGGAGTTCACAGAGCGGCTGGTTACTGAACAGTCCGTGTTCTGCTTACCTGCCACGGTAGATCACTCAGCTCTTCTCAATCTATTATCTGTCCTACATCTGTACATCTGTTGGAATATATATATATATATAATTATTTGTAAATTATTAATTAAAGTGTCCTTTTCAACCATATATTGAAGCTGTACAAAACTATCACCAAACTATTTAACAGTCATACTTCCATCTTCAGGCATTTGAATACCCAAACTTCTTCCGGATTGTGGTGACGGTTCCAGAGGAAATGATGGTAGAGGCATGCAAACGGATCAGGGAGTTCTGTGCACGCCACTACAGACCTCAAAGCCAAGACAGCAACGACCTGGACCAGTAAAGGGATGTTTAGTGAATAAACTAGAGAGAAAGAGCAAACTGTAATGGGACATGCCAAAAAAAAAAAAGTGTACATGTAGTAGACAGTGAGATGCATGTCTAATGGTTTGAATGAGGATGAATGATTTTTCTGCAAAGGAAGCTAAATATTCTACACTATAGTGATCACAGGTCATAATATATGATATGGTCATGATAGGGAAGGCTAAAATCTAATATCTATCAATAGCTCAATAACTATTAGGGCTGAGAAATGCATTATTTCACAAGGTCTTACGTAATGTATTACACACACACACACACACACACACACACACACACACTTAAAGGCATTCCTATCCTTCTTGATAGGAATGAAGTGACACTTCCTGAAGTGTCCATAACACCCTACTTTGAATACCAAACATAATGGTAAACAGACAGTATGGTTTGGTCGTGTATTCCTTTGTGTAATTTGTACTTTTGTTTGGACAACATGCTTAGTCTATTTGCTTCTCCTGTGAACGGCATATCATCAGAACAATCAGACAAAATAATCCACCTCATCACTGCTCAGGAAATGTCAGTAGTGAAGGCTGGAAAATAACAGTCACACAAATTTACACTACACTGACACGTTACTGATAGGCTACAGTACACAAATCTACAGTCTGGGCTGGAAATAAATCAGCCCCCGAGTCACATTTTTATGTCGTTCTGTACTAATCATTGGTACTGTTGAGCTTGAATTCAAAATAATGTATGATAATAATAATGATAATAATAATAATAATAAAAATAACAACAACAACAACAACAACAACAATAATAATAATAATAATAATTATTATTATTATTATTATTATTATTGTTGTTGTTGTTGTGGTTGTTATGCTATTGTATATTATTGTAAAATAATCTACCTTAAAACATTCTTTAACAGAAAACAATCTGATGAGGATGCCAAAACAGAATCATTTTATTAATGTCTTTTTATTGACAAAAAAACCAAACAAAAAAAGGGATGAGCTTAGCCCTGCTATATCCCATTTATATTCTATAAGCTATGCCCCATATGGTTTTTTTTATATGGACCAGTAAACTGTCTTATGTAAATCTTGCACTTATCATTTGTATAATGTAGTATTTCCTTTTGAGTATGTATATGATTGTTCTATCCATCCTGGTTTGGAAGCCAAAGAGAGGCCACATGTCTCACCACCGCTTTACTAACTGACTGGCAGCTATGAGTGCCGCTGTTGGATGTTGACTTCCATACCTTGTGCTCGTTATCCTGCATAACATGCAATACATGAACAGATTGTTGAGCATTATTGCATGTCGTTGAACTCAATTATCTCACAGACGCTCAGGTATTTGTAACCCCACCAATTTTTTTTTGTTTCTTTTTTTAATCTTCAGTGTATTTCCTATATATGATTTTTCAGTATTATGTATAAACAGTTATTTAAATAAAATCTTACAATAAATGTTGGAGCACTGTGGTGTGAAAACACATACATCCATATTTACACATAAAACGACAAACTACAGCATTATAAATTGCTTCTTTATTATTTATGTTGGGGCGAACGGTGGCTTAGTAGTTAGCACGTTCACCTCACACCTCCAGGGTCTGGGGTTCGATTCCCGCTGGGGCGTGTGTGTGCGGAGTTTGCATGTTCTCCCCGTGCTGCGGGGGTTTCCTCCCCCAGTCCAAAGACATACATGCCAGGCTGATTGGCGTGTCTAAATTGTCCGTAGTGTATGAATGGGTGTGTGAGTGTGTATGTGATTGTGCCCTGCAATGAACTGACACCCTGTCCAGGGTGTACCCCGCCTTGTACCCGATGCTTCCTGGGATTGGCTCCAGGTTCCCCGTGACCCTGAAAAGGAGTAAGTAGTAGAAGATGGATGGATGGATGGATGGATTATTTATGTTCTTTCACTGTTATTTCACTCCAAAAAATAAATATACAATAAATATACACCTGTCTATGTGGTTAGTGATTTAGGGATAATAAAAAAAAGGCCATTACTCCAACAGGCATGAAGGAACCGAAGGCTGTGGCTATAAATATATAAAGAAGTCTCGCTTTTACGTAAAGCAGTGCATTAAACTGCAGAAGATTTGGCAACCCTTATGAAAAAGATCAAAATAAATATAAAAGTGAAGAAAACTGATAATGTTTTAAGTGAATGAGAATATTGTTTGGCATTAACACAATATTTTCCTCAAACAGAATGTGTCTTTATTCCTATGCAGAACTAGTTTCTAAATGATCAGTACCCCTCATAGTTAATAAGTGATTGTTCCTTGTATGCAGTCCCAAAGAGAGACAAATATTTATATATTAGAATAACTTTTGCCCACACTGGACAGCACAGTGACTCAGCAGGTACAGAAGTGTTGGCACCTCTCACTGCTCCAGGGTCTAGGGTTCAATCCTGAGCCCTGGTTATCGTCCGTGTGGGGTTTTATATGTCCTCGCTGTTTCCTCCTGCTACTCTAGTTTCCTCCCACTGCCCAAAAATAATTGTTAGATTGTTAGATTTGTTACAGTCATGTCTTAGGAAAAAATATTATTTAGCAGTCATATATTTGTTTTTGGCACTAGTTAATGCAGGAGGATTTGACTTTAGTCTTTAGGCTTTGGAATTAGGAAAACTTTATAACATTACAGTGCCTTGCGAAGGTATTCGGCCCCCTTGAACTTTTCAACCTTTTGCCACATTTCAGGCTTCAAACATAAAGATATTAAATTTTTATTTTTTGTGAAGAATCACCAACAAGTGGGACACAATTATGAAGTGGAACGAAATCTATTGGATATTTTAAACTTTTTTAGCAAATAAAAAACTGAAAAGTGGTGCGTGCAAAATTATTCGGCCCCCTTTACTTTCAGTGCAGCAAACTCTCTCCAGAAGTTCAGCGAGGATCTCTGAATGATCCAATGTTGTCCTAAATGACTGATGGTGATAAATAGAATCCACCTGTGTGTAATCAAGTCTCTGTATAAATGTGCTCTGTGATAGTCTCCGGGTTCTGTTGAAAGCGCAGAGAGCATCATGAAGACCAAGGAACACACCAGGCAGGTCCGTAATACTGTTGTGGAGAAGTTTAAAGTCGGATTTGGATACAAAAAGATTTCCCAAGCTTTAAACATCCCAAGGAGCACTGTGCAAGCGATCATTTTGAAATGGAAGGAGTATCAGACCACTGCAAATCTACCAAGACCTGGCCGTCCCTCTAAACTTTCAGCTCAGACAAGGAGAAGACTGATCAGAGATGCAGCCAAGAGGCCCATGATCACTCTGGATGAACTGCAGAGAACTACAGCTGAGGTGGGAGAGTCTGTCCATAGGACAACAATCAGTCGTACACTGCACAAATCTGGCCTTTATGGAAAAGTGGCAAGAAGAAAGCCATTTCTCAACGATATCCATAAAAAGTCTCGTCTAAAGTTTGCCACAAGCCACCTGGGAGACACACCAAACATGTGGAAGAAGGTGCTCTGGTCAGATGAAACCAAAATCGAACTTTTTGCCCACAATGCAAAACGATATGTTTGGCGTAAAAGCAACACAGCTCATCACCCTCAACACACCATCCCCACTGTCAAACATGGTGGTGGCAGATTTATGGTTTGGGCCTGCTTTTCTTCAGCAGGGACAGGGAAGATGGTTAAAATTGAGGGGAAGATGGATGCAGCCAAATACAGGACCATTCTGGATGAAAACCTGTTGGAGTCTGCAAAAGACCTGAAACTGGGACGGAGATTTATCTTCCAACAAGACAATGATCCCAAACATACAGCAAAATCTACAAAGGAATGGTTCACAAATAAACGTATCCAGGTGTTAGAATGGCCAAGTCAAAGTCCAGACTTGAATCCAATCGAGAATCTGTGGAAAGAGCTGAAAACTGCTGTTCACAAACGCTCTCCATCCAACCTCACTGAGCTCGAGCTGTTTTGCAAGGAAGAATGGGCAAGAATTTCAGTCTCTCGATGTGCAAAACTGATAGAGACATAACCCAAGCGACTTGCAGCTGTAATCGCAGCAAGTTTTTTTATTAGTTAAAAAAGTTTTAAAAATCCAATAGATTTCGTTCCACTTCACAATTGTGTCCCACTTGTTGGTGATTCTTCACAAAAAATGTAAATTTTATATCTTTATGTTTGAATCCTGAAATGTGGCAAAAGGCTGAAAAGTTCAAGGGGGCCGAATACTTTCGCAAGGCACTATATATAACTCTGCTGCTCCCTGCTGTCTAGTCTATGAATTACACAAAGAAAGAAGGGTTCTTTATAAAGAGGGATAGATTGTTATTGTCTTGTGATAAATTAATGGACATAAATGTCCGTTTATATAATTATAAATACTTTATGATGAATTATAGAAATTATATATATAAATTAAATTATAAGTATATAATGAAAACTATTTCACATTATTTTATATGGAGACCCCACTTTGCACCTTACAGGACTTAAAGGATCTGTTGCTAATGTCTTGGTGCAGGATACCACATCACATCTTCAGAGGTCTTGTGAAGTCCAGGCTTCGATGGGTCAGCACAAGGAGGACCTATACAATATTAGGCTGGTGGTTTTTTATTTTAGGGCTCATCAGTGTATATATACACTGCATATTATTTAATATTATATAATCACGCATGATTACTGTATATAACAATTATATACATTTCTTTATTAAATAATTATATTATATATCATAGAATATAAATGGGTGTGTGAATGTGTGTGTGATTGTGAGCTGCGATGGATAGGCACCCCGTCCAGGGTGTAACCCACCTTGTGCCCCATGCACCCTGGGATAGGCTCCAGGATCCCTGCAACCCTGAAGGATAAGCGGTATATGTGGTATACATGGATGGATGGATTACAGAATATAAAACAAGGTTCAACATTTCCATATAATTCGTTTTATTTATAATAATACCATTTTATATAATTCTATACTATGTAGTTATATAACTATGTAGAATTATGTCCTCAGAGAGAGACAGAAAGAGAGAGAGAGAGATCAAGAGAACAAGTTTACTTCCTGATTTTCACACTGTTCCTGAGGAAATGGGAGAGTGTCACATGGTCACAGCTGTTAAGGTCACTTTCCTCAATTTTGCCAACAGACTGTAGACTATACATGCACAATAGTGGTAAAGAGCACGCACACACACACACACACACACACACACACACACACACACACACACACACACACAGAGAGAGAGAGAGAGAGAGAGAGAGAGAGAGAGTGTAAAGTTGAATGATTAACTGTCTAGATAATGTAAGCGGCTAACAGCAGTGGAGAAGGAAGTGGGAAAGAGCAGTAAAGCAAGGAAGAGTGGAAGACAGAAAATAAAAGGACTCTAAGGAACAGCAGGATAAACCAGCTTATTCATTTGTTATTAAAAATTGTTCCCATATGGAAGAGCCTGGTGAACAACCCAGGACGGTTGAGCTAAATGATGGCAACTTGATGCCACTACTGGGCCTGGGGACATGGAAAGCAAAGGTAACATTACACATTATGCATTACACATTTCTCTAATGGACATGCTTAAAGGAGGCCTTATACATAGTCATAGTTATTACATAAAACTATATAGATAATCCTATTAACAGCTACGGAACTGCTTATACAGGTTTATATTCAGATCCTGATTCGTGCTCTGTTTCCCAAAAATAGTGGACCACAATAAATCCACTTTAAACGAATTCATACAGCAATGCACAGATGGACCAAATGAGGCAGTGACCACAGGCAATTAACAATATAAATGAGGCAAATAAATGAGGCATTAACTAGTAAATGGCATTGCTTGGTTAAAACTCTGCAAAAGATTCAGAAACCAGTTATTATACTCATACTCGTAACACGGTTTAGAAAGTGAATTTTTTATATACTCATACTCGTAACACGGTTTAGAAAGTGAACTTTTTTATATACTCATACTCGTAACACGGTTTAGAAAGTGAACTTTTTTATATACTCATACTCGTAACACGGTTTAGAAAGTGAATTTTTTTTATATACTCATACTCGTAACACGGTTTAGAAAGTGAATTTTTTATATACTCATACTCGTAACACGGTTTAGAAAGTGAATTTTTTATATACTCATACTCGTAACGGTTTAGAAAGTGATTTTTTTATATACTCATACTCGTAACGGTTTAGAAAGTGAATTTTTTATATACTCATACTCGTAACGGTTTAGAAAGTGAACTTTTTTATATACTCATACTCGTAACACGGTTTAGAAAGTGAACTTTTTTATATACTCATACTCGTAACACGGTTTAGAAAGTGAATTTTTTTATATACTCATACTCGTAACACGGTTTAGAAAGTGAACTTTTTTATATACTCATACTCGTAACACGGTTTAGAAAGTGAATTTTTTATATACTCATACTCGTAACGGTTTAGAAAGTGAATTTTTTATATACTCATACTCGTAACGGTTTAGAAAGTGAACTTTTTTATATACTCATACTCGTAACACGGTTTAGAAAGTGAACTTTTTTATATACTCATACTCGTAACACGGTTTAGAAAGTGAACTTTTTTATATACTCATACTCGTAACACGGTTTAGAAAGTGAATTTTCTTTCATTTAGGTTATTGATGGTGGGTTTTTTTTCACTCACTCTCTCACCTCAACACTACTTTTCCAGGCTGTGCTTTTTAATTCTGAATCTGAGATATACAGTAACCTATGTGTTGCCTAGCAGACTACACCTTCTACAAATAAACAACCACCCTCCAGCCTGGTTAATGAAAGTGTATGAACAAGCTTTGGTAAATAAAAACCATGTACATGTAAAACCATGTTTTGTCTCATTGCACATCAACGAAACTAAGTTTGATTCAATTAGACAGCCAGAAATATCGTCTTTACCTTAGGTGTTGCACAGCTTACATGCCGGATGAGATGAAGATGTCTGATCTTAATCTGTATGATTAAGGAATTTGAGAACTGTAAGAGTATGTAAACATAACAATTGAATTATTGATAAGTCAGTATTTCAGCAGTTAGCAGAAATTATTGGTTTATTATTGATTTCCAGTGGGTGATGAATTGGAATGTGTCCAATTGGAATTGGACTTTAATGTGTTGTCCCTAATGGATTTGTTTTTCTAAGGGTCTGAGATGGTAGTTTAATAAAATATATTGGCCCTAATGGGATTTAGTGTTTCTGAAGTCTGCGATGGTAGTGTGTAATGGAACGTTTTGGTCCTAATGGGTTTTAACTTTCCAGTGGTCTGTAATGGAAGTTTAATGTAATATACTGTTCTTAATGGTTTTTAAACATGTTTCTGCAGTTCTGTGATGGTAGTGTAATGGAACATGTTTCCTGTGGTCTGTGATGGTAGTGTAATAGAACATGTTGCCTGTGGACTGTGACGGTAGTTTAATGGAACATGTTGTCTGTGATCTGTGACGGTAGTTTAATTGAAGGTATTGCCTGTGGTCAGTGATGATAGTGTAATGAAACATGTTGTCTGTGGTCAGTGATGTTAGTTTAATGGAACATGTTGTATGTGGTCTGAGATGGTAGTTTAATGAAATATGTTCTGGTCTGTGATGGTTTAAAGGAATGTGTTGCTCCTGATCAGCATGAATGTTTTTCTGAGGTTCTCTGATGGTAGTTTAATGGAATGTGTTGTTTCTAATGGTTTATGATGGCTTATCAAATTGTATTTAAATAGCATCTGCATAGCAACTGATTTGAACACTGTCTATTTTATAGCATACACTAGTTTAATATAGATTCCCAATGACCATTTTCAGGTGTTGACAAAAAACAGTTGTGTACTTATAGTACAAAAGAATTAGGATCTCGTAAGTAAGTAGCTCATAATAAATAATTCAACATTTATTACAAGAAATGATTCAAAGGATGTTAAAATGCAATTCTTAAAGTGTAATCTTTAAAAAAATAATAAATCAGAGCATTAGGTTGGACTGTAGCTCTGTGGAAACACTCTACACCTCTAGCCTAACTGTAAATGAGAACAGGGGAAAGGAAAGTGAGAAAGGAGGGGATTTTTAAACTCCTAAAACCCTAAAGTTATTTTATCCCTCTGAAGGAACCCATAAAGGTTCTATGTAGAACCATATAACTGAGGGTTTCCCTGTCAGAGAGGGTTTCAAGTAGAATAAGATAAAATAAAAATAAGATTAAAAGCCCTAAACAGAACATATGATGAACTCTGTTTTCTAATAGTGTGCCACTGTTATACATGAATCTGTCTAATGTGCGATACCACGTTAGATAATAAAAGTCTTATAACTCAGCATTCACAAGGCATCCTGTAAAAAACAAACAAACAAACAAAAAACATACACCATATTTAGATTCATGAGCAGTAAGAATACAATGGGACTCCTGTGAAATCAATCTTTGGCCCTGAATTAATATTTTAAGACAACTCTTGATAGGAGCATGGAATATAAGATGTATTTTGTTCTGTCTTATCAGTGTGTGTAGTGAAACCGGCAGTATATTACTGTTTTATTACATGGCCGTCAGGACACAAGCTCAGAACTGTGTCAGGGTGCAGCTGAGACAGCTATAGCTGCTGGTTACCGTCACTTGGACACGGCCTACATTTATCAGAATGAGGTGGAGCTGGGGAAGGCGATCCAATCCAAAATGCAGCAGGGCATCATTAGGCGCCAGGACATGTTCATCGTGAGTAAGGTGAGTCTGTGTAACATAAATCATCTGTAGCTGCTGTAAACGAATAAAACGGCCTAATGTTTGAGGAATCAAGTCATAGCACAAACACCCTCGATACAGTCCTTGCATGCTGCTGTGTCCATAAAGAGTTACTTGGTGTCTTCTTAAGCCATTCTTGTGTTATAAATTGGACATAATTGCCTAATCTCAGGAGACAAACTAATGAAGTATCTCCATTTTGATTTGTGCAGTTGTGGGGCACTCATCATGCCCCCAAGGACATCCCTCTGTGTCTGAATAAATCTCTCAGTGACCTGCGACTCGAGTACCTGGACCTGTATCTGGTGCACTTTCCCGTGGGACTACAGGTTGCACAATAAAAGTATATTCAGTCACCTTAGTTCAGAAATGAGGGCATTTTAAATGCATTTTTTTACATTACTGTGGAGAACAACTTGCAGAGCAAAATTGAATCTATTATTAAGCAATGGAAAGAGGGACTATGCCTAATAGTGTGTGGTGGGCGTTCTGGCGCACCATGGCTGCCATCGCATCATCCAGGTGGACGCTACACAGTAATAGTGGTTAACACCATACTATGGAAAGCGCTTTGAGTGTGTGTGTGTGTGTGTGTGTGTGTGTGCGGCCATCCAACAAAACATCAGTGACAGGGTGTCATATCACAGCAAACCAGTGACTACATTTCGAATCCTGCATTACGGCCTACAAACATGGCCATCATGGAATACACTCCCCCCTTGCTCCACCCCCTCCCCCACAGAATTCTAATCACACAATCTCACACTCACTCACTCCATGCTATAAAAGACGTTTTGAACACCATGACTTTGTGAAGAACTGAGTGTTATCACCATACCAAGGGGTTGTACCTTGTTCCTCATATTGATTCAAAATCACGTGTGTGTGGCAAGTGTAGTCCATGGCGGCCAGGCTTGTAGGCCACAGTGCAGGGTGGGAAATGTAGTCACTGGTTTGCTGTGATATGACAGCGAGGGCATAGACAGAGACTCCAAGGGTAACTGACAACTTGGTGCTACCACCACCAGGCTTCAACGTGGGAATTGTGTTATTAGGGTGAGGGGTGCTGATAAATAGTAGCCACACAGTTTACTCAAGTTTTAAAATGATCATTTTCTCGTGTATGCATTTGATTCATTAAGTTATTAGAAAAGAAATAAATCTGATTTGTTTGCCAGCATGTTTATTTCAGTACTAGCCACTAATGATAATTTCTTTCCCACAGAAAGTTGATAACGAGCCCTTTCCAATGAAGGATGGAAAGATAGTCACATCAGATATTGATTACGTGGATGTGTGGCAGGTAAGGAAAGCTGATCAAAAAAAAAACATACTAGAAAAGTAATATTGAGAATATTGTAGATATACTGTGTGTATGTACATGGCAGGGGATGGAAGCCTTGAAGGCCTCTGGAAAAGTAAAGAGTATTGGTGTGTCCAACTTCTCAATCCAACAACTGGAAAGGCTGCTGTCTGTGGCTAAAATCCCACCAGCTGTCAATCAGGTAGTGAACAATTTAGTACGTTATGGATTTATTCCAATCAATATTAGGCTTTATTGAAACCTACTGATGTAAAAGTTTCACAGTTGATCAGAGCTTTGAATTTAAAGACGTCCAAGTTGACATGTACAGGCCTACGTTTTTGGTTCATTGAATAAATGTTGGGTTAAACTTATTCAGTCAAACAGGTTAATAACTGTAATAACATAATTAGGTGGGTTAGCCAGCTCGAGTGATAGCTGTAAGTAGAAACTTTTCATCGGCAGGTAGAGCTTCATCCTTACTTTGTGCAGTCTGATCTGATCGAATACTGTAAATCGAAGAACATCACTCTCACAGCCTACAGTCCCTTTGGCTCACCAGGAAGACCCAAAGAGCAGTGAGTTCATATTTCACATTTATCGCTAACCCGAGTTTGGCACTGGATCTGAATTGGTAAAAGCCATATGGTCGTTTTTATACGAATGTTCATCTGGTTCTGATGTCATCTGAATTTCTCTAAATTCTGCAGTCATAGAGGAGACAAAGATCCTGAAAAGCTGCTTGAGGACCCCGTGGTTGGGGGAATTGCTGCAAAACACAGACGGACTCCTGCACAGGTCATACATCCTCTCTCACACAGCTAGAACAGACATATGGTTTCTTTATATTATTTAAGTGTACATACCGTGAAACTTGGGACGTTTTGCAGATTTTGCTGAGATATCATATTGAGCAGAATATTGCAGTGATTCCAAAGAGCGTTAAACCCCACCATATTCTGGAGAACACAAAGGTAATCAATCCCTCTTGATTCAGTATGATATTTATAGTTTGAATATTCTCTCTATCATTTGTTCATGATTTGTGTATGGCAACCAGCAAAAACTGGAATCTGGTATTGAAGTTAAAGAAGCAGTGCACATGATGTATTTTCATGTCATTTATCATATTCTTTAAACCAGCGGTCCCCAACCCCCGGTCCGCGGACCAGTACCGGTCCGTGGGTCATTTGGTACCGGGCCGCACAGAAAGAATAAATAACTTACATTATTTCCGTTTTTTTAATTATCTGGATCTGAAAAATGAGCAGATTCTCTCCGTTACATCCTTCTACGACTCACTCTTGACGCACGTCAAGACACTTGTCTCGGTCACGTGATACGTTGAAACCTTACCATAGAGACCAGAGAGCGTTAGGAGGGAGAGAGGATGTTACGAGGACGCTGCTAATAAAGTTGCGATTTCACATCGGATTCACGTTTATTATTAGATTTTAAAAATACCCCAGTTTTTATGCCGGTCCTATCATTTTATTTTGTTGTATCTATCCGCCACACCTTAAAGGCCGGTCCGTGAAAATATTGTCTGATATTAAACCGGTCCGTGGCGCAAAAAAGGTTGGGGACCGCTGCTTTAAACTGTATGGATTGAAAAGGTAATTAAAAACAGTCAGGGGGGCAATACAAAATATGTAGTTACAGGCCTCAGGGTATATACACTCAATAAAAGACCTGCTCGATTACCCTTATCATTTAGGCCTTTAGTTTAATGTGTGAGATTTATCATTTAAAAATGTTACATTTTACTTATGCTACTTTATCACATTTACATTTATGGGATTTGGCAGACGCTCTTATCAAGAGCAACTTAGATTTATCTCATTTATACAACTGAGCAGTTGAGATTTACAGCTCAGTTACAGCTCAGCAGTCCTGGGATTTGAACTCATGATTTTTGATCAGTTTCATTATTTATTTTGCTGGTCTGAAAGCTTCTGAATTCGCATGGGAACATTGCTGTTTGGAGAAAGCGAAAGGAGATTGAGAAATCACTCAGTTTTAGACTTGGTTTTACATGTTTATATTCACATCATTTTGTTATCTATTCATTTATGTTATATTGTTATTCCTTATCTTTTTGCACCGCCCGTTATAGCGGACACTTTTTATATCGGACACTTATCGGACACCGGTCGGCGCTACACTGTCACTTACTCTGCCTATTGTCCTGTGTTAGTAGTTCCTGTGTTGTTTGCATGTGCACTTTATGTAGAATGTGTAGGTCTTTTGTAAGTTCCTTGTCGTCTCACGTGGTTAGCGTGATGTTTTGTGTAGTTTTGGATGGTTGAAATGACAATAAAAAGCCACTTGACTTGACTTGACGACAACTAGTATTCAACATCAGAACCTGAGTTTTGTCTGAACCTTCAGTTTTATTTTTTACACAAATGACCAGCAGGCTGGTCTAGATGAAGAGGATTTGAAAAGAAAGGCATTTACGTTAGCGTCTACAATAGTGTCCTGATGTATAATTGCAGATCTTTGATTTCTCCCTGGACTCGGAGGATATGAGTGCACTCAGGTCTCTGGATCGTGGCTGGAAGGCCTGCGTCATTGAAGAGTAAGAGTCAAAACACGCATCTCACTGCAGTCCTAATCAAACAACACAACAGCCCCAAAACAAACACCTATTAACTTGTTAACTGTGGTATGTTTTTTTTTGTCCCACAGGTTGGAATCTCATCCTTACTACCCTTTTAAGTGAAATGCTGTTAATACTGGATACGCGAGTGCTGCTGCTCAGATGCCAGAACAAGATTTTAAACAAAGGCATTTAAAATTGCTCAACGAATTGTCTAAATCAAAATACTCACAAGAGTGTTAGTGCCAAACTGTGATTGTAACATACACTGCGCCAAACTGAGCCTCGGAGAGAATGAATAAACATGGGGTTTTTTCTTTCATGTTTTCCTCTAATACCGAAAATGATTACTCATGTTAGTCCGTGTAATTATCGAGAAACGCAAATGCATACATTTCACACAACCCAAGCGATGGAACACACCTCTTCAGCACAAGACTGAGTGACGATGCAGATTATTCCTAGACATGGAATAAACCAGAATACTAAATGACTGAAGAAGCACCTCTAACATCACACCTTTGCAACCAGGAAGTTCCAAAACTAAATCAGCTGAATCAATTCGGTCCATGTCCTCCAAGAGCAGCCTAGATATACGGGTATCTGATAAGGCCCTGTACGCTTGGTGCTGTAACCTGCACGTTGGGAGAATAACTGCCCCGTCAGGGCACATCATCAAACCGTTGTGTTTGCTCTTCAAGTCATCTGTCTTGTCCTTGACTGGTGTTTTGCACGCCTTTCTCCATCACTCCTGTCCTGCTCTGCTCAGTGCCGCAGGACTGCCGAGCTCGGACAGTGCACACACACGCCGAGGCTCCGGCAATGTACCTAGGCAGGTTGGGACCCATCACCCACTGGCCCTTCTCTGGAACGAACACCTGAGTGTTTTCTGAGAAGTCCATGTGCTCCCAGGTGTAGCCTCCCATCACGTAGATCTTGCTGTCCCACACGGCAACAGCTGCTTCGCTGTTCGGGTAGCGCAGCGGGGCGACCCTGCTCCACTGCTCAGTGTGCGGGTCAAACGCCTCTACTTCTAGCACATCGAAGCGCTCCATGCTGTCCTCGTGGTCATCGCTGCCACCGATGACATAGATTCGGTCGTTCAGTGACGCCATGCAGTGCCAGCCTCGAGCCAGAGTCATGGCCTGCCGCTCCATCCACGTGTCGCCGGCGCTCGGGTCATAACTGAGCATGTCACGTCGGTAAGGTCCGATCTGATAGTCATGGCCCCCTGAGATGTACACTACACCTTTGTGTGTTGTGCCTGCATGGCCATACGTTAATCTAAAACAAGAGTCATCAAAAACGGAAGCAGTTAAGACTCTCACATGACAAACAAACCACGTCCTGAATTCTGTTCTATTTAATAAGCCGAAATCTGTAATCGAAAAGACACAAGACCTTGGCAGCCCTGCTACGTAGGTCCAGTAATCCTCCACAGGATGGTACACCTCAACAGAAGATAGTGCACCGCTTTCGTTTCGTCCCCCAACAGCAATCACACAGTCCCCCATGGTTCCGAGATAGAAATCCACTCGGCGCTGGTTCATACTCGCACCCTGTGGCAAGAGAAAGGAAGGAAGGGAAAGATTTAGAAACGACATCGTCGTCGTGCTATCGCTAGACATTACGAACGAGTTACAGCTTGCGTTTTCCCAACAAATCTTAATGTCCCATCTTTAATTAGCGGTCATCGTCAGCAATTTCGGAGGAGCTTGGCTGACGCTAGCTTCTTTGAAAGTCAAAATCAAAGCCAGACCCCCAGAACACATGGACACACACTGCCTAGGCTGGAACCCCATGAACGCACGTGTCAAAGGGGGAGCTTTCTGAATTGACAGGAAAATAGAGACGCTTTGTCCTGAGTGTGTTTATGTTGGTGAAGAACAACGTTACGTGTTTGTTTGGTTTTTTAAAAATCAAAGCACGGGCTGTCGCAGAGACCCAAGTTTTTATTTTAGCAGATATTTTACGCCGAGCCTCCTTAATTATGTTTTGCCTATCCGGTTACTAAACCTCAACGTTCCATAAAACAGATCTGAACCATTTACCTTGGACCACGTGTTGCTACGTGGGTCGTATCGGTAGAGTATGTTACTTGCTGCGTCTCCACCGTTATCCCGTGACGAGCTTCCCCCAGCGATAAAAATGAATCCCCCCAGCACTGCCACGCAGTGGTGGCTCCTCTGAGCCGGCAGCTGCGTCTCTACCACCCACACTCCTGCGTCTTCGTCTAGCCAGCTCACGTCAGTGCTCAGCTCTTCACCGCGCTCATACACCTCTCCTCCAACCAGCAGCAGGCGCTCCACTCCTCCTCTCAGGGCTGACTGTGCTGTCTGTAGTACAGGCTGGGCACTGACGTGAGCATGGTAGCTTAACGCTCCCTCCACCAGCGCTTGGCAGCCTGAATCTGGGGGCAATAAAGAGCGTACAGCAGGCAGGACGTGCTCTGCCAGCTCCACAGGTGAGATCAGGGCCAAGCGGACGTGGCGCAGGAGCTGGTGGGCGAACGGCAAGCGCTCGGTCTTCTGGCTGAGCCACTGGAGGGCTGCCTGGAGGAGGGTCTGCTCACTCTCGTGCTGCACGTCTTCGCTGGCTAAGTAGGAACAGAGTTTGGATAATCCCACGTCCTTCAAGAACTTGGGCGTGCAGCAGAGAGTGGCGAATCGCTCCAGGACAAAGCGGTCTATGAAGGCGTCCAGACGCTCCAAGCTGTAAAGCATCGACAGTTCCTGCAGGTACAGATAGTTGTCTTCGTTGACCTCTTTCTCCAGGTACTGGCAACAGAAATCGACAGCCTGCCAGACTTGCAGCAAGTGAGCCGTCTCCAGTACGTAGTCAATGTTTCCACCATCAAGGGGCAACTCGCCACTATAGAGGAAGTCCACGACCGCCTTCACCCCGACAAACGAGGCACCGACAAGCTCCACCTCAGCTTGGCGCTCCTCTCTCATGCCAAGCGTGAACATGGCCTGGAAGTACGGGCTGGACACGGCCAGCAGGGCGCGGTGGGCACGAACCCGCTGGCCATTCGCCACCAAGACCACGTCGCACAACTGACCGCATTCTCGTTGCTCGTTCAAACCCTGCAGGAGGTACGCGGCTTGGTCGGCCCATCGGTACACCTGCGGCGAGAGAGGAAAAAGAAGGCATCGGTCATACACTCTTTAACCGTCACTGGGTGTAGTGAACGATTTCAACCGTACCTTTGAATTCTCGCTGATCCGGTGCGGTCGAGACAGTCGACCCTGCTTCTCCTTACCACCTTCCATTTCATCACCTTCCTCGAATGCGATGTCCGGAAACACACCAACGACGACACTTTCAAACTTCACGCCTATACATCCTGCACATGATCATGTCTAGAAAGAAAAGGGCCTTTACTACTGCATCTACACGACTCACTGACAAACCTTCATACCCAAGCTAGAAGACCAAGAGGCTGGACTCCAAATAGCTCCCTGCTCCCTACACTAGTGCACTACATTAGGTCACCAACGACGCCCTTTCGCACACTGTGTAGTGAACTATACTTCAGACAGGCAGCCATTTTGAGCTGGACAGTCAGAGCTAGCATGCTATAACGTTAGTGATGAGAAGAGAAGACCTGGTGATGAGCACTGCTGCATGTTTCTATCGGCGGAAGTGATGACAGTTAGCCTGTGAGATAAAGAGATCCCTTCATCACTCTGTCATCCTGTTGCTTTCGTCATGCCGGAAGCAGCTCCGTCCACACCATCCACACCAGTTCTACGGAGTTCAGCTCGAGCGACCGTGAAGCTCACAGCAACGGCTGACAAGCAGCGTCGTCGAACGCGTTCACACTCCACTTTCCAAAATAAAAGTCGAGAAGCAATTGGCTGGTCGGGATTAAATCCGATGAATCCAGTTTTGCCCAAGTTTGAAAGCGTGATTTAATCCTGATTTTAGTTTTGAACAGGAACTTTGGGTTTACATTTAGATTGATGAGTGCATCATGGTGGACTGTCAGCGGTCAGGGTTGTAGTCAAAGATCAAGATCAGAGGAGCAGGGTTTAAACCTAATAAAGGTGTCTTAAAAGTCAGTCTTCTTCTTCTTCTTCTTCTTCTTCTTCCTCTTCTTCTTCTTCTTCTTCTTCTTCTTCTTCCTCTTCTTATTATTATTACTACTACCACTATGAAAATGAATATCTTTATTGTCATTGTACAAGTACAATGACGTTTAGTGTGCAGTTCCCCATTAAGCTATGTTACAAAAAAAGAAAAACATAATAAATGCACATTATATAAAGATATAGGAAACTATATAAATATCCATCCATTCATCCATCCATCCATCCATCCGCTACCGCCTTGTTCAGGGTCGCGGGGAGCCTGGAGCCAATCCCAGGAAGCATCGGGCACAAGGCGGGGTACAGGGTACCAGTCCATCGCAGGGCACAATCACACTCCCCAGCGGGAATCGAACCCCAGACGTGTGAGGTGAACGTGCTACCCACTAAGCCACTGTTCACCCCAACATAAATAATAAAGAAGCAATTTATAATGCTGTAGTTTGTAGTTCTATGTGTAAATATGGATGTATGTGTTTTCACACCAGAGTGCTCCAACATTTATTGTAAGATTTTATTTAAATAACTGTTTAAATTGGAGGTGTGAAGCGAAAGTGCTAACCACTAAGCCACCGTGCGCCCCATTATTATTATTATATTATTATTATTATTATTATTATTATTATTATTATTATTATTATCATTATTATTATTACAGCATCCAGCTGATTTAATAACAGAGCTAAAATGTAGTCTATCACAAAAGGCCTTTTTGTTATAAGTGATTAACAAAAATCGTTCATCTTGAGCAAGGTACCAAAGGTCTAAGAAAAAAACCCTGCCTTTATGATTAAACTCACTGTTGACGGATATGAATCATTACGGATCACAGTTGCTTTGTTTGACGTGATCAAAAGTCACACTAAATCATCTATCTATCAGTGCTGAATACAGATCACGTGTAGGCTAAAGGTCATCAGAGGCCAGTGGAGGTAAGGTGTTCAAACTTACACAACCTAGATTGTTTGCATAGATGACCTGCAACAACTCTTTAGGCCTTAGTTCGTCCTGGAGAGTGACAGCTGTGGTACATTTGAAACTCTTGGGCTGGATGTTGTATATTTAAGTTCCACACCTTTTTCTTTTAAATCTCTCAAGCTTTCTTCTCAGGGTGTTTTTCCTTGCTGCTGTTGCCACTGGCTTTCTAATTAGAAATCTAAACCTACATTCTGTAAAGCTGCTTTTTGACAGAGTCCTATATAGAAGCCCTATATAAATGAAATTGAACTGAAATGGATTTAAATTGAATTTTAAACATGGCTTTAACAAAAAATAATAATAACAAAAATAAAAATCACAGGATAATAAGTTAGTGTCTGATTTCATTTTAACCGTAAAATAAAATGTTGACCCAGAATTATGTCTGATTGTTCACAGTGACATTCGCCAGCCTAAAAACATTGTCACTCTTGAGATCAATTACTAGTAAAACATATTTTCTTTACTTTCCATAGGAACTTTATAGCCATAGGTTTCAATTTACCCTCCAAATGCGTGTGCCTTTAACAAAGCACTCATTTAGAGTCGCATTAGAATCTAAGAGTGAGCACTTCATAAGTACCACAAAGATTTAACTTTTCTTATTTACCTGTTACTGTATAATTTAGTTTGGTGTGTGGTGTGTAATGATTACACTCTCATAAGACCATAAGGAACACCATATGTTCAACAATCTTTGACTGGCAGTGTATGTTATGCTATGAGCATATTACGTTGCTTGACAAAGACACGGATCCTGTAGAACATAGGACACAATTCGTCTTAAACCTTGCTGCCATTGTGCATCTGATGTGTCACAAAACGCAGCAAAAGAAGCCTATAGACAGTCAAGAGGATGTCAGTATAGGATCATTATCAGGTATTGGCCAGTAACCAGAGTTCTGATATTGGTATAGTACTGAAAGGAAAAAAGAAAACAGATTTGGTGATTTGGTGGTGGATGTGCAAAGGCATTGGTGCATTATGACAAGATTCTAGTATTTGCAGTCAAGGCACTGCTTCTCTCTGCAGCTTCAAGATAGTTGTTTGTGTGTGTGTGTGTGTGTGTGTGTGTGTGTGTGTGTGTGTGTGTGTGTGTGTGTGTGTGTGTACAATCTTATAAGACATATCACACTGGGATTCAGCTCCAGGTAGTTAATGAGGATGAATGAATATATATTTTAATGGAAACTGTAATGGGTAGAGACCTGTGGGTCTCTGAAGGTCATTTGTTCCCTTCTATTGGTGATATCTATATTATGTCTAGTGGATACCATTAAGGACCAATAGAACACCTTCGACATTTGGTAATGGACATAATGGTTTGTACTGGCATTTGAAGTGGAAACTATTAGAATTGCCGTGATGGTTTCTACTGGGTTTTCTTTTTTTTTTTTTTCAGAAGGGCTGTGATGTTGAATGAATGAATGAATGAATGAAACCTACAGTACCTACCAATCATTATTTTTTCCTCCTTCACCTTTCCCTTAGTGTTTAAAAGATCCATGGTTATTCATCCAGACGCTGTATAACAGCCTGGAAGTCTGCATTGTTCTCGGATGAAAGCATTAACCGAGCAAGGTGATCCACAAGATGGCACAATAGCACTCAGAGAAACGACACAATGGCCATGGGGTGGATTCCATTCTGCTGAATCCCTTACTTGGCCATTAGGAGGAGGTGAACCTTGCTGCACACGGAGAAATCAACTGCATCCATTTCGACACCAACATGACTGACAAAGATCACCAACGCCCATGAAGAGCCAGTAGGAAATGAGTGGTGTAGAGAGAGGAGCCTGCTACTAAGAGAGTGAGAGAGAGAGAGAGAGAGAGAGAGAGAGAGAATATCCCCATAGCGCCACACTGCCAGCATCGCCCTGTCGCATCGCCCTTTCCTGGATTTTACCCAGCCTTTTCTACGAGTCTTTCTTTCTCTCCTACATTTTCTTTTCATTCCATCCTTTTTTTTTTAAATAAGAAAAAAAAAACCCAAAATGGCAACGAGGATCGACAAAGATGCTTGTAGAGACGCTTATAACCTGGTCCGGGATGATAACACAGATATAAGCTGGTGAGACTGATCATTCATTCATTCATTCATTCATTCATTCATTACAATAACCTGATGTGGTACCTTAAGGGGACATGTTTTGTACCTTCAGTATATGTTTATTTGTTTTGTTTTGTTTTGTTTGTACCTGGGGGAATTTTTAATAATAATGATTTTTAAATAACAATTTAAGCACCACTACTCTCACTATTCTAAAGATGCAGTACAACACATGCACTTTCCTGGCTAAAAGGTACGACACTGGTAGAAACCATGTATCCTTAATGGTACCACCCTTTGTGACAAGGACAAGTGCATGTTGCAAGAATAAGAGAAGACATCTGACAAACTACTGCTTCTGATGACCTCACATAGATTGAGGTGAATAACATCGGCGAGAACATGATCGTGTTTGTGTTCACATGTGAACCCAGGGTTGGTTTAACACCCACTGGGTTCTACAGAATTCTCCCTAAGTGGTCATTTGTGCCCAAACTCGTATAAACCCTGAGGGTGTTCATTCAGCAACGCTTTTGCTCTAGGGTACTTTGCTTTGAGATGACTTCCTAGTTATAGCTAAACAGAGATCTGATTTATTGTCGCACATTTTTGCTTCTGGGGTTCGTATTCATGTGTGCTGTTTCCGTTTCTTGCACTTAAGGGCATCCTTTAAGTATGACGGGTCAACAATTGTGCCAGCAGGACATGGGACCGATTATGAAGAATTTAAAAGCCAATGTACAGGTAAGAAATGCTTCAGTTATGTTCAGTTTGAGTATTTATTCTACTCTTTGGATAGCTATTGTGTTTTTGAGTCTTTGCTTGTGTTTTTGTTTTTCTTTCTCCAGTGCTCATTTGTTTGTTTTCTTATCATGAAGCAAATTGGCACTGGAATTCTCTGACCTGGCCTAAATTCTCTCACTTGAGATGGCTTTATTTGATTTCTGATAACAGTGCTTTCCTGACTGGTTTTCACATCAGTTTGACGCTTGGCTGAGTGCTGACTACACGGAAGTGAATCAGTACGCTACAGCTTACCTTATATGGATATATAGCTTAATAATTACTAGCAAGCTAACTGTTACTGTAAACCAATAACTCTGAAGGAAATAAAAACAAAGTGCATCTGAGCACGCTTAGCAAAAGCAGTTTTTTGTTTTTTTTCTCATTTATCTCAAATTTCTCATGATCAACTTTCTGGCACCTCACTTCCCCCCTGAGAATAAGGTGATTACTATCTATATAAATGCACTACAAGGTATGAAATAATGGATCATGAAGCCTGTGTGTATCAGGGAACTAAATATTTGAAATTGAGCCATTTGGGATTTGGGTAATGATGTCACCCCCCATTGCCATGCTGATGTGGATTAGGGTGTGGTGCCTCTCTAAAAGGAGAGTTGCAGTAGTGTGCAGGTGCTGCATATAACCCAGAACCATTTATATATATATATATATATATATATATATATATATATATATATATATATATATATATATATATATAATTCTCTTAATCTCTGCACTTCACAGACCAGGTATTATCACTAGTCATTCGAATCCATATAATATATTAATGTGGTGTTTCCCACCCCGGTCACAGGGTACTCCCAGGGAGTTTTTTTGTACTGTCAGATTCAGGCATACCTGAATAATCAGGAACACACGGTTCAGGTGTATCGTGAGCTGGAACAAAACAAATAATGTGGACCATCTGGAGATCCCAGGGACTCGATTTTGAAACTGTGAAACTGTATTTCGAAACTTCTGATTAGTTTTTGATGAACTTTCACGACCACAAACTGGTGAAAGACGATCAGCCTGAGGGAAGTCACATGGTCTTATTGATTGGTGTTGATTAGTTGCTGAGCTGGATGTTTAGGTTTTAGACCTTTGATCTGAAACATTTAGAAATTTGATAAGGTAAATCTGCAGTGCCATGAGACGATCTAGACTACGTGTGCTGATTTTGTTTCTGGTTCATCCATAGATATTTTAATTGCCATTTTGTGCTTTACTGCATTAGCGGTTTATAAATCATGTGACTTGATCATTCCCACCTCTAGAAACTAAACGTTATGGGGAACTAGGAAGGTTTAAACCACTGTATTTCTCTTTTTCGCTGCATCATCATAGTTGCTGTGTTGGTTTAAGGTTAGCCTTGTGCAGTGTCAGCATTTAAGCTAATTGGACCTGTGGTATTTCAAAAGGAAGTAGAAGTTAGAAATCCCTAAATATGGACAAAGCCAATGTAACATGTTTCTTCGTTCTAGGAAAGATTTCCATCCTTTTACTTTCATTACAGTTTGGTTATTCCGATTTGTTAGAGATTCATATCAGTCACTTCCTGGACTTGATTCCAGTTTGCAGCATGACTACAGAGCAAATTATCCTTTCATTTTCACACAAAATTCTGTTGTCCTTATCTAACATTTGGTTTAATAGCTTGGCTGCTTGATATAGTGAAGTTATATCAAGGACATGACAAAAGTGATTTCTCTTCTTTTTTTTTTTCATTTTCATTATGTCTGTAAACATTAAACCCAGTTAATGAACAACAGTGCTTAATGTCTGATATACCGCAGTAGGCCGTGGTAGAAGGGCAGGATGCTTTCTGGCACGAACAACCATTAGTGGCAGGCACAGGTCAGTATTGAACAAGAGGTTGACACAAATTGATAAGACCTGAACATGCATTTTCTTCACTTCAGCTTCAGCTGTTCTGCGGCTATTTAACCTGAAGTAGTAACTCTAGCTATTTTAGGCCCTGTGTCAGTACATTATATAACATTTTCTTTGCTGTCTTAAAGATCTGACCGGGAATTACTGTTGTAGGGTTCTAGATCAAACCTTTAGAAGTTCCCCTAGAAGGACAGACAAAAGGGGCTTTTGTATTTCTTAGAGAAAATTCATTTCCAATTCAAAAAAAGAACAAGAGCTCATTTCCACACACACACACACACACACACACACACTATACATTCATTTGTATATAATTCACAAAGGGCTCTAATGGACATGGGGTGATTTCAGTAAAACAGAGTGTGGTATGAGTACGGGTAGTATTGGTCATATAATGGCAACCGCTGACGTAGATTTGTGTTGTAGCGCATACAAATTTGAATTTTTTTTTCCAAATTTGAATTTATTTTTTTTCTCCCCAAAAGTCCTTTGTTTTGCAAAGTCACTGCAGTGTGATTGAGTGGGGGTGGGGGGGCAAACTTACCCTGGGTCTTCTGTGTTGTTCAGGCAAGGTGATGCTGAAAATGATGACTGTACAGAATGTGACATTTACAGGAATGAGAAAAAAGTGTGTATTATAAGGAAATAGGCTAGTTAGTCATATATTGATCAGATCAGAGTTAGGATAAAAGCTGTTCTGACTAAAATGTTGGTCCTCGGTGCCAAAAAAAATCCGTAAAAATCAGGAAATCTTCCTCCAGGACTTCCTAAGAAAGAGAGCAACGTATAGAAACCGTTAGCCTTAAGTGGGCTGAGTATTTAAGGGGTTCGCTCCTAATTGTCCTCTTCATTTCAATCTCTTGCCGTGAATACTACTCACACCCTTGTTTGAGTGTGATGCATGTCTGTGCATGAGTGTTCATGCTTGTTACACTTTTAAGTGATATGCCATTCCTTGGCCTCTTATTCTGTTTATACAAGATTTCTTATCAGTTTCACCTGCGGCTCCTCCTCCAGGATATTCCTCTGCTCTTTATTTTTGATGGTCATGAATAATAAAACACTCTCCCTACTCAAATATGGCAAGTGAATGAATAGTCTTATTTCTTACTGTCTGCTTCCAGATGACGCCCGTCTGTTTGGGTTCGTGAGGATCACAACAGGAGATGCCATGAGCAAACGGGCCAAGTTCACCCTCATCACCTGGATTGGGGAGAACGTGAGTGGACTGCAGAGGGCTAAGATCAGCACAGATAAAACACTGGTGAAAGACGTCTGCCAGGTGGGTCTCAGATCAGCATTGTAATGCTTTCTTTATTTGGATGGTAATCCCTGGCATGTTTACAACTTTCGCTTATATGTGGACGTCATACACAGGTCCTGACATGACCCTCTTTTCTCTGTGCAGAACTTCGCTAAAGAGTTCACGGTGAGCGATATTCGGGAGCTGGAAGAAGACTACATCCGAAACGAGCTGAAGAAGGCTGGTGGTGCAAACTACGACGCTCAGGCAGAATAGATTCTAGCAGGGTGTGCACAGAGGAATGGGGTTGGGGGGGGTCATCAAAACTGGGAGAAAAGTTTTCATCTCGCGCTCTCCTCAAATACCTATACACATACATGCACACGCACACACGCGCACACACACACACACACACACACACACACACGCACACACTCTTCTGTCCTTCTTCTACTGTGGTCATGATTGGTTTATCTGCTGTTTATTTCCTGTGCGTCATCTCACACTCATCTCAAGTGCAGACCTTGTTTTTGTGTTTAGTATAACGACTATAACTGGAGTTTGAGTCAAAGAAGCTCCTTTCGTTCTCGATCGGACCTGACAATGTTACATCCTCGAACAATTTCGACGTTTCTTTCAACTCATGGTTCAAGTTCCTTCCACTTTATTTCTGTCATTGTTCTTCCTTATCTAAATACAGACCACTGTGTTTACGACCTTAATCTCCCATGGAGAGAGGTGCATCATGGATGTATGCGTTTGTGTGTATGTGTACGAGTCTGTATGTTTGCAGACGCTGCACTGTGACTCACTCGGCTCCAGGTAGTTTTTGGGATTTCGGACACTTTATAGCTCTGGAAAGCAGTTTGACTGTGCAGGCTGTGATGTTGTCGCTCAACCTGACTGTGGAGCAGCCATTTCTCTGGTGTAGCCTTTCTTTTAGTCATTTGAATTGAAATTAAGTCAATTTTTCATTAAAAAAAAAAGAAAATTATGCAGAATTTTTTTTGTTTGAAAACGGAAGATGTCAATAAAGAAAGAAAACATGTCATGTGCACAAACATTATGAATCATTTCAGAATAAAAGATGTTGTTTTTTTTTAAATCAAAAACGTGTTGTATCATAATTATTTGCACAGAACTATGTTGAGTGATGTCTCTGGTGGCTCTGGCAAAGCTGTATTTGAGCCTGTGCGGTCGAAAATCTGGCTTATGTAATGCAAGCTGCTCATCACAGTGCCACTCCACTCATGTTAACTGCCCCGGGGACTTTTGGGGAGTCCCATGGGTCATCATGGTCAACAGTGCTGCCAGATTGAGACCCAGAGAGCCAATCACAGACTAGAGCCAAGCTGCTCTGCTCCAGCGCCTGTCAATATCCACCCCTCCTTTCCTCTACCCCTCTGTCCACTAACCCCCTTTTTCTGTCTCCTCTCCCTGATTTTTTTTTTCCTCTCACTCCTCCCCCCACCTTTCCTCTTTGCTCTTTGCATGGCTAATCAACCGTTTTGTGTAACAGATGTGAACTTGACTGCATAATTACATAATTTACAATCTATAAGCCTCTTGCAGGCTGCTTTTAAGACACTCAGTATACAGACACGAGTGAGAACAAAAGAATGAAGTAGGCGATGGCATGCAGGGAAACATCTTCCCCTTTGTCCTGTGCAATGTTCTAGTATGTATTTGTTCGATGTTTACAGCTGTTTGGATTGTGTTAACTGACTGGAAAACAACGAGACACACAATGCAACCAGGAAAGGCTTTAGCAAAGCTATAGTTCTAGCTCTCTGAGGGGGGAAAAACTCTTAGACTTTTCTCTAAATTGATCAGGAAGGCGAATATGTGTGAGTAATTGTGTAGTGTGCATGAGACACACTTGTGTATAGGGGTGGGACAGGTGTCCCTCTGTGTCTCCTGGGACTACATTAATAAGATTAATGACTGCTGGGGATTGATTAGTCTCTTGTCACAGTGTCTCAAGCTGTGTACTGACTCCAATGTTCCACACACACACACACACACACATTCAAGGCAACCTTGGTGTAGTCTCACTGCCTCACAGTAGAGATTCCAGACTGGTGCATGTCCAAACAGCTCCACAGCTCCTTTCTTGGGGGGTTGCTGTTTGGTTTTGTTGATCCATATGTGTGTGAGAGAGCGTATTTCAAAAGATTGCTTAGCATCGTGTTTACAACAAGAGTTACAAGGAAGTCCCTGCTAGCTATTCTCTTCAGATCCTTCCTGCATTCCTTGGGCCTCTCAAATATTTCATAGCCCACACACATTCTGGGATCATGTGCTGTGTGTGTGTGTGTGTGTGTGTGTGTGTGTGTGTGTGAATACACTGTTATTCTAGTAATCTGTTATCCTAGTAATTGTATAACTGCAGATTTTTAGATTACCCTGAGTAGCTCCTGATAGGTGCTCTGACTCATTTCAGTGTTTGTGAATTGAAAGATGTTGTTGTTGTTGTTTTTTTTTTTTTTTTTTTTTTTAATCTGACAACATGTAGAGATGAGTTAGTGGGAAGAGATTTAAATGACCACTGACATCCCACACAAGGCTACTGTTGCCATATACTTGTTACTGAAACATGCAATTCTCCATTCATAGAGTCAGTGGGGGATTTGCATGCACCCAAACACATGCATTTACATGTTCTATAGCTTGGCCAGCAGCGAGCGTTTTTAAAACACGTGCTTACGTGCTCAGGACACAGAATTAGAGGTGAGGAAGACCTTTCTGCCTTGCTGGCTTGAGCGACAGCCTGGTCTCAGAGACAGAGTTAGTTGGGCCTTTTGGTTGAGGTTTTAGAGTAGGACGAAGGGGGGAGGATTCTGGGGTGAGCAAGGGGAGCCCTATGAGGCCGAGTGAATGGGGAGAGAATGCTAGAGTGAATGGATCATTTCTCAATGCTCCTGTGTGACACTCAAGCCATGGCACAGTGCTTCTTTTGTCAGCAGCTAATGAGCTGAGCCACAAATCTCCAAATCGGTGCCGGGGCTTCGTCATCGCCAAGGAACTGCTGCCAAAGCACAATCCAACGACCTGCTTTAACCACTACGTCCTAGAATTTCCCTGTAGCAAATACTGTTCAAATGGTGCCACTGACAGCTTTTGGTATTGCAACAACCAACATCACATTCTAAGAAAATATTAGTCAATTCTAGTCATGTCCGTTAGTCAACTTGCTTGTTTGGCAATCCCTATAGAGGCTTTCATCTTAACCTTGTTTAAGTAATAACTTGACCTGAAACGTGGCCTTAAAGCTTGTTTTTGTAGTTGGTGATTGGGCTCAGTTGGTCAGTAGTCACAACAAAGTCAGGAAGGACAAACTAACCAATGACCTGATATAAATCCACTTTGACCTATAGAAATGTATATACAATTCCCCGTAGTTCTCGTTTAAATGTCACTACACCCACGTTCACGCAGTTGTCTCACTCCTCCATTAATTAAGCCATAACTCTTGTGTGTATGGATCAATGAGCTTTATAAAATAGCTACTCGTTTATTGATTCAACCTCCAATTTTAGCGTTACTAAGAAATGCGACGTGCGTCCACGTGAAAGATCGCAAATATCATTTAATAAGGTCATTTTTTTAAGGACCTAGAGGGATTCAATCAAATTGATGGACACTGTGCAATGCCATGATAAGTATTTTTGCAGAAGCCTCTGGAACAATCTTATAGATTATTCATACTGTGTTTGTGTTTTAAAGTTCTGTCATTCAGTCTTTTATGGCTTGACTAGCGAGCCATGGTATTGTTATATGAAACAACAAGGGCATTTATGAGCAAATGTAAGCACATGTACACAAAAAAAAATGCGCCCTGCGTTTACAAAGAACAGGTATGAATGTGTAAGAGATACTACACAGAGTTACTGCATACTGCGTTTTATTCATGGTTCATCTAATGATGCTCATTGTAATGCAAGTACCCATGACGTTCTATAGCTTTGTCTTGTTTCAGTATTTCATCAAGCCATTCTTTGGGCGATGTAGTGAGAATGACTCATGTAGCCATGGATATACAATCTTGGGCAACATATAACCTCAAGCAATGTAATTTCCAGAATTATCTAATAGACTGCCTTTGAGTGTTTTTTGGTTTTTTTTGCTAATATGCAAGCAGATTAAATTTCCTCAGAAAGGTTTGCAAGGCAAATGGTTTAACTATGACCTCTAAAGTTCAGCAATGAAACACGGACTTTGACACCTTAGTCATGCTTTAGTCACAGTATACATACGTACTCTTGAGACTCAACATATACACTCACACATAGAGTGTCTGTCACAGGGCTTATATAAAAGCCTACAGGAAACTGAATAAATAATATATTCATACAGACAAAGAACGTGTGGCCATGTGTGTTTGGAAAAGTTCAACATGTAGAATGTTATCTGAGTCCGTGTTTAGAGCTGCAGTAAATTGTGGCATCTGCTGATTGGTCAGTACTGTTATATCTGCTGATGAAACAACAGACGGAAGATGGAGATAACTGCGGGTATACAGTATGTGTGGTTTGTGCGTGTCAGCGTCTGTGCATGAATCTGCATGTGTAATTTGTTTGGTGGTATATTGTGTTCTGCATGTTCCACATGAATGAATATGTGTGCGTAGGTTCTTTGTCATTTCCTGAACATTTGCTATGATAAAGACCTTTTACCATATACGGCAGTGAAGTGAAGGTGGCAGAGCGAGAGGAAAAGAAGAAGTGAAGAAAAAGAGACTACTCTCGTGTCTCAACTTGCACCTTGGTGCTGGTGTGGGTAGTCACTGTAAGACTCCTGCCAGACTCATTTAGTCTGTAAGGAGTGTTTTATGCACCTGTGTGCATGAACACAGCTGAAATGTTGCTACATTCTGTTCTGCCTGTGCTTGCATGACACATGCCTGAAAACAGATATGAAAAGTCAGTGTAGAAAAACCAAACCACTCAGGCAAGACATTTTACTGCCAAGAAGTAACCTACTCAACTCAACATGTTAAAGGTTAATGCACTGTTAACAACATAATGTGGTAATGTTAGTGCACCAGAGTTTCAGGATGTGTCGAAAGAACATTTAAGGAAATAGGAATGGAATAATAACTATGTAGAGAAAAATAAAAGCTAAAGTATATATATATATATATATATATATATATATATATATATATATATATATATATATATATATATATATATATATATATATATATATATAAACATATATATAAACATATATATATATAGTAACACTAAGAATATATTACTATAGCTGACTTATCTCTAGTTATATATTTTGGTGTTTTGCCTAATGCAACATTTTCTGTTTGACTGCACTGTAACCACTGCATAAGTCTCAGATTAATATGCAGGCATGGCTAAAACCAGGGGCATTAACTGGACTGTTAATCATCCGGGGCTGAGTTCAGATTCTTGTCCATGAAAAACTCTGAAAAACACCTGGCATGTGAGGGCTAATTGCTTTAAAAATTTGAAAATTGGACAGAAATGTGTATTTATCAGAAAACTTGTGCAGGATTAACAGATGGATAACATATAACATTTTTGGCTGTCCAACAAGAGAGTATGCTAGTTTGGTGTTGCTAGCCAAGCGGAGGAACAGCTAAGCTATCATTGTATGGGTTTAGCTGCTACAGAGCCATGAAAAGTACATTATCTTTCCTTATCATATCATGTTCACGTAACTTGGACCTCTTATAGACATTTACACACATTGTTTTCCTGCTCAGCATCAGAGGATATTAGCGTTTCAATTTTAACCCCTTTACTGGTAAAAACAAAAACCAAAAAACACCACCAACAACAAAACAACAACAACAACAACAATAAAAAAATAAAATAAATCGGTGTATATCCAGTTTCCCCCTTACTGACTGTGTGAGCTAGCATTTGGCAGAATTTTGAGCTGACAGCCAAAAAGATACGAATGTTTCTACGTATTGTCCTGTAAATCCTGTCTGATTGGTATTGCCTCCGTTCAATTAAGATATAAAATTACACACAGAACACTCCGTTCACTGAAGATACAAAATCCTGAAGACACAACTCTGCTGTCTTCTTTGACTGACATTCAGTTACATAGTGACAAACCGCTCCAAGTGGAGAATTATCTGGGCTAAAGCCAGGTTACGCCCCTGGTTGAAATCCACAGATTATATTTCCCTTTCTCAAAGAACTCTGCTCTGTGTGGTATAGCTGTTTCACTACGAGGTGATCAAGTTCATGCATTCTCATAGATTGTAGTTAGGATGCACACTAGAGCAGTTCACCCAAAATGAAACAGAAAGACTTGCACCTCTTTGTGGTGGGCATGCTTTGCATGCAACAATGCATTTGCCGCTGGTTTATATATCTGCTAGGGCTTTTATGTACAATATCTACAGTTAGGAGTAAAGAAACTTCAACACTATAATGGCACTATGTGACTCTGTATAATGCTTTTCATAGAAAAAACCCTCAACATCAAGTAATAAAACCCTCAAAGAAGGTAATAATAAAATATTCAGGTACATTTATTATCCTGATTATTTTCCTATCACAACACATCCTATGTTGTTTTATTCTCACCATAGCTCGGCATCTATAACAATTTGCCAACTAAAAAATTTCTATTTATTAATGAACGTCATACTTTTTTTTTTTATCCATTTATAGTTAGATTTAATCTTGCAGAACGCCCACGAAACAAGTTAGTTCCTTTTATCCCTTATGTTATAGCAGCTAATCCCTCACCAGCATCTCTTTTTTCCTTTCTTTAAGTTAATAATACAAAAAAAAACCTGCTGGTCCTGTTACTAATAAAAATGAAAGCGAAAACTCCTCTGTTCTGAAGACCCGTTGTAGAACAGCTCTACCACCAACTGTTACAAAGTGCTACCACTGGAGACTTCTTTCATAAATGTTAAATAAAATCTTCTCACGAGAAAGCTCACGATAGTGGTATAATTACAAATATGGTTATTTCCCAGAAACATGGACTACCAAATAATTCCTTATGAGGTGAGGGTAAAGATTGGAGCAGTATATACTGTGAACAGCGCTAAATCAGATGCTTTGTGGCAGGGGTAGACCTGCTGAGGCCTGGTCAACCCTCCTCAGCCAGCCTGCAGTTATATTACAGGCCAGCAGGGAAAAGGGAATCAAGACATATATAAACACATGTCCAGTTTAAGTCTTCAAAAATGCTTTAGTGAGTATTAGTCAGTATTGGTTAGTATGAGTATGGTCTTAGGTCTTAGGCTGTGGCACCACCACTGAAAATCAATATTAATACCATGTCTGTAATTAATGCCACTTTTCACTTTATTCAATTTCATTCAATTGAATTAATTTCCCTCTAATTAAAGTTTGTACTGGAACCTACTGAAATATTATAGCCCACGTCTACTGCCTGTAGGCTCTCACAATGCTAAGCTCAGCCCATAATCACGCCCAGTTCTCAACCATATCTCATGCCCTTAAAAGGCGCTTTTTCATCGCCTGCTGCTTTGAGGAAGAGCGCTGCAAACTCGGACAGGGTACTCTGGGGACCGCTTGCACACGTCCGCCCTCTTTCGGTGGATCTGAAGAATTGCACATCAACGGGAGACACATGCAAGCTTGTGTGAGCTGTTAATAATAATAATAATAATAACATAATAATGATATATTATATAATTTGCGGAATCTATAAGTATTTTTTTTTGACAACGCATTATCTCATTTATTGACAATTTATTATTTCGTACAAATATTCTAGAATTTATATGATCTAAATATTACCTATAAAAATCAGCTCTTATTTATTTAAGAATAAATCCAATGCAAAGCCTATACATTATTGTATTATATTCTATATAATGACTGCATTTTGTTAGTGATATCACTTGCATGTTTTCCTTTTCTTTTACTGGAATTCAAGAATAAACACAAGAAGTCAGTCCACGTTTAACAAAGGTCTTAAGAAAACATCGGACAGTATAACACAAAACAACAACAACAACAACAACAACAACAACAACAACAAAACATGATGCGGGGTCTTCTAGTAAATTAAGACCCTGGGTGAGTCTTCTCGCCATATTTGTTTTAACACGTTTCCGGTTTTTATAAAAAAAATATATATATATATATATATATAAATCTTATTAACTTATAGATAGATAGATAGATAGATAGATAGATAGATAGATAGATAGATAGATAGATAGATAGATAGATAGATAGATAGATAGATACTTTATTGATCCCCAAGGGGAAATTCAGGATTGCAAATTCAAACTTATTGCATTAAATGTGTGTAAATATTTAAATCGACACTGCGGTGGGACACTTCATTTCAATACTCTAAAAATCAGGATAGATACTATCATTATAACAAACATAAATGACCCGAATTCATTTGACTTTTAATATGCATCAGTACACTCACAGACATTAAAAACTGAATATCTCACTTCCGCGACGAGACGGGACCAATAGTAATATCGACGCACGGCAAACCGGTAAATGATTGGACGCTGTCTAGCCAATCACAGTCGGGCTTAGATATGCAGCCGTTTCATTGGTCTTCCTAGAATGACGCGTCACGCGATTCAGGAAGTAAATCGTTCTGTTTACATCTAGCGCTGAAATGTGATCACGTGTTCGTGCTTTCAACACGCTATTCATTTATAAGTACTCGGCACTGTCTTCAGGTATAATCCTCAACACTCGTCAGTTTGATCTCCACGAATCATAATCATGTCACGTGCTGTAGCTGTGCATCTTCTTCGCTTTGCCCATAGGGTCGATGGGAAACACGGAAAGCGCTGTAGTGCAGAAGCGGCTGGTCCGGTTTCGTCCTGATGAGCGACCCGTTATTGAGGGGGTTTTTGACAGACTTCAGAGCACCAGCAGCTCGTCTGTGCCTCCCGACAAAGCGAAGGTTTTACACCTAGACGCGCTCAAGGTTGGAAGAAAACACCTCCAGCTGTTTCCAGTCCTGTCTAGAAATACAGATGTTCAGCATCGCGCATGCGCATGCGTGATGAGCATTAATGATCCAGTGTGATCTGTAATGAAGCAGCACTTAGAAAATAGGAATTTGTCCCAAGTGGTTTACATCACATTCTGTACAAAATGATTTTTTTATTTGTTTTCTTTTCTTTTTTATGAAGATATCCATGGGTAAAATGGCTTCAGACTCGATGATTATGCGAGTCTTTGAGGGAATCTGCAGCATTGACCCAGGAGTGCCAGTGCCACCTGGTGATGGGGTATGTCGAGAGCAGCTAGTGATCTTCCTGGCAGATGCTCTTCGGGGCACGGCAGAGGAGAGAGCACCGCTCGTCATGGCGATGGCACACGGGACCAAAGCAACAGTTACGGCTGATCAGATAAAAGACGTGAGTATGGGCTGGTGCTTCAAAAACATTTGTCCAAATATTGTCCTCCATCCCCTGTGTGGTGTTTCGCTTGGCTCATTGAAGGCACATATATTCTTTGGGATTTCTTGAGAGTTTGCGCAGGCATTGGGGAAGAGCTGTGCGCTTTTTGTTTTGTTTTGTTGTCCCACACCGATGATGCCATTGTATGATCTGGAAAGTGCTTTAAACGGTTTAAACTCTGAGAAATTCAATAAGACGAAGTATATATAAGATTTTTTTCTGTGATTTTGTTGAAAAGCCCAAATAAATTCAAATAGATCCCTGGGATAGACTCCAGACTCCCCCGTGACCCTGTGCAGGATAAGCAGTATGGAAAATGGATTGTTTATTAATAATGATTTTGATATAATTTGTTATGTATCTATATCAATAAAAAAAATCAATAAAAAGCATAGTCATTTCTTTTGATATAAAATCATTTGTTTGTCTTTTCTATTTCACATCTTATTTACAGTTTGTAGAGGACTTGGTTTCAGCTGTAGTTCAGACTCTCACACACAGAGGACACCTGCGAGGCTGGAGACCAGATCGGATGGGCCACGGTGCTCAGGGGGTGACGCTTTTGGCTGAACAGTTGTGCTCGGAGTTAAAAACCTCAGGTTATTAATAACACTTGATATTGTTTGGCTTGTATTTATATATTGCATTAAATTATGTGTAAATATTTACGCTAAAATAATAGAAAGAATCAATGAAAAAGTTTATAGCTGGCACCTAAATTTAAATCATGAGATTTCTGTATGCCGTATTTTAGTATTTTAGACGTACAGGGTTTACCAGGATAATGCGTTGATACATTTGATCTGACCGATTCCTCTGTTCTTCCCTGTAGATCAGAACATGTGTGATGTCGCTTGTCTTGAGGACTGGCTATTTCGAGTCTCAGGTGTGTCCACATTCCTGGAGCTTCTGATTGGTGAGGGTCTTGATGTTGGATTGACCTCACGCCCACCCCCTACTCTGCTGCCCCAGTGCCGAGCAGCTCCCTGGACCGAGCTGCGCTGTGTACTGGATATACCACTTCTCATGTTCCTGACCTCACAGCTGCCTGCAGGACACACTGCCCCCTGGAGGCTGTTGTTTTCCACCGATGTACACGGTGAAAGCTTTACCCGCCTGGTTGGAAATTGTAAAAACCGGGGCTCCACTATGTTACTGGTGAAAGACACCAAGGGCCACATATTTGGGGGCTTTACTTCTCACAGCTGGGCGATCAAACCTCAGTTTCAGGGTGAGTGACAGGAAGAGAGCCACCAAACTCATCCTGACTGTGTCTTCTGAAGAACTGTGTTCCAGGTTATGCTTTTTCATAATTATCAATGCATTCTCGTTTCCTTTATTTCTAGGTGATTCCAGGTGCTTCCTGTTTTCTGTGTCACCGTCTATGCGAGTGTACACATGCACCGGTTATAACCAGCACTACATGTACCTGAACCATGGCCAGCAAACCATGCCCAATGGTCTGGTGAGACTATACATCACTTTGTGTCTTCCAGCTCCACAATGGCTCAGCAACTTTTTAAGATCCTCAGGTTATTATTGAAAGAGCATGCACCCCATGCTCTTTCAATAAAAAAAAAAAAAAAGGTGTGGAACATGCAACCAATCAGGACATAGAGACGTTTCTCTTCACCTGTCAATCATATTGCCTGTTGCTTGCATTCCCATTCAGGGGTTTTAGTGTAGGCATATGTTTTGGGGGCTTGGCATTCTCGAAAATCAATGACTATACCTTTAACAGCAATGTTATTTATTGCTGTCTGATTGTAGGGTATGGGTGGACAGCACGGATACTTCGGTTTGTGGTTGGATAGCGATTTTGGCCGTGGTCACAGTCGGGCTCGTCCACGCTGTACCACGTATGGTAGTCCTCAACTCTCAGGGGATGAAGACTTCACAGTGGACACAGTAGAGGTATGGGGAGTCGGCGTTCCCCCTGTGGAACAAGAACAGGTCAGTGACATGCCTGCAGTATTATCATTAACAACTGATTTATTTCTCATTTCTGTTCACTGTGAATTAGGGATGCACAATGAATCTTATTATGAATTATGATCCCAAATTTTGTCTGCCAACATTATTTATCCTTATACTACAGCACTGTTGAATTCTCTAATCTGATTGGTCAGATGGTATTGATTCATTTTCTATAACAGCAGCTCTGACTGTACTTGTAGCTCTGCCGGCTACAAGGTTTATATTAATGCGCTCTAATATGTTGTCATTTTTATCGTAAGAACTTACTCGTGGACTTGTGTGGTGGACGCACCACAGAAACTGACTTAAGAATGTGTGCAATTGTTGTTATGGAGAGGTTTTCCAAGCGGAGATGTTTAGCATTTTTTGGAAGGAGTCTCCAGCATCAGTGTATTGTCCGTGGTGAAGCTCTGACTTTAGGCTTTCTGACACAGCAAAGTCTTCAGGACGATTATTAACTTCAAGGGGAGAAGGAGAGACTGGTGCTGCTCAAACATAAAAAATTACAGGAACTCATTTCAAAGACTCTCATTAAATGAATTTATACTGTATGTGGATAAAACGTCTGAAGTGTCCTTCTTGGAAAACTGCTTTTTTATCCAAGAGGAACAAAATACTTCAGAAACTGCTGTTATAGGAAAATAATCAACTTCATGGGTGGTAACAGGGTAGTAGCATCACACCACCCTGTCAATGATTATTTTCCTATAACAGCACGTCTCACAATAGCTGATCTCCTTTCGTGATCAAATATGATATTGTTGAGTGTAACTATAGCTAGCTAATCAGTTAACATACTGTTAGCATACTGCGGTGGCTTATCCATCCAGCCATTCATTGTTAGTCACTTAATATGACTAACAGCCATTCTTGTTTTTATCCATAAGATTTATATTAAGATAAGATAATATTTGTAATTATTATTTTACAGCCCTACAGAACTTATCATGCCAATGAGGTTTTTTTTTCTTATTTATACGATATCTTTGTTAATTCATTCATATTCAGTAATCAGTCTTTTCTGTCATTGTTTTCGTTTATTCTTGCTTAGTTGGGGAATGGTAAACAGTTCATTTTTCAGATGTTATAGTTTTCTAAGTTTGTGTGAATTTGGAAATCTTGGAAAATCTGTTCATGTGGAAGCTTACAACCTCGGCATTCCCTGTTCTGTTGACAGGATGAGAACAAGAAGAGTGTTCTGGACAAGGATCTTGAGGTGCAGGCTATAATGGAGATGACCGGGAAAACCCTACAAAGCCAAGGTCTCAGAGAGCCACAAGAAGATGATGAATGAAAAAAGATGAGAGAACGGATGGATTTATGCAACAAAAAACAAATCACTGGTGCTGCTTTTAGATGGACAAGTTGGGGGGGGGGATAGAAAATATGAATGCTGCGTCCCAATCCGAATACTTATACTATGCACTAAAAGTTGTACTCTCTTTTTGTGAAGAAAAAGTACATACTTTTGAGTATGCAACTACTGGGACATACTAACACGTCATGTTATGGAAGTGAACATTATTGCGTAGTTACGCACCCTGTCACCGTAAACAAACTCCTCGTTGCATTTCAGCTTTTCTTCATGCATTCAGTATTTCTTACATAATTTCTACAATAGAATTTATTTTACCATTCCCTTGACTTATTTTTATTTCTATTTAGTGCTTAACATTTAGGTTTTTACACTAAAATACTAAAGAACTAAAGTTCGAAGTTGAAGGACGAGCATCACTCGTCCGCCATGTTTGCAGGTTGAATTCGGCAAA
>CM022777.1:11258729-11283729 GCA_012411365.1 Ameiurus melas | reverse complement strand
AAACAATACATGCAGAGCATATGCAATATTACGGGTTTTTTCCCCGCAGTAACATACCATAAGTGTTGCTTTGTCAGATATTTCAGAACTACCCATTGCCCAGAATTGTCTGAGAAAATGCCTTTTTTTTTGGCATCATCAGTCTTTAAACTGCAAAGCAAGCAATGCATGGTAAATATATGTCTTAAATGTTTATTTACAGAACTCATGCATCTGTGTGTGTGTGTGTGTGTAACAGGGAGTGTGCCAGAAGCCAAGATGGCAGGGCGAAACGTAGAAATGACGGAGTATCAGAAAAGTCTGATCAAGCGCTACCTCGAGAGTGGCATCATAATGACGGTGTACAGGCAGAAAATGGAGAGGCTCAGTGTACAGGTCATTATGGAGACCCGGCAGGTGGCGTGGACGCGTGTTGCTGGCAAAACAGATGGAGTGTGTGAGTAACTCATCCTGGACTTAACTAGAACTGGACCCGAGTCTTGATTTAGCCGCAGTGTGCATCAGAGTAAAGAAGAATAGTTCATTTTCAGGCAAGGACACTTACCAAAATGCAGAATGACATTCTATCTAGCTGGATGTGTATCTAGACTGACGTGTTCAATCAGGTGTGTTAAAGCACAGAGCAACGCAAACTCTGCCCTCAAGGGCTATTACTAAGACAATTTCATTCAGTCAGTCTCGTATTATTTCTTCTGTTGCTAAATAGAAAAGAGCCCCCATAAGCACAGCTTCGTAGTTTGTACGCTCTTTTTGACAGTGTGTTTAGTTTAATGGAGGTCATTATAGCATTAGTCGGTTTGCACACTTTAGTTGGTTATAACACCTCTCAAATTTCACACCTTTACCACCATCGCCCTCTCTCTTTATCTGTTCTAAGCCATCTATTTACTTTGACATCTTTATTTCCATTCCTCACTAAATATGTGTCTTAAACCTTAAACCCCCTGTTTTCTGTCCCTAGTGTGTAATTACATGCTGAGTCCTCTTCGAACCGTTTCATGTTTAGTCTGTAGTACAAGGCTTTTTTTTTGGAGTATTTATCGGTTAAATGTTTCCAATTAGTTGATATTAGGACTTCCTAACTAAGAGTTATTGTTTGTATGCGGTTTGCTATGTGATTGTGATCCTCACTGAAATCCGCCCCCGGTGCTTTGTAGTGGACCTGTCAGAGATCCGTGAGGTACGTCGAGGAAAGAACTCCAAGGACTTTGAAAGACTTAAGGACAGCAAGGACAAGCATGCGGACAACACGTGTTTCACGATTTTCTACGGCTCCCAGTTTGTCCTTAATACCCTGAGCCTGGGGGGTGAGTGTGTCTTCATGGCCTCAATGCAGTGCAGCGCTAAACGCAGGGCTGTGCGAATCATCTCCAGATATCACTGACGTCTTTTTCTGAATGCTGTTGTTTCATTCTATTCAGAATGACATTTTAACATCACAACAGTGGCCTGCAATGAAATGTATGCACATCTAGATGCCATTTCAATTCAATAAGTGGAACGGGTTGTAATGAATCTGAATGTGATTTGTTGTGTAGTGGACACAGTAGAAGATGCTGATAAATGGCTAAAAGGACTGGAGCTGCTTAGAGAAGAGACAGTGCAGGCTTATACTCCTGAGATTATAGAAAGGTAAGTTTATATGGGTACATTTATACCGAATTGCCAGTTCGTTAATGAACGTGTTCCTTGTAGCTACATTTTATCAGGTGATTTATCAGGTGATGGATCAGGTGATGGGGCAGTTGTTTCTGCTTATCGGAAGGTCGGGGGTTCAAGCCGCAGCACTACCAAGCTGCCACTGTTGGGCCCTTGAGCATGGCCTGTAACCCTCTCTGCTCCAGGGGCGCCGTATCATGGCTGACCCTGCGCTCTGACCTCAGCTCTGACCCAGGCTTCCTGACAGGCTGCGAAGAATTTCACAATTTCGCTGTGCTGTAGTGTATATGTGACCAATAAAGACTCATTACTTATTATCTTTATCATTACTAATGAGCATTATTGAAAAGAGACCACCGTAGGATCACCACTAAGCAGACAATGTTCAAGATTTTCAGCACAACATTGCTACCGACAATGGCAGTGGCATCTTAGTACATATATCAAATACTTCAGCAACTTATTTTGGGTAACTTACTGACACGCTTAACATGCTCTACTGTAGCTCTTTTTTCTATTTATCTTCATCCTTGCAAAGTGCGTGTTGTTATCCTTGAACTTTTTTATCCCACTCAGCTGAACCCCTTCAACCTGTATTATTATATAAGTTCTCTTTGAGATTTTAAGTATGTTTATTTTAAAATTCCACCATTCAGGAGTATTCAGCTAAGTGAATTTTTAATGCTTCACAATGATTAGTTCATGGCTATAAATGCAGATGGTAAATGGCGCACTTGTATCGCACTTTTATCCAAAGCGCTTTACACTGTGTCTCATTCATCCATTCACACACACCCCAACGCTAGCCGAGCTGCCATGCAAGGCGCTAACTTGCCATCAGGAGCAACTCTAGATTCAGTATCTTCTGCATGTGGAGTCATCTGGGCCGGGAATCGAACCCCCAACCCTACGATTAGTGGACAACCCGCTCTACCGACTGAGCCACAGCCCCTAAGACAATCTGAATTTTGACAATCTGCTTTTTATTTATATACACTTATTATTTTATATGTGATTTATTATTATTTTTTAAACAAACTTAGTTGGCACTCTTTCCCTAAATATATCAATAAAAACATAGTCTTTTAAACCCCTGTGACTCTGGACAGTATAAAGCAGTTGTAAATAAATGGATGCTGTAAATGCCGTAAAGCCTCTTGAGCAACCTGTACACTCCCTCGATAATGAATTGTCAAGACGCATACTGTATCTGACAAGCGTGTATTAAAGTAAAATCTGCAACGACTTTCTTGTCCCGATGAGTTCAAGTGCAGATATCTGTTTTGCATACTTCTCTGTCCATTTAACACGTCATGCCATCATTTCACTAATGATACCAGAAAGGGTCAATTTAAAAAAAACAAACAAAAAAAAACAATCCCTTTTTGACTTCTCTTGCTCTTCCTGTAGCTAGTCTCTGGTCCGTTGAGCTTTCTGCACATAAACAATTTACAGAAATGCGTGCGATTGGATAGGCTGCAACAGACTAGGAAACTGAAATCATTGAACTACAGACAGGTTTTTGTTTTGACACATTGTTGTTTTTTTTTGTTTGTTTTGTTTTTACACCCACTGGGTTTGGCCAAGTGAAATACTTTGTTGGGTCACGTTCAGGACCACGGTCCACCATTTGACGACCCCTGCACCAGTGATATTCAAACCCCTTGTTTGAGTAACTCTGCTGTAGGAGCTTAATCAGTATCAGTTTCAGACCACAGCATCGGTGTTGGGCATGTATGTTTCATTGTCAGTCTATTCTTAACTTATCAGCCATGCTGTTTGAAACCTCAGAACCCAGGACCAGACACACCTCCATTTTACTAAATCGTCAGTATTATTATTGTGCAGAAAATAGTCCACAAGTCAAATAATATCTAGTCAGCGATTGCCATGTGGTCTGCTAGTGGTTGTGGGAGAATGAGGATGAAAAGCTGTACACAGCAGCAGATATGCTACAGGTAGTAAGTGCATGCATGCCTTTTGTATATTGTAGATTTAGCTAATTCAAAGCCAGGGAGTATAGCACATATAGACCGAGTCTAAATACTCACTCACATTGCCTATGTTCATGCACTGACGGTGAGCTTTTTCTCCCGTGTAGTTGGCTGCGGAAGCAGATGTACGCTATTGATCAGACCAAGAAAAACAGGTATTATTCTCCCACTTAATTGCCCGCTTGTCTTATGATTTCTATGTTAAAATTTGCACTGAGGAAATGCTGCCTTATTCTACAGCATCACTCAGAAGGAAGTCAAGTCTCTGCTGAATCAGAGCAACTTTAAAGTGCCCGGAGGACGATTTCTGAAGGACAGATTCGTGGTACTAATACACCATACATCTAAAACATGGAGCCACCCGTAACATCTCAGAATCCACTGATGCCAACTTGCAGAAATATCTTAAACTCCTGAACAATCTGAGTGTATATTTGCGTGCTGTTTCCAGGCCGTTGGAGGGAAGAAAGACGTCCTTGACTTTGAGCAGTTTCACAAGTTCTACAATGAGTTAATGTTTGAAAACCAGAAAACGGTGAGTGTGACACTGGATTTGTAATTCATTCACTTTAAACCATGCACTTTTAAGTGTCGATCTAAAGCATGTGTACTGCATTGCATGTGTTTGTTAGATACTGGATGAGTTTAAAAGGGAGTCCTGTGCCTTCATCATGGGGTGAGATGCTGTCCCTCATTTTATTTTCCTCACCAAACATCAGAATAAAGTGTGTGTTGGTTGTATATTAGCCTGCAGTTGTTGTGTTGTCTGTGGGTTTTAATGGGAATGTTGTGTTTGTAGTAACACAGAAAGGCCAGATTCCTCTGCAGTTCTTCTATATGACTTCCAACGGTTTCTTCTCTATCAGCAAAAAGTAAGAATAACGTCTTTGTGTAGATGCCGTTCAACAGATGTTTATAAATCATCATATACGTGATGATATAAATGATCTTTATATAAATCTTCATCAAGTCCTCATTCACAACTCCATATGTTTTAAATTCCACTGAAATATTAATTGCCTCTGTTGAGTGACCAGTGATTTCAAAATAAATAGCTATTTGACAGATATCAGCCATTGATTTGGTCACCTTTCAAAGACCTTTATAGACTTTATAGTGATTCTGGGGCAGAATACTCACCAAATCATTTAGCTCCATAGAATTATTATTGCACGTAGTGGTCAAAAACAGGAACTGCAACAAGCCCTTATAGAGGCCCATTTGGGCAGGGATCACTCTTCCCCATGCTCGCTCTATGAATGTTTTGTTTTGCATAGGGAAGGGACAGAAGACAGGATAGTTAATGATAATACCTGTTCTGTTTTCATCTCGCACCCTGTGAAACCACACCTGCTTTTGAACTTCTTTTTAAAAAATCCATTTGAACTTTCGGGTCTCTGCTTTCATTGAAAACTGGTGTACATTATTAGTTTGTTCAAATCCATCTTGTTGGCTCTCAACTAGAGCTGCAACAACTAATCGATGAAGTCGATAATAATTGATTATGAAAATCGTTGTCAACGAACCGCATTATCGTTTAGGTGGTCTGCGCTCGGTACATTTACTCATTATTTTACTTCTGTTCCGAAAACACGCATCGGAGAGTGAAATACCAAACGACGTACTATACACTTACACTATGCATTATGTACTCACTGTGTACTCCACCGTCTAGAGCAGTGTTTCTAACCGGTGGGGGGTGTCAATGGTCAGTGTTGTAATTGCAGGTGGTCCATAGGAAAGTTTTAAAAATGTTTAAATAATGTTATATATATATTTTATTTGTTATATGGATCAAAACATATTCAAATGAAATTAACCAATTTGGTTATTCATGTGCATTCAAAAATATCACGATCATTGATTATTTATTTTAAATTTACTTACAAATGAAATGATCATTTACAAAAACCTATGAGTGGTTGAGAAGTTCAAGTGTAATAAAATTTAGTACATAACATATCTAGAAATGATTGTTTAATATATAGCCTATAATTGTTGTGGAGTGAGGGGGTCCTTGTGGACTGTTTGAAATATGCTAGGCGTCCAGAGCTCACAAAAGTTTGAGAATCACTGGTCTAGTGTATGAATTTTAGAAAGCTAATATCGTGTCAAATGGAACACATTCGTTTTTTACTAACCGGAAGTGTAAGCCGCTTCCCAGTCAGTGGCCCATGACATTATACGCATGTAATGCGACGCCGCTAGCTTTAGCAGATACCCAGAGTCACAGACAATGACTTTCTTCAGGGTACTGTTTATTTCATCGTTACCTTTTATTCCCAACATGACCCCAGTCACTATCATACATCAGATGAAGGCGTAATCACTAAGTGTCTGAGGAAGAAAGTGTGCAACCTCCAAGTCCCCTGAGGCATTTTATGTTAAACACCGCGCAGAAGATAAAACTTTACAAAGCGGCGTTTGTGGAGCACTGAAGCACGACAATGATGCACGAGCACAAACTTATGTTTATATCCAAAATGGTCCACTGTGTGCAAGGGGAGGGGGAAACAGGTGCAAGTTTATTGTCATTATATGCTGTATGTGCACGCTTGCAGTGTAACTTCTGTCATTTATTATACCGGAAGTGAGGTGTTAGTAACGAGGCCGCGTTGCTCCTCACTGTTAGATAAAATCTAATATTTATATATTAAAATAATTATATATATTTTATTTATATTATAAAATAATTAAATCACAGTCCTAAATTAATAATATATATTCTGGTGTGTGTGTGTGTGTATTGGGTTCTTTACTGCTTTATATAATTGGACAAACAGTTGTGTAAAGTTTTCGTGTGAAGTTTCTATTTGTAACACTCAGTTTGTGGGTTTTATTTTAAATAAGTGAAAAAACGGTACTGAAAGTTGCCTCCCCCCATCCGATCAGTCGATTAACCGGAAAAAAAAATCGGCCAGCTAATTGATTATGGAAATAATCGTTATTTGCAGTCCTACTCTCAACTGCTTATCACAGGGTTACTCACCGGATTTTTGAGGCTATGTAATTATTTAATGTTGTCCTTCCCCATCAAAACCTTTGGCCATGAAGCACTTCAGATTAGTTGTGATTTTAATGTGAATGTGATTTTAAAATACGAATTTATTTTTAATGCTTGTTCTGCAGGAGACTTGGGCTAACAACACAAACCAGGTGCGAGAGCTGATGACCACTTTCATCGATGATACCATGAGAAAGACCAACGATCCAGAGTTCACAGTCGGGGAGGTACAAAATCTTCAAGTTTATTTATACCACTATAGTGTATAGTGTATACCTTTTACACCAATTTGTAAGGCTTAACTTCTAATTCTTTTTTCTTTTTTTTCTAGTTCCTTAGCTTTCTGTTCTCCAAAGAGAACTCCATTTGGGACGAGAAGTTCTCCGAATTGTCTAGCTTGGACATGAACAACCCTCTGTCTCACTACTGGATCAACTCGTCTCACAACACGTGAGTAGGGACCTCTGAGAAGCGTTCACAAAACCACATTTATACACATTGCCTTGCTTTGTATGAGGTATTTCCTGTGGCAGACTGTGATGTGTATCACTTGTTTTTTGTTTTGTTTTTTAAAGCTATCTGACTGGTGACCAGTTACGCAGCGAGTCTTCTACTGAAGCCTATGTGCGCTGCTTGAGACTGGGCTGCCGCTGCATTGAGTGTTAGTGACATCAGTACACCTTTATTATATGCCAGCTTTCATAATATAACTTATAGTTCTGCTAAAGTGGATTAAAATGAAAGGGCCAGGGGAGAATATTCTTTCTGTTCATGGAAATAAGGAAATAAGAACAAGCCTAAGGTATAGACTGACACTTTATAGATTTCATTTTACTTGATTTACTTGACCCTTTTGCACATTAAAGACACAGTGCAGTGCTCCTAACAGACTTCATTAAAATAAAATAAAAAATTAACACAACTTTAACCAAACCCATTATTTCTTTAACGATTTGTCTGAATAATCAGTAATGTTGATCATGAAAAATTATCCACATGGATTTTGATATTCGACTATCCAAACGATAACCAAAATGTAAGCACATATAGGCCACTGTTTCTGTGTAGAATCCAATGAAGTAAATGGGGGCGACAGCAGCTCTGAAACTTCTGCACCACACAGTGCGGAGCGCAAAGCTGTTTTCAGGCACAGCACTGTTGAGGCCATTTTAAAGTATCTAAAATTAGATTTGCAGATTTCATTTGCAACGCACAGGCCTTTTACTTAGATAACTGGAATGGAAACCAGATTGAATGTGGGGGAAAAAAGGTTTAATGTCATTTTCGTGCCAGTGCAGGTGGACAATTTAATAATTGTTGCGATCAAAACATAGACAAGATCCAAAAATAAGTGGAGTCAAGGTGCAGGCAAAATACAGGCGATCAACAAACCGCATGAATTTGGTCAGGCAAGAGCAAGTCGCGGAATCCAGAAACAGCATCAAGAACGAGGGTAACGATCCGTATTCGAAATGCTTTGGAACGACCGGTGAAAATCAACACAGAGCGTATACTTATCAAGGTGAGAGTAGAGTCACGGTGCTTATACAGTGTGCGTGTGTAATAGAATGAGTGCAATCAGTAATCAGGTGAACACGGACATTAGAGTGTCTGTGATGGCTGTGAGTTGCCAACTAGTCCTCGGCAGCCGTGTTTGTAGGCCACACTGTATTCATAGCTGTAGTTTGGCACTGATTCTGGCATAGAAATGACAAGCAACAACAACAAAAAAAGAAACACTGGTAGTTAGTATGGTACGATGCAGTCTGCACAAACCGACAGGAGTTTCATAGCAGAACAAGCAGTAAGAATGAAAGCAGCTGAAAGCTCGTGGTCGGTGAGTGAAATGTACCACTTTACGTTATAGCCTCATATTACTTTTCATTCAAGGTGCTTTGTTTTGTTTAGTTTTTTTTAAACATTTTGTTTTTATGTAGTTCTGACATATGTGCAGCAATTTCACAGTTTGCTGAGGCAGGTTAAGTTTAATTGTTCATTTTTAGCCTGTTGAATTTTGGTTCATGAGGAACATCAGCTAAAAAACAAATACATTGAAGTGCTGATCTCACCAGTCAATTGTCTTTTGAAAGTGATAAAAATTTTCAAAACGCTCTAAACGATATAGCTCTGTAATGCCTTTTGGTCTCTTGCATTTGCACAACTCCTTTCCGCGTCTTTTGTCCTTGAGCTACTTAAGAATGGATTAAAACGAGCTAGTATTAATGTTTAATCAATTTTTCTTATCACTCCTGGTCCACAAACACACCATCTATCAACATGCATGGACGCTTTGAAATTTGGAACAGTTTGTATGACTTGTGTCATATCAAACGGTGCAGTGGTTAGGGTCAAGGACAGGGTTAATATTCATACTGTTTCTTACGACTTAATTTGTACAAAACCTCTGAGTGAGCAGAATCCAATCACTTTACCCGTAGTTTTCATGAGATCAAGTTGCTTTTATTGTTCTTTACCCTCCAAAAACCAGACTTCTCATGTCTTTCACACTTACCCCATACCCAGATATGTTGTTTCGGCCAACCTAATAATCCTTAATTCCTAATAAAGGAAGTAAACTAGAATAATCCTATTCATTTAGGAATACAACTGATCAAGTACACACAAATACAATAAATAAAACTGCAAAGTGTCATTCCTGGGTAGTGAATACATTTTAGAGAGGTTTTCTACCATGGCTTGTCAAAAGTAACTGCTTTTTCACCGCCTACTATAGTTCGGAAAAATATATGCCCATTTAGATGTTTGCTTTCCTAACAATATTTTTGCTGTACTACAGTGGACTGCTGGAATGGGCCAGAGGAGCCCATCATTTACCACGGATGGACAAGAACCACCAAGATTAAGTTTAAAGATGTGGTGAAGGCTATCAACGATCATGCCTTTGTAGCTTCTGAGTAAGTTAAACTTCCTCCCCTAAATGTAAGCTGATGTTACTTTGATTTGGTTCCTTTATAGATTTCTAGTTTTTTTATTGCACCTAGTGTCAAAAATGGGAACTACAGCAAGCTTGAACAGACGCCTACTGGGGCAGGTAGCACTCTGCCCCATGCCTGCTCTATGAATGTTTTGTTTATGAGTGGGGGAGGGACCGCAGACAGGGTTGTTAATATGATGATATGATACTATCCTCTCACACTGTGACAATGGCAACAATATGACGTATCTTTCTGTTCGCTTGTTGACAGTTGGTGTGTACTGCTTATTACAGGCATACTCGAAGAATTCACAGGATTCTAGCCTGTGGCAATTTTCTGTCCGCTACATAGTAATGGTTGTCATATTTACACCCAGGCCATTTCCTCTGAATCTCTTCATGTCTTCACAGCACGAGTTATTTCACAGCACCCAGTTTATCTTAATCTGAATAATTATATGAAAATGGTCCAATCAAATGCTCGGGAGTCACGTTGATGGCAGACAGACAGTGTGTACAGATTTATGAATGCAGCTTGTGACTGTGGTTAGGTATCCCTTGGTGCTGTCCATAGAAGAGCACTGTGATGTGAAGCAGCAGAAAGTGATGGCGCAGTACTTCAGAGATGTGTTCCAGGACAAGCTGCTCACTGACCCAGTGGAGCTGGAAGCGGAGCAGCTGCCCTCACCCACCCAGCTCAAGGGCAAGATCATCATCAAGGTACTCACTATATAACTATATAAGGATTTTAGCAGGAATGCAGAAGACGTCAGCTTTAATTAGGTTCCAGGTCAATTGTATCAACATATTTTTCGTGTCAGTTTCACGGAATAATGTATATTAGGATAAATAATTGAATAGGAGAGGTTAAATGAAATCCAGATTCAGCAGACTTTATATATTTATTAGCGGCTTAAGTGATGAGGTGAATTTACTAGTTCATCTAGATTTGCATTTACTTACAAGGAGCTGAAAGAGATAGAGGGATGACAAAGAAATGACAGAAGTACAGATGAAAGAAGGGAAATGGCAAAAGAGGAAGGAAGAAGAGAAATAAGGACAGAGAAAATACAAAATGCTGATAAGCAGATAGAGAGAAAACGAGAAGATGTGAGTGAGAGAAAGGGCAGTCCTGCAGTGTACATCTGCTCTGTGTGTGTGTGTGTGTGTGTGTGTTTGAGAGAGAGAGAGAGAGAGAGAGAGAGAGTGTTTAAATCAGAGCTGCTGATCAGTCATTTGTAAAGTCCATTGTAAAATGGTTGTAGTTTCAAAAACTATTGAAAAAATAAAACTATATTATAGATACGAATTTCTGAGTGTTTGCATGTGCAGTATATTTTATATAGATTTTTTTTGTCATTGACTGATCAGTGGTTTAGATTTCTGTTTCGCTATTTCATGTTGTCCCCCCCCCCTTCCTTTCTTTCTTTCTTTCTTTTTTGATCTCCACAATAGCCAGACTGCACAGTAGCCATGTTTTGAAGCTCCAAACAAATAAAACTCCTCATGACCCCATTTAAACATTTTAAGCACTAGCATTCAAAGAAAGCAGGAAGTTAGTCAGACACTGTAACAAATCATTGTTTCCATTGTTTAAGCAGATATACAGTAAAATCAACATTGGAAACTGTATTTGCTGCAGTAGTCATTCAGCTGCTGTCGTATATAAACTGACACAGGAAATACAGTGTAGCTATAGGCTGGGGGATTAAGAAGCTGTGGTTGTAGTCTGCTAGGTTGTGATGGTTTGAATCTAGGGCTAACATGCGCTCGTCTGCTTCTTCTTTAAAACAGCATAAAAAGCTGAATATCGGTGAGACCTTTGGATCAAAAGACCTGTCCAGAGGAGAAAAGCAGGGAGAACTTTTCATCTGGGACCCCATAGATGAGGTGCTCCAAAATCTCCTTCATACCACCTTAATAGCTTTGCCTTAAATTAACAGACAGTGTTTAATTTACTCTGATTGAGCAGAAGTGTGTTGAACCGGATTATATATTCAACTCCAGAATGATCGCTACCCTTCATGAAAAAATGCATATATAAAATGAACAATAGATGCAACAAGATTTTTAAAAAAGTGTTTCCACAACTGAATGTTATTATCTTGTTGAAATCCCTGTCTACATCCTTGTGTTGCCTTCCTGGCAGAGGCACCTAGGTGTACCTAGGTGAAATATCCTGGTGCTTAACAGAAGTAAAATCGCCCCTGAGGATGACAAACCTGTCGCTGATGACCACACGACACATTTGGGTCCTTATATAGAGTTGAACGTTATATATGTGTAACCACATATTCATACCCCAGGGAAACAGGAAAAATCTAAACTAACAAGAGAAGTGAGATTAAATTAGGGAACAATAAAAATCAAAGAAAGCAATTCGTTTTTATTTGTATAAAATACTCAATACACAATCATTTTTTATCACGTTTTTAAAAAAACAAAACACATTTATATTGAAATGTTTTATATCAGAGGGACGTTCCTCCAGGAAATATGGAGCATTGTGCATAATGATTATGTTATACAATCATTTTTGCATTTTCTCTTGAAGGGTGCCAATAATTCTGGAGTTGACTGTATTTACATTCCTACATCGTTTCAGTGTGTATGACAAATGTGTGTATTTGTTTTATAGAGATGGTATAAGCACTACTGTGTGATCTCCAAAAACAAACTGTACTATGCAGAGGAGAATGAGTCAGAAGAGGACTTTGGGAAGGTAATTCAGGATGTAATGATCTTTGTTCTCAAGATCGGTACAATACAAAGGCAAAAATGTAGCCGATGAATTCAGTGACTTTTGCATCAGGGCTAAGCGTGTGCTGATTGGCTACTGTGTCCTCTGCTCTCATGGTCAGAGTTTAGGCAGCATGGATATGCACCAGTCGGAGCCCTGGTTCCACGGGCGTCTGGCTGAGGGCAGGCAGAGCGCTGAGAGACTGCTGCAGGAATACTGTAGTGAGTCTGGGGGCAGGGATGGAACTTTTCTGGTGCGAGAGAGCGACACCTTCGTTACGGACTGCACGTTGTCCTTCTGGTACGTCCAGCAAGCTCAGTATTAAAAGAATCAGATTCAAGTGGTAAACAATCAGTTCACCTGCTTTAATCCTTTCACCATAACATAGTCCGAACTGTATGGATCCAAAAACGTCTATGAATATTGTGAATATTCCTAACCAGCCTCTCTTACATAACTGGTCCACACACAGAGCAATATTTCATAGACACAGTCATCCATTTTGTCACTTTTGTGTAGTTCTGTACATTTCTAATGTAAATAGTTAGCAATCGGGTATTTCCAAATTGTCTGTAGTTAGTTGTGAGAATGTGTGTGCGATTGTGCCCTGCAATGGGTTGGCACCCCATTCATGGCGTTCCCTGCTTTGTGCTCCAAGTTCCCTGGGATAGCTCCCCCGTGACCCTGTGTAGGATAAGCGATACAGAAAATGCATGACTGGATGGATGGATGTTTGGCAATTGTACCATTTGTGTTTGTGTGTTGCGTAGGCGTAGTGGGAGAGTACAGCACTGCCGGATCCGCTCATACTCAGACGGAGGCCACGCCGCATTCTTTCTGACGGAGAACCTGCATTTCCCCAGTGTGTATGCTCTGATCCAGCACTACAGGGAGAACCCACTCCGTTGCCATGACTTCAATTTGCGCCTCACTGACTTTGTGCCACGTCCCAACATGCACCTTCATGAGGGGTCAGTGATTACTCTGGACACCGATAAGAAAAAGCCTATGAAAATTGTGCCCTGCCTAAAGGAATAATTTGTCCAAAAATGAAATATACAACGTCCCTCAAATCTAGTAGATCAACCCAGGACATGTTTAGTGTATGTTTCTTTCGATTAGCACTGGAGCGAGGCTAAAATCACTAACCAATAATGGAAATCTCACTCATAATGTTTTGTTTCTGTAAATATCTGTTTCAAACCACATCTGGGTCATAAGTAACGCGACACGTTTGTACAGCTTTCCAGCGCTCTTCTGTGTTGTGAAACAACACTTAATTGTATAATAGTTCCCTACAGTACACACGCATCTGTGTCTAAAATACTGTTCCAACGACGACTACTCGCATATCCCCACATAAGCGCTTATTTAAATATGGTTCCAGATGTGTTCATTGTTAATGCAGCGGTTTGATAATACTGTGCTTTTCTCCCATGCAGGTGGTTTTACAGTAACATGAGTCGAGGTGAGGCAGAAGACAACCTACTGAGGATCCCTCGAGATGGAGCCTTCCTCATAAGACAGAGGGAAGATTCAGACTCTTACGCCATCACCTTCAGGTGCTCATCTAGCTTCTGTCTTCTTTTTACTCTCACTCGCTTGTGCTCCTTGATCATATGAGGCTTTAGTACGCTCTTATTTTTGCACCTGTGAGTCAGTGTCAGCTGAATTTGTTTGCATGGCTGAGTTTAATGAGGGGGGGAATGAAACTGCTGCGTTTCTGTGGCAGAGGTGAAGGCATGGTCAAGCACTGTCGTATCCACCAAGAAGGATCCCTGTACGTGTTGGGCTCCTCTAGCGAGTTCGAGAGTCTGGTGGAGCTGGTCAGCTACTTCCGCAAGAAACCTCTTTACCGCAAGACCAAACTGCGCTACCCAGTCACACCAGAGCTAGTGGAACGTTTCAGCATGGTCAGTCCTTCTGTCATGTTTCAAAACCTCATTTACAAAATAAAATAACAAGATATGTGCAACCTGCAGTAGATATGTAGTTAGTAATAATTAGGGCTGCATAAATACAGATAGTAGTATCAGATATTGGACCGATACTGGGATTATTTACTCATACTCACACTTGTAAAAATGCTTCCATACCAACATCTAATACCATGTGGTACTATGTGACTTAATGAAGAGCAGAGCTGTATTGCTGATCCTGGCCAGTAAAATTGAGCACGGTTGTGCTCACACAGAGGTATTCACAAGCATGGAGCAGTGACGTGACTGTACAGAAAAAAAAACTCTCACACCTGCGAGCACTTCGCTTCTATGAGCACTGTGGTGTGCACACTTCCTGTCCTTTTTGCTCCTGCGTTAAGGTGCAGTTCTCTATACAAAGAATACATATCAAATGTGATTACATCTTAAACATGACACTCAGCATGGGAAGTTCATTTCTAGCAGCACATGGCAGCAAGAGCTAAATAAACAGAGCTAGATTTATATTTCATGACACCCCTGATTGATTAATACTAAGTAGGTTACCCATTTCATTATCCATAACGGTATCAATGAGCATCCGGAAACGTCTCAGTGTGAAAAATATGGTATCGATGCAGCCCTAATAATAATAAGATGGAGCTTTCTGCTAACGGTTTTCCATTTATTTCGTTGCAGACGGACAAATCTGCTTCGATTTACGACAGCAAGCAGTATGTGGAGGCCAATGAAATTGAACCATCTCTGGTATGTACAGTCATGCAGCGCACACATTTTGAAATCCGGTGAAGCCCTATGTTACATTATTAGCAGTAGCCTAAGATGGAAGAGTACTTGTTTGCTATCATTGCCTCTCAGATAGGAAATGGATCGTTAGTAAAGAGGAAACGCAGTGTCATGCCTGAGCGTATTTAGATTACTGTGCGTTCTCTCCTCCAGCTGTTTTGCGTTGCAGTGTGTGATCTTGCACATTTCATATTTGACATGCCAAAGGGCGATTCAGTGTTTTAGTTTGAGACACTTTCAGAAAGTGTTGAAAGTACACAGAAATATCTAGGTTACTGTGTGACAGCTCCTGATCTTGTAATGATATGTTCCTCCTCTGCAGCCTCAGAGCACAGTGAAAGCTCTTTATGATTACCGGGCCATGCGGCCAGACGAGCTCAACTTCTGCAAGGGCGCTCTGATCTACAACGTTACCAAAGAGAGCAATGGATGGTGAGATACTCCAGGTTTTTTTTTTGTGATGAGAGATACTTCAGTTTATTTCTATTTGTTTATAACCATATAGACAATTAACGAGAAAGCCAGAAGCAGTACTAGCAAGGAACAACCTGCTGAGAAGAAACTGTTTCAGGAAGAAACAGACTGAAAAGGGGAACTCGTACTCTTCTGCGTGAAACCAGATAGTTAGGTTGATAAATGTTGTACAACCCCAGTTCCAAAATGCTGTGTGAAATGTAAATAAAAACAGAATTCAATTATTTGAATAAACCCATATATTCTTCACAATAGAACATAGAAAACATATCAAATGTTTAAACTGAGGAAATGTACTATTTTATGTGTTGCTGCCATCAAATTCAAAAATGACCTTATTTTCCCTTTAAAATGGTACATCTGGTATCTGAAGTCTGTGTGAAATCAGTGGTCAGGTGGCATGGCATTTCGTGTGTCATGTGACTGTAAACCACGTCATCAGCCTCTATTATCTGAAGTGAAGACACGATTCACAGGCAGAAATATGCAACTTCTCGTTCCCTTCTCATTGAGCAGAGTTACATATGTAACCCAGATGTTCCCTTTCAAAGGGAACCCAACGTTGCGTGAGCTTCACGCTGTGGGAACGACAGTACCCACTCCGTCACACTGAGGGTATGGCCTGTTAAAAAAGGCCCGAGCCGAGGGTTACTGTAAGACCCAGTCACCCTGCCGAAGGACACACATCCTGTAAGAGTACTCCTTTGGATAAAGACTTCGAGCAGGTAATGTCCCCAATGTGGAATGAACCGTTATGCAAGAGGTGTAGCGAGACCACATGCATCATAAACGATAGAGATTGCTTCCACTATCCAATTAGAAATGCTCTCCTTTGACACAGTGTCACTTCTACATCACCGCCAAAACAGACCAGTAACTGTTCTGACTTATGCCACTGTTCGGAGCGGTGGACATAAATACAGAGAGCCTTTATTGAATACAGCACAATATCTCTTGTTCTGGTGTGAGGAATGAAAGTCTGAATGAACTCCTGGCTGGGCAGCAGACGTAGGCACTTTAGGAATATGATCCGGTCTAGGATAGAGGAAGGTCTTTGCTAATCAAGGGGCAAAATCAAGTCAGGAAGGGGCAACAGAGAGAGCTTGTAGATCTTCTACTCGCTTGAGAGATGTCCGGGCCAGCAGAAGAGCTACATTTAGAGTCAGAAGCTTCTCTGAGGCTGACTCTAAGGGCTCAAATGGGGCTCCTGACAGACCTTCCAGGACCACAGAAAGATTCCAGGAAGGTATGCGTGGTCTGCAGAGGGGCCTCAGGTGCCTGACACCACTCATAAACCTCGATCTTAGAGGATGTTGCCCCACAGAGGCTCCATCAATAGAGGACTGGCTGGCCAAAATGTCGGCCACGTAGCCCCTAATTGTAGAAGAAGCAAACCCTGCTCGGTTGAGAGACCAGGGTCTATGAGCTGGTGCCCGGCCAGACCCACAGTTTCCATAGTTCCGGCCAAGGGTGATAAAGCAACCCTTTGGCTTGAGACAGTAGATCCCTGCGAATGGGAATCTCCCAGGGATTGCTGTCTAAACAACCATATTTGAGCTGGCCAATAAGGTGCTACTAGCAGCAGACATAGATGGTATTGGCGAACTCTCGCTAGAACTCGTGGGAGCAGAGCGATTGGGAGAAAGGGGTACAGACATGACCTCGGCCACGTGTGTACCATGGCGTCCGGCCCTAATGGTGCAGTAGGAGTGAGGGTAAACCACAGCGGCTGGTGTGTTGTCTCTTCTGAGGCGAAAACATCCACATCTGCTTAGCCGAAACTCCTCCATACGAACTCCGCCACTTGTGGATGGAGTCTCCAATCCTCAGGCCTCAGTCCCTGCCTCGACAGGATGTCTGCCCCCATGACGTCCCCATGATAAGTACATTGCACTCACTGACAAAAACTTTCCCTCTGCCCAGAGAATAATTAGTTGCACCTGCCTGAACAGGGGGCGCAAACATAACCCAACCTGGTAGTTGATATGAGACCACTGCTGTATTCTCTGTCACAACTAACACACGGTGACCTCTCAACTGAAGAAAAAAGAATTTCAATGCTAGAAATATGACCCACATTTTTAAGCGATTTATATGCCTACTCTAGATGAAGGCCAGTCCATAGACCGTGAGCTGGACGGCCGTCTAAGACAGCCCCAGCCCATGAGGAAGGGATCTGTCACTAACGTCTTGTGATAAGGAGACGCCCCTAGAGTGTGACCCGAGGCTAGAAACCGGGGACACCTCCAGATTCTCAGAGCACATAGGCATCGCCATGTGACACTGATTACTCTCAGGGGTTTCGTTCCGCTGAAGAAACCCCCGACTTTTCTGCCACGGTCTCATGTGCAATAGGCCCAATAGTATGACGTTGGCTACTGCTGCCATAAGGTCCAACAGTCTCTCATAGAGACTTTAGGGGATGCCCAGACCCAGTTTTATCTTGCTCAATGTTCATAAGATTGATCCAATGTGTGTTGTGGATAGATATGCCCTCAATCCCATATAACTTCTAGAAAAGTCATCTTCTGCACTGCAGAAAGCATACTTTTCCTAGGGTTCATCTAGAGCCCCAAGTTCCTCATGTGGGCGAGCACAACTTCTTGATGTGGAACCGGCAACTCCCTGGATCCTGCTAGAAATATTATTATTATTATTATTATTATTATTATTATGCCCTGGAGTTGCAAGGGAGCCAGGGTGGCATCCATGCACTTTGTAATGGTGTGAGGGATAAAGCTAGATAAAGCTAGCCCGAAGGGAAAAACCTGTTATTGGTATGCGTTGCCTCCAAACATGAACCTCAGCAGCTTCCTGTGACTGGGCAATATTTCTATGTGGAAATATGTGTCTTTTAGATCTATTGTCACAAACCAGTCCTTGAACTGAATCTTTGGATTGATAAGTTTGAGCATCAACACCTTGAACCTGTATGTCTGAAGAGTAGGGTTCAGGTGACGTAGATGTAAATTTGGCCGCATACTCCCATCTTCTTTTGCGGACCAGGAAATAATAGCTGTAAAGATTTCTCTCCCTCAGAGAAAAGGGTACATGTTCTAAGGCCTACAGTCAAGCATGCCTACCATGCATGTCAGTCAGTCAACGAGCCTACCATGCATGTCTTTGGACTGGGGGAGGAAACCCCTGCAGCACGGGGAGAACATGCAAATTCCACACACACGGCCCCGGCAGGAATCGAACCCCGGACCATGGAGGTGTGAGGCGAATGTGCTAACCACTTGCATATTTGGCGGCAACCTGGTGAGGAGTACAAAGACAAGTGTGTCTTGCCTACAGTCAAGCATGGTGGTGGGAGTGTCATGGTCTGGGGCTGCATGAGTGCTGCTGGCACTGGGGAGCTACAGTTCATTGAGGGAACCATGAATGCCAACATGTACTGTGACATACTGAAGCAGAACATGATCATTATGCAGTATTCCAGCTTGATAAAGACCCCAAACACACCTCCAAGACGAACACTGCATTGCTAATGAAGCTGAGGGTGAAGGTGATGGACTGAAGCATGTCTCCAGACCTAAACCCTGTTGAGCATCTGTGGGGAATCCTCAAATGGAAGGTGGAGGAGCACAAGGTCTCTAACATCCACCAGCTCCATGATGTCGTCATGGAGGAGAGGAAGAGGACTCCAGTGGCAACCTGTGAAGCTCTGGTGAACTCCATGTCCAAGAGGGTTAAGGCAGCGCTGGAAAATAATGGTGGCCACACAGAATATTGACACTTTGGGCCCAATTTGGACATTTGCACTTAGGGGTGTACTCACTTTTGTTGCCAGCGGTTTAGACATTAATGGCTGTGTGTTGAGTTATTTTGAGGGGACAGTAAATTGACACTGTTACACAAGCTGTACACTCACTACTTTACATTGTAGCAAAGTGTCATTTCTTCAGTGTTGTCACATGAAAAGATATAATCAAATATTTACAAAAATGTGAGGGGTGTACTCACTTTTGTGAGATACTGTATATGCATGAACACAACTTTTGTTTTAGGTGTGGATGCTCATTAATTAAAAGCTATGATCATGTAAAATAATGTCAAATTAGTAGTTTCTAAAAGACTCTCTCTCTCTCTCTCTCTCTCTCTCTCTCATGCAGGTGGAAAGGTGATTATGGTGGGAAAGTGCAGCTCTATTTCCCATCAAACTACGTCGAAGAGGTTGTGAACTCTGCCGCTGAAGAGCAGAAAGACTTGGTAAGAAAGACCTGTCTCATTTTCATGCAAGAGCTTGTGCTTTATTCCACTGTATATGTGATCATGTAAAATCATGTAAATTAATATTTAATTAACAAACGTGGCTCTCTTTCAGTCTGATGAAGATAATCCATTGGGTGACTTGTGTAAAGGTGTACTGGATATTTCCAAGTGCAACGTTGGTAAGAGTTTCTCTAATGTTTAAATAAATGAAAAGAGAAAAGAAAAGAGACGAGAATAAAATGAAATTCTATTTTGTGCTTTATGGTTGAGTGCCAAAGTTTGCATAGGTTTTTCTAGTTTTTACAGCTGTTTCGGTAACAGAAAAATGCTATGTTGTGTGCGCTTTTCTTGGGTCTAATGCCTGGATCCACTACCCCCCCCCCCCTCTTGTAGTTATTCACCTTGATTATAAAGATACATTTACATTTATTCACTTAGCAGACGCTTTTATCCAAAGCGACTTACAAATGAGAAAAATACAAGCAAAGATAACTGCCGGCTTAATTTCTGTCATTTTTGGGTGATTTTGCTTTCACTCAGTCACCAGAAACCAGGGGGGTGTAAACTTTTGCGCTCAATTATAAATACTTAGATTCTTAAGTACGTTCACACTGCGCTGGTGTGTTTCATACAAATTTAATACCACCTTTCTGTCTGTGTCCTCAGTGCGTTCAGCCAAACACGGCAAGCCTGTGGTGGTGACGCTGCAGAGTAAGGACGGTAAAGAGAACACAATGCCGTTCCACTTGGCCACAGAGACCACAGAGGAGCTGTACGAATGGTACCAGGTGGCCTGGGACATCACTCAGAGAGAGGGAACCCGTGAGTTTGAGGTAATAATAATAATGTTATACAAAAAAAATGATAAAATAATCATTGTACAAAAAAATTCTGCATAGGAGTAAAGCCATAAGCTTATTAGACCCTTCGATCAATAGTATTCAGCCAGTATTTTCTTCATACAGCAAAAGCAGCAAGAAAAGGTGGAGATCAGAGACGAGGTGGCGAAAGAAATGTCTGATCTGGTGGTGTACTGTCAGCCACGCAGCAAAGACAAGGATCGGTTTGGTAGGTTTCAATTTCTCTTTCCTTTTATTGAAATTGGCTTGCATGTCAGTAAACTTCATGCAGCCAGGAAATCTCAAACTAACTGACTTTGTGTCTCTGTGCTACCAATAAGACAATTACAGCTATAAAGAGGTCCGCTCTTTTGTGGAGAATAAGGTTCCCAGCAAGAGCAGGTCAAGAGAATTCCTGAAGTATAACCGCAGAGCCCTGAGCCGCATCTACCCCAAAGGCCAGCGGGTGGATTCCTCCAACTATGACCCCTATTCTCTATGGATGTGCGGCTGCCAAATGGTAGCACTCAACTTCCAAACTGCGGGTGGGTGAAACTGGAAAAGCACGGCATGCATTTCTGAAATGTGACGTGTTTCTATATATATATATATTAGTCTGTGAATTTAAAATATTCCCCAGGTTGATTGTTGTTTATTATGTCTGAGAATCTATATTTGAAAGCTGGGGTCAGGTGTTAAATATTTAATTCAGTTCTATTTGTAGAACGCTTTTAACAATGGACATTTTCCCAAAGCAGCTTTACAGAAAATATAAATTAATGATATTTTAAATGTATCGTTAATATGTCTCTAAAGAGGAAGAAACCTCGAGAGGAACCAGAGTCAAAAGGGAACCCGTCCTTATTAGGATGACACCGGATCATACCGTTATAAATAGATAAATATAAATTCTTAAGACTTGTCTCCTATCTGTTCAGATAAGTTTACTCAGCTGAACAGCGCCCTCTTTACCCTGAATGGAGGCACAGGATATGTACTACAGCCTGAGCTCATGCGTGCAGACTCCTATGACCCTCAGGAGGAGAACACCACCGTTAAATTCACCCTCTCTGTCAGGGTAGGACTATCATCTATTATTATACTATCCTTTTTTTTTTTTTTTTTTCACAAACTTGCCTTCCTACACCGCTCTTTCTATATCTTTCAGTTCTTCTATTTTCCTGATGCTGTGGTAGACAGAAAGTCATACGCACTGTAGTTATAAACTAGTTAAAACATATAAAAGCATTATTAGTGCTACGTTAGATGCTTGTGGTGAAGTTGCGTGACCCCTTACGTGGAATCATTATTCCAAGCACATGCTTCCATAGAATCGAAACTTTAAATATATGCAAATATGTTTCAAATAAACATTTTCCGTCGCATTTATTTCCTGGTAAAGCTGCTAAGAGCTTTTTTTTTATTCTTTTCACTCACAGACCCGAGACGATTTACATATTGATTCAAATTTCTTTGAATATTAACAGAATGTAATCATATCACGTTCTAATCATTTTTAGGACATGAATAACGTCCTGAATGACTTTTTAAACCCATTCGGTTCCAGTGACCTGTTGACCAGTTGTTTAAGAAAAGTCATGACAGGCATGAGTAAAGCATGACAAGGGCATGCTGGTCTAGGAAATGAATCAACCGTGGGCTGGTGTGAGGTTGGCCTGATGCCAATTTGCATGTTACCACCTGAAGTTGGTTATTTTCCAACAACAGCAAGTGTTTTCTTCCTTTTATACCAATACGCCAATGTGCCAGTGTTCTTCTTATTTAATAAAGAACATCACGTTATACTTTTTTACCCATGTAGAGTTACATTTAATGTTGAGAAAGGTAGTTCCTATACGTTATTCTTTACGTTATAGCCGCTATGACAGTCGCTCCGTCGCCAACCTTTCTTTTTTTCCTCTCTCTTGTGAAAGAAATGTCGTCTGTCCTGAAGAATGCAAATCTCCGCACTATATTATTTTATAGAACTGTAATGAAGTCATTACTATTTTAACAACTGTCAAATGTTAGTAATGATACCCAGCATTGTTATGTGATTAAGAACGGTAAAAATAAATAAATAAATAAATCACAGACCCCCCCCCATGTGTACATTTGCTGTAGGTGTTAGCAGCCAGACATCTGCCCAAGACAGGCCGCAGTATCTCCAACCCCTTCGTGGAGATCGAGCTGTGTGGCCAGACTGACGACACCTCCAAGTTCAAGACCACAGTGTGCCGTAAGAAATGGGGGACGGATGATAGTTTAGCGAAACGGTTTTTTAAAGACTGTAATCATGGATGTTGATAAACGTTTTGAAGTAAATGTTGGTTGGTGTTGATTCAGCTGAGCCTGTAATGGTGTGTGCAGCATTTCAGTCTGTGTGTGTGTGTGTGTGTGTGTGTGTGTGTGTGTGTGTGTGTGTGTGTGTGTGTGTGTGTGTGTAGATGATAACGGATTGAACCCCGTGTGGCTCGGACCTCACCGGCAGGATTCAGAGACCGTCACGTTCACCGTGTACGAACCAGAGCTGAGCTTCCTGCGCTTCGTGTTGTTTGAGGAGGACATGTTCTCAGACCCCAATTTTCTCGCTCAGGCTACGTTCCCGGTGAAGGGAATCCGCACAGGTAAGACACACAGGAAATATCCGTGAAATATCAGTGGTAAAAAATTAAAACAACAACCAAAATAAAACCGTTTAAGCTGTAGTGGAAGACGGGCGCTCTAGCTCTAGCTGCAAATGGAAACTCGTGTGAAATGGATCACTTTTTCTTTGAAATGTTTTGGAATATTCTGGAAATTCCTGACTTTCTACAGGCTGTAATGATTGTCTGTGTTTTCATTTCATTAAGGAAAACAAGCTAGAAAACATCCCCCATCTTATCAGTATGTGGAATCATTATTCCAAGCACGTGCTTACACGGAAGTAACAGTACTCCTTACAGCGCATCTCCTTTTGCTCCATTAAATAAGTTTTCAAAGAGATCTAACATGTTGTGTTCTCCCCACGTATGTAAAGTCCCCATGAAATCCAAATGGACGTTTTGTGGCTTTCAGTACGAATATGTCGGCCTTAAGGTTCTCTAGAAGCAAGTGTGCTCCAAAACAATGACAAAATCAGCATTTAGAAGATAGATGCATTGAAAACCACCAATACATAGTACAGTTTTGATGACCTCATGCTGCACTTCTGAAGTGTCCCGCCCCCAACGTTATAAAATATCACCTTGGTGTTGAGCGAGAAAAATCATATCGGCAAGCACGGGTCGAAGGTGTTTTTGTCCGTTCGAACGCACGCGTCTTATTCCGTTCGACACGGTCTGTAAGTTGGTTAAGAAGGAAATGGCTTGAATTCCTTCACTTTGAAGAAGGAGGTATTTGCGCCAGCTCACAGCTTTGTGACAGATATTTTTTCCAATGGTACTAACTGTCCAGTACAGTTCAGGCCAGGCTGTGAGGTAAGCTAAACACTACTGGCTATTTAAAAAGGGGGAGAGGCCGCTCGATATGTCCTGCTCTGCTCTGACTTCCTGTTTCAGTGGAAATAACATCAACGCCTCAAATAACTCTGCGTGTTTCAAAGAAATTCATGGGGACGTTAATGTCCTCACATTTGAATTTATTAGATGTATTAGCATATATAAAACAATTTCATCATTTATAAGGCCACTCCTGACAGGGTGTCTGACCTTATAAATAGTTTTGATTAAAAAAATATATATATATCAGTTTATGTCATTTATGACCGTCAAGTGTAATTTATTATTCTATTGTTTTATTAGTGGGAAAAGGTTATGTGTACGGAGTTTATGCGGAATGTGGATAGCACGGGTTATCACACCCGTCTTTTTCATTTGTAACCAACGTGTACATCTTTGGGTTTTTCCCCAAGAGCTGCTGCACCATTAAACATCCCACAAGCGTGAATTTCTGATAGGGTTGCCAGATTGTGCTGCAAAAACTGGAATATTCATAATCCCATTGGTCTGGAACGAACACCTTCCTACTTTTATTTGTTTGATGTAAATAGGCGGCAGCTTGAAATGGATTAGGTTTTAAAAATAAAGCGGCCAATCCAATCGGCCGACCCAGATTTCTACATAACCTGTGCTCTACCGTAAGCCTAATTTCATCGGTATTGGTTTGACATCCCAACCACGGCAACATGGAGTGTATATCTCATGATTTGAATGAATATATGGGTAATAGTATTACCACACAGTGACGTGACTGGACATCGCAGACAGCAGTTTTACCAAAGGGATCATTTTGGGAAGGAGACATCCGTTTGGACATCCTCAAATCAAGCCGTCTGTGTCACACGTGCTAATTTTCATACATGTCATAACATGTGATCAGGAGTGGTGTGTGTTTGTGTCTCTCCCTGTCAGGATATCGCTCGGTTCCTCTGAAG